>PITA01001447.1:8474-194750 GCA_004023965.1 Spilogale gracilis
GGGGGGGGGGGGGGGGAGAGCCCAGAGGGGCTTTCATTCACATTCACAGGTACCTCCACCAAAGTTTCTTCTTGGTGGGGCTTGGGCATGGCGGGAGGAGTGGATCATGCACCGTCCCTGACAGTAATATTATAAAAACATATTCATGTGATAAATGGGATACAATGAGTGAGTGAGGAAACATGATTCCCTGCAATTGTATGAATGAATGTACCAGGAAGATACAGTTAACCCTAGTCTACTCCTTAATAATACTGTGTGCTCTCAAATTTCTATCACAAAGCTCTGAGCACTCTTATGTCTTATTGTGCTATTACAAGTTTCCACTTCACTTCATACCATAATAGGTTTCATTTAAATCCTAGTCTATCAAATTCATCTTCACATGTATAAAGCCACTTACTGTCTCATCTCTCTAGCTCAGAAGTTGCTTTTGTGCAGCATACTATAGTGCTGTATTCTCAGGGATGACATTTAGAATGTGGAATGCTCAACTGAAATTCACTAGCTTGCTTTCACACACAGACACACACACACACACACAATTTATTTTTAAAAACCATGGGTTTACCAAGATCCATGGTAAATTCAATCCTGATTATTTTGACTTCTCTGTTATGATAAGAAAGACAATGAGATTTCATTAAAGTTTCCTTTCTATACTTTGAACCACACCAATGAGATGAAGGCAAAGAAACAGATGGGTGAAGGTCATGGAACATATGTAATAATTTTCATTTCTGATTGTAAAGGATATTCTCTCACGGTGGATAATTTGGAAGAATATACATAAATATATATACATATACATGCACATACCCACAGCCACATATGTATATATATATATTTATGACCCAGGAAGTAAAATGATTTTTTAGCATTTTGGTGCATTTCATTCTAGTTATCTTTCCCACATATTACATGCATGCACCCATGAATTCATGAACCGTGGCCCTACTATTATTGGTTTTCTGATAATAATCAAATCATGCAACTTCAGTAAGTCTCAGATTCCTCATTTTAAAATGGGGGAAATAATTTTTCCTACCTCGGAGGGGAGTTGTAATATTTAAAGAAGTAAATGTAAAGCACTTGGCACAGTCCCTGGCACACAGTAAGTACTCAATAAATGTCAGTTTTGATTGCTGATATTGTTATTATAATTTCCCTTTACATAAATTATCCTATTAGGTTTTGTAAGCTCATCTTTTGTTTATCACTCAAAAATACTCTACTCAAGGATGCATTGTGACTTAACTGTCCCTTTTTTAAGTTGTTCAGATGGTTTATAAATCTTTATACCTGACACTTGATGAATATCTTTTTACAAGCACTTTTTTTGCTACATTACTTAGAACAGATTCATAGAGGTGGAATTCTTGTATCTTAGATGGTCATAAATCTTGGTTACTGTATTTGGTTTACTTTATTTTCCTTTTACCTGATTTGTTGCTATTTTTCTGGAAAGTTTTCCTTTATGAAGAAACCCTTCTTGGGCTTGATAAACTTATTATCTTAGAATGTCATTTAATATACACAGTGTGAAAATCATACCAGGATGACAAATAACAGCTCTCTATTACATTACTCTCCCTGGCACTCCCTATTAATTATTACTGAATGTATTATTATTCCCTACTCTTTTATTTTAAGAAATATTTATTTATTTCAGAGAGAGAGAGAAAGAGAGAGAGAGCAAGAGAGAGTGTGCAAGCCCGGGGAGGGGCATAGGGAGAGGGAGAGAGAATCTCAAGCAGGATCCCCTGCTGAGTGTGGAGCCTGATGCAGGGCTCAAACTCACAATCCTGAAATCATGACCTTAGCTGAAACCAAAAGCTGGACACTTAACCAACTGAGCCACCCAGGTGCCTCCATCCCACTCCTTTCTTAAGTCATAATTCTCCATAGGTACTAAGGGCATTAGTAATATCAAATGCATTTGTACTCATAGCTTAGCTGAAAAGATGCTTACTCTTGAGATAAATAATTACTTTTTTAACAGAAGGGAACCCTGATAGTTGGTCATTGTTTCCTGATCTTTAGCCAAAATTGTGAAAGAAAAATGATTTTTTAAAAGGAAATATCTATATTACACTTCTGGTCAATATGTCTCAGTGAGTTCATTTTCACATTCACATGATTTTCCAATCATATAGCAGTAACAGATTAAAACAAAAAATAGTCATGTCCATTCTCAAAAATATGATACATATCTCTGAAGACCAGAAACACAATAGAATCACAAAACCATAAGCTTCCAGTGTTCTAAAACCAAACATGGCATTGGAGGCTTGATAGAAGTTTGGAAGGATAAGGGAAAATATGTATTCCACTTTGTAGAAAATATTACGACAAAAAGAGAACAGCAAACAAAACCCCAAATAAAACTCAAATAAGCCTCAATAGTTTTATTAATGCTATGTACTGAATAGGTGAAGAGAAAGTCCAAATTTATATGATCTTTTTCACAGGGTAGAAAAAGAGAGGAGAAGGGAGAGATGGAAAATTTACCAATGATAACAATAATGACAACAAAAGAGTAATAAAATAGACATATCCTAAAAGATATCAGGGTATATTATTAAAAATTGTTATTTTCAGGGTCACCTGGGTTGAGCATCTCACTCTTACTTTTCTTAGGTAATGATCCTGGGATTGTGGGATGGAGTCCTGTGTCAGTCTCCATGCTCAGCAGGGAGTCTGCTTGGGGTTCTCTTCCTGTCTCTCTGTCCCCCCACCACTTGCACTCTCTCTAAAATTAATAGATCTTTAAAATATTATTATTTTCATAGAGAGATAAACCATTAGAATAGAATTGGAAACCCCAAAAAAGACATAAAAATACATGAAAATGATACATGAAAGAGAGGTCAGCAAGTCAGTGGAGGAAAAAAATGAATTAGTCCATGAACGGTTCTGAGCAACTGGTTAGCCATCTAAAATTAGATTTCCTCACCTATTACAGAAATTAATTATATGTGGATTAGGGATGTAAATGATAAAAACATGTTTTCAAAATTATTAAATATTCAAGACAATGAAATGATCTTGAGGTAAGGAATGGTTTCTTAAAGAAGATACAAAAAAGGTACAAAGAAACATAACGATATAATAGTAACAAATTCATCTACAATAAATGAACATTTTTTTATGACAAAAAGCATAAAAAAACAGGCAAAGAGCATCAGTATCATGGTGAAATAAAATCCCTTGTTTTTGTCCTCTCCCCCAATAAAAATAATGTGACATCCATCTACAGACAAAAGTGACTTTGTGGGAACTATGGGATCCAGCAACATATACCAAGGGATTCTAGAGGAGTTTCACCCACCTGCGCATCAGATAATAGACATGAAGAGCATAGTCCTGGCTGTTGACCCTGCAGTGGTGAACCAGCTCTAGTCTCTCTCAGCCAGTCTGGAAAATCCTGTCTTAGACAATCACCCACAATAGGACAGCCCTTGCAGGTTTACAGAGGAAAAGTTGCAGCACACTACTGGAGCAAAAAATAAGAATTTGGACATATTGACGAGGGTAAAAGGAACAGCTTGACTTTACTCCATAACCCCTCTTCCAATGCAGCACAAGTTAGGGCCAAGAGAGACGTACTTGACCTAGGATTTCTCTCCCAGGGAAAAGTGAGGGTATGAATACCCAGAATCCTCAGCTATAGAGGATGATAACAAAGAGTTTGATTACTCTCTCATCCCAACCAGAATACAGAATTGAGAGCTGCACAAGTAGAGAACAGGAAGAAGCTGGGATTCTGGGGTGCCTGGGTGGCTCAGTGCTTTATGTGTCCAACTCTTGGTTTTGGTTCAGGTCGTGACCTCAGGGTCATGGAATCAAGCCCCACATCAAGCTCAGTACTCAGCAGGAAGTCTGCTTGAGATTCTCTCTCTCCCTCCATCTCCCTATCCCTTTCCACCACTCTCTCTCTCTCTAAAATAAATAAGTAAATCCTTACAAAAATAAAAGAGAGAGAGAGAGATGCAGATCCTACTAACTACATGCCAGACTCCATCAACAAGACTGCCCAGGAGATTAAGGAGTGAATTTGTTGTAATGAGCACTGGGTGATTTATGGAATTGTTGAATCACTATATTATATACCTGAAACTAATGTACCCTGTATATTAACCAACTGGAATTTAAAAAATTTTTAAAAAAAAGCCTGCCTAAGAGTTGCTGGGAACACCTCACCCAAAGACCCCTCCAGTAGGCCCATGGGCATCTCCACTGCTCAGAGTGGCTCACCCACAAACACCCCTACCCTGTGGCTAGCTCCCTGTACACATTTCCAACTGCAGCAGTGACAGGGTGCTTTGGTAGATGACTAGTGTGCTTGTGTAGAATGCTGGCCCAAATCTGCAGGTCAACAAGAAACCATAAGCTTCAGCTTTAGCACCACATTTAGGAAAACAAAAATGAGGCTGTCAGCATCTAACTTGGTGCATTGCAAGATCTAGAGAAAGCATATGAACTTAAGAGTTCTACCTCAAGAGGTAGCAAGAAGCATGGAACAGGTCTGAGAAGAAGAAAGTCTGAGGAAGCTTCCAAATCACTAGCAAGGCTGACAGAAAGTATTTCTTTCTTAGAGGCAGTAAAAACTGGAAGAGGTGATTATGACTTCAAATGTAAAGACAGCAACACAAAACTTCCAGGAATAAGAGGATTCCTGGTGGCTTAGTTGGTTAGGCCACTTGCCTTTCGCTAGTGGTCATGAACCTGGAGTGTCAGAATCGAGTCCCACATCAGGGTCCCTGCTTGGCACAGAGTCTGCTTTTCCGTCTAACCTCTCCCCTCTCATGCTCTCTCTCTCTCTCTCTCTCTCTCTCTCTCTCTCTCATTCTCTCTCTCAAATAATAAAATTTTAAAAATCTTTTTAAAAAATTAAAGGGATAAGAGATATCAAGGAATCTTACACTACCAAAGGATCACAATAATCTTTCAGTAGCCAATCCCAAAGATATGAAGATTTGCAATTTACCTGATACAGAAGTCAAAATAGCTGCTTAAGGAAATTCAGTGAGCTGTGAGAAAACACAGAAAGACAGTTCAAAGAAATAAAAAAAAACAATTTGTGAACAAAATGAGAACTTTAAGGAACGGAAATCATAAAAAAGAACCAAACAAAAATTCTACAATAGAGAGCAATAACAGCAGAACTGATCTAAAGAAAAAAGAATCTGAGATAAAAGTAAGGAATTTTGAAATTATCCAGCAGATTTCAAAATCCACATTCATTCTCCCTACCACACTACATCTCCTGAAGCCACAGTTTGGCTTCGCATAATGCTCAGATCTCATAAATTCCTCAGCAAGCTGGGGTTCTAAGAGTTCCAGCTCTCACATCCAGAGTTGAACACTTTCAGGTATTATTCTGGTAACTTTTGGCACTGTTGATGATTCTTTTTTTTTAAGATTTTATTCTTAAGCAATCTCTGCACCCACTGTGGGGCTGGAACTCATAACCCCAAGATCAAGAGTCACAGGCTCTTTTGACTGAGCCAGCCAGGCACCCAACTGATGATTCTTGAGGAACTTCTTCCCTTATAGTGTCTGACAGTCATGTTCACAGCATTTGCTAGTTGTCTCTTAAGTGAAACTCATTGTAAAAAAAAAAGGCAGGGTAAGTTCACCTCTTATAACTTGGGGTGCCTGGCTGGCTCAGTTGGTTAAGCAACTGCCTTCGGCTCAGGTCATGATCCCAGAAGCCCGGGATCGAGCTCCACATCAGGCTTCCTGCTCGACAGGAAGCCTGCTTCTCCCTCTCTCACGCCCCCTGCTTGTGTTCCCTCTCTAACTGTGTTTCTCTCTGTCAAATAAATAAATAAAATCTAAAAAAAAATGCTGGCTAACTTAAAAATAAAAATAAAAAAAAATTATCCAGCAGAGTAGGACAAAGAAAAAAGAATGGAAAAAAAAATTTAAAAACCTACTTTATGTATGGAATACCATCATAATAACCAATTTGTGAATTATTGAAGTTTAAAAAGGAGAAAAGAGGGAGAATGAATCAGAAAGTTTCTTTAAGAAATAATGGCTGAGCATACCATCTCAAATATGCAATTAAAATTTTTTTAAAAATTCTGTTCAAGAAGACTATGTATCAAATATGCAGAGAGATTTGGATATCCAAGTTAATGAATCTCCTAGGTCACCAAACAAACTCAACATAAAAAGATCCTCTCTAAGATTATAATAAAATCATTGAAAATCAAAAACAAAGAGAGATTTTTAAGAAGAGAAGAGAAGCTTGAGGGAACCCCATGAGATTGAGAACAGATTTCTCAGTAGAAACCTTGCAGGCCAGGGCAGAGTTGGTTGATATAGTAGAGCTGAAAGAAAAAATTGCCAAGCAAGAATACTCTATCTGGCAAAGTTATCTTTCAGAAATGGAGGAGAGATAAGGACTTTCCCAGAAAGGCAAAAGCTGAGGCATTCTGTCACAACTGAACCTGCTTCACAAGAAATATTGAAAGGAGTTACTCAAATTGAAATGAAAGGATGCTAGTAACATGAAAACACATGAAAATATACCACACATGTTAAAAATAAGTATATGATCAAATTCAGAATAATACTGCAATATGGTGGTATATTAACCACTTAACTCTAATATAAAGATTAAAGTACAACACTAATACATTTAAATATACCTATAGTTATCTGTTAATGAATATACAATTTAAAAAGGGATGAATTGTGAAATCAAAAACATAAAAAAGGAGAGAATAAAAGGGCATAGTTTTGCATTGATTGAAATTAAGTTATCAGCATAAAATAGATTACAGCATATATATTTCAGGTAAGGCTTATAGTACCTACAAAGCAAAAACTTATAGTAGATTCACAGAAGGTAAAAGAAAGTAATCTAGACATACCACTAGGGAAAATAATCAACTCAAAAAGGAAGGTAGCAAGAGATAAAGAAATTAATAAAGGAACTACAAAACATCCAGAAAAAAATTAATATAATGGCATTAGTAAGTCTTTGCCTATTAGTTACCCAAAGAAAAATGCATTAAATTCTTCTATTCAATAGATATTGTAGCTGGATGAAAAAAGAAAGAAATCCCAACTAGATGCTTCCTATGAGGGACTCAATTCAGTTTTAGGGACAAAAAAAGGGCTCCAGATGAAGGGGTGGGGAAAGATATAAGTAGAAACCAAAAGACTGCAAACAAAACAACTCTTAAACCTAAAACAGAAACAAGAGACAAAGAAGATTACTAAATAATGATAAAGGAATCAATTCATCATAAGATGTAATAATCATAAATGTATCTGCATACAAATTGAGCACCTAAATATATTAACCAAATACTAACGGGTCTGAAGGGAGACACAGACAACACTACAATAATAAGAATGGATAGGTCATTCAGACAACACTACAATAATAGCAGTGGATAGGTCATCCAAACAGAAAATTAACAGGGAAACTTTGGACTTGAGCTACACTTTGGACTATAGGGACCTAATAGACTTACACAGCCCATTCCATCCAACAGTTCAGAATACATTCTTCTCAAGCACACATGGAACATTCTCTAAGATATATCACATCAGGGGTCACAAAACAAGTCTTTTAGCAAATTTCAGAAGATTAAAATTATACCAATTATCCTTGTAGACCACAATGGTATGAAACTAGAAATCAGTAACATGAGAACAGCAAGAAAATTCAATCAATACAATTAAACAATACAATCCTGAACACTTATTGGGTCAAAGAAGAAATCAAAAGACAAATAAAAAATATCTCGATACAAGTTAAATTGGAAATACAATATACCAAAACCTATGGGTGAAGCAAAAGCAATTCTAAGGGGGGCATTTACAGTGATGAATGCCTATATTAAGAAAAAAAAACAAGAAACAAAACAAAACAAAACAAAAAACCCAAAACAAAACCAAAATCAAACCCAAAGAAAGATCTCAAATAAACAACCTAACTTTAAACCTCAATGAACTAAGAAAGCCAAGAACAAGTTCCATGTGCTCACCCCCCAAAAGAGCTCATGATGCTTTTGAGGGGAAAAGAGGACCCCCTTTCTCCTGAGCTGCATTTGTTTTATTCTTTGTGCTAACAAATTGTTTCTAGAGTGCTTTATTCTATTCAAGAAAGGAAGAAAGAAAGAAAGAAAGAAAGAAAGAAAGAAAGAAAGAAAGAAAGAAAGAAAGGAAGAAAGAAAGAAAGAAAGAAAGAACCAAGAACAAACTAAGCTCAAAATGAGCATAAGGAAAGAAATAACAAAGATCAGAACTTAAATAAATAAAATAGGCAGAAAAACAATAGAAAATATCAATAAGAGAACTGGTTTTTTAAAAAAGATAAAATTTTGACAAATCAAGAGCTAGACTAAAAAAATAGAGACTAAAATAAACAAAATCAGAAATAAAAGAGAAAAGAAAACACAATCTTTCAAGAAAAACCTCTCAGCAGATTGTATATAGAGGGAACATACCTCAACATAATAAAGACCATATATGACAAACACAGAGCTGATATTATACTAAATGGTGAAAGACTGAAAGCTTTCCCTCTAAGATCAGGAAATAGAAAAGTGTTCCAACTCTTACCACTCATATTCAGCATGGTACTGGGAGTCCTAGCTAGAGCAATCAGGCAAGAAAAAGGAATAAAAGACATCCAAATTAGAAAGAAAGAATTGAAATTTTCTATGTTTGCAGATGTTATGATCCTATAGAGAAGCAATCAACAAATTTGGTAAAGTTGTAGGATAGAAAGGCAACAGATAAAATTTGGTTGTTTCTATACACTAACAACAAAACATCTAAAATAGAAATAAACAATCCCATTTGCAGTAGCATCAGAAAAAAATAAAATACTTAAGAATGAATTTAACCAAGGAGATAAAAGATCTGTACACAAAAAATGACAAGACTTTGACAAAAGAAACTGAAGAAGCCACAAGTGAAAAGATATTCCAAGTTCATAGACTGGAAGAATTAATTTGTTAAGGTGTATAGACTATGAAAAGTCATCCACAGATTCAGTGAAATATTGTTCAAAATTCCAATGGTATTTTTCACAGTAATGGACAAAAACTATCCTAAACTTTGTATAGAACACCAAAAGATCCTGAATAGCCAAAGAAATCCTGAGAAAGAACAGAGCTGGGGACCTTACACTTCCTGATTTCAATCTATACTACAAAACCAAAGTCATCAAAACAATATGGTTCTGGCACAAAGATAGACACATAGACCAATACAACAGAATTAAAAGCCTAGAATGAAACTCTTACATTTATACAACCAACTAATATTTTACAAAAGAGTTAAGAATACTATGGGGAAGGGTGTCTTGGTGGTTAAGTTGGTTAAATGTCTGACTTCCGTTCAGGTCATGATGACCTTCAGCTGAGGCTTATGATCAGGGTCCTGGGATTGAGCCCCTCTTTGGACTCCCTGCTCAGGGAGGAGTCTGCTTCCCCACCTGTGCTCCCTCTTACTTGCTCTCTCTCAAATAAATAAATAAAATCTTTTAAAAAGAATACTTACCCTTGGAGGGAGGGGGGTGGAGGGATGGGAGAGCCTGGTGGTGGGTACTGGGGACACCTAAAGCGTGGAGCACTGGGTGTGGGGAATGGGGAATGAATCTTGGAGCACTGGAAAAAAATTTTAGTAACAATAAAAAAAAGAATACTTAATGGGGAAAGAATATTCTCTCCAATAAATGATGTTGAAAAACTGGATAACCCTATGAAGAAGAATGAAACTGGACCCCTATCTTACACCACTCATGAAAATTAGATAGAAATAAATTAAAGATTTATACATAAGACCTGAAATCACACAACTTCTAGAAGAAAACAGGAGAAAAATTCCTTGACATTAGTCTTAGGCAATGATTTTTTTAACTATGAAACTAAAAGCACAAGCAAAAAAAGCAAAAATTAATGTTAAACTACAACAAAACAAAAAGCTTTTGCACAGCAAAAGAAACAATCAGCAAAATGAAAAGATGACCTACTTAATCAAAGAATATATTTGTGAACCATATATCTGGTAAGGGGTTAATATTAAAAAATACAAATAACATAGAGTATCATGTAATCTGCAAAGAAAGTTTGACTTCTTCTTTGCCAATTTGAATACCTTTTATTTCTTTCTATTGTCTGATTGCTGTTGCTAGGCCTTCTAACACTATGTTGAACAATAGTGGCGAGAGTGGGCATCCTTGTCTTGTTCCTGATCTCAGAGGGAAGGCTATCAGTTTTTCCCTGTTGAGAATGATATTTGCTGTGGGCTTTTTGTAGATAGATTTTATGAAGTTGAGAAATGTTTCCTCTATCCCTATACTTTGAAGAGTTTTAATCAGGAATGGATGTTGTATTTTGTCAAATGCCTTTCTGCATCAATTGAGAGTACCATGCGGTTCTTCTCTCTTCTCTTATTGATTTGTTCTATCATGTTGATTGATTTGCAAGTGTTGAACTACCCTTGAATCCCTGGGATAAATTCCATCTGGTTCAACATCACTAGCTATCAGGGAAATTCAAATCAAAACCACACTGAGATACCACCTTACACCAGTCAGAATGGCCAAAATTAACAAGACAGGAAACAACAAGTGTTGGAGAGGCTGTGGAGAAAGGGGAACCCTCTTACACTGTTGGTGGGAGTGCAAGTTGGTGTAGTCACTTTGGAAAACAGTGTGGAGATTCCTTAAAATATTAAAAATAGAGCTACCCTATGACCCTGCAATTGCACTACTGGTATTTACCCCAAAGATACAGATGTAGTGAAAAGAAGGGCCATATGCACCCCAATATTAATTGCAGCACTGGCCACAATTGCCAAGGTGCCCTTCAACAGATGAATGGATAAAGAAGATGTGGTACATATGTACAATGGAATACTATGCCTCCATCAGAAAGGATGAATATCCAACTTTTGTAGCAACATGGACTGGATTGGAAGAGATCATGCTGAGTGAAATAAGTGAAATAAGGAAGTGAAATATGGAAATTCTTCAAAAAATTAAAAATAAGTAGAGAAAGTCAAGTTTCACATGCTTTCACTTACTTGTGGTGCATAAGGGGTAATATAGAGGACAGTAGGAGAAGGAAAGGAAATGGGAAGCAGGGTAATTCAGGGAGGGAAACAAAACATGAGAGACTTTGGACTCAGAAAAAAACTGAGGGTCTTGGAGGGGAGGAGATGGGGGGATGGGAGAGCCTGGTGGTGAGTACTTAGGGCATGTATTGCATGGAGCACTGGGTGTGGGGCATAAACAATGAATCTTGGAACACTGAAAAAATAAAATAAAATATAAAAAGTATATATATCTTATTGAATAGCCCCCCAAAGCCCCCCCCCAATCTGATTAAAAAATGGGAAAAGGATGTGAATAGACATTTTTCCAAAGGAGACATGCAAATGGCCAAAAGTTTTATGAAGAGGTGCTTGATGTTACTAATCATGTTAGAATGGCAGTCATTAAAAAGAAAAGATAACAGGTGCTGGCTGGTGAGGATGTGGAGAAAAGGGAACTCTTGTGCATTGTTGGTGGGAATATAAGTTGGTATAGCCAATATAGAAAACACTATAGAAATTCTTCAAAAAATTAAAAAAAAATCCTACACTATAACCCAGAAATCCTACTTCTGAGTATATAATCAAAGAAAACAAAATGAAGACCTCAAAGAGATAGCTGCATCCCATGTTTGCTGAAGCATTACAATAGCCAAGATATGGAAACAGCTTATGTGTCCATATATGGATGAATGGATAAAGAATATGTGATATTTGTATATAATGGAATATCATTCTGCCACCAGAAAGAGAAAATCATAGCTTTCATGATAACATAGATAGATCTTGAGGACATTATACAAAGTGAAGTAACTCAGAGGGACATAAATACTGTATGATCTTACTTATATGTGGAATCTAGAAAGCCTAACTCTTAAGGGAGTTCCCAGAGTAGGAGCATCCTAAGCTCAGCTTATCTCAAGCATACATCTAGATATCACCCACAATAGTGTAAAAAACCCAGAAAATTAGGTGAAAATTTGCAAAACAGATTCTCCACAGCTAAATGTAGAGAATTGGCCACAACAAAAAAGGTTAGGGAGGGTAAAGACATAGTCGGGAACCAAACTAATCAGCAAGACTGTCCACAGGAGGGAGGCACACCACGGGCATGAAGAAAGGAAAGGAGCAGACCCCACGCCAGGCATCCCAGGCATGGTGGACCCACACCAGGAAGACAAATCTCCATATTTAGCTTTGAAAAACAGACAGGCTTTACCCCACAAATTCTTACAATCACTGGGGCTTATCACCCGGAACATTAAAAAAAATTAATGCTTAGCTCAGGGAGAACTGGAGGGCTACAGGAAACTGAGTTCCCACACTTAAAACTGAGTTCCTACAGTATAACACAGCCTCACAGAAATACAGCATAGAGGCAAAAGTATACACTTTGAAAAATGCCTGGGGTATGCAGGAGGATTTATTTACTAAACTCAGAATGTGTAGTGAAGGGGAAGGAATCCTTAGGACACATTCTCCTGTGGACCTGCCCCATCCAGCACACCCTTAGCAGGGGTCCCTCCAAAGCAATGCCATAAACATGGGAGTGTACAAGCTGCTCCAACAGGGGCCAGCACCACTCCAAAGTTGACTCGTGCCCTGGGGAGGGGGAAGATGATCATACACACCAGTCAGACTGCAGCCTCAGCAGTGGGCTGGGAGCAGACATCTGGTCTGAATGCAGGCCCTGCCCACCAATGAAAGCCTCCAGAGGAAAACGCAAGGAGAGCACCTTATAGTTTAGTTCTATTACAGCTATGGTGAATGCCTGGTCTGACCCAACTCCAGCCCAAGGTGACCCTATAATGGCTTATTAACTATATAGGGACCAAACCTTGCCCATAAAAAGGAAGAAAGCCACTTTAGTCAACCAGACTGAAGGCACACATGGCTTAGCCATAATAGTAGGGCACACACGACACACACAGGCAACACTCCTGAAGCAGCAGGCTCTGCTGAACAGGGGATGTTGCACTACAGGGCATTACAAGACTTCTTCATAAGACCACCACTTTCAAGTGCAGGAGATGTAGCTAACCTTCCTAACACAAAGAAATATACACAGTAACACAAAAAGAGGAGATAGAGGAATATGTTAAAAAGAGCATGAACAAGAAAAAATCACAGCAAGAGAGCTAAACAAAATGGATATAAGTAATATGCTTGATAGAGAATTTAAAGTAATAGTCATAAATATACTCACTGAACTTGTGAAAAGAGTGGAGCATCTCAGTGACACCCTCAACAGAAGGATAGAAAATATTTTAAAAAAACATAAAAAAGAACCAATCAGAGATAAAGAACTCAATAATTGAAACAAAAAATACACTAGAAGGAGTAAATAGTAGACTAGAGGAAACAAAATGGACCAGTGACCTGGAGGACAGAGTAATGGAGAGCAATCAAGCTGAACAAAGAGAGAAATACAATAATAAAAACCAAGAATAGATTAAAGGACATCAGCGACACCATCAAGCATAATAACATTTGTAGTATAGGGACCCCAGAAGGAGCAGAGAGAGAAAAGGTGGAAGAAAATTTATTTAAACAAATAATAGCTGAAAACTTCCCAAATCTGGAAAAGAAAACAGATATCCAGATCTAAAAGGTACAGAGAAACACCAACAAAATCAACCCAAGGATGTCCACACCAAGATACATTGTAATTAAAATTGCAAAAAGTAGAGTTAATGAGAGAATTTTTAAAGCATCAAGAGAAAATGGTTATATACAAGGGAAACCCCATAAGGCATTCAGCTGATTTTTCAGCAGGACCTTTGCAGGCCAGAAGGAAGTAACATTATACATTCAAAGTACTGAAAGAAAAAACCTGCAACCAGAACACTTGACCCAGCAAGGCTCTCATTCAGAATAAGAGAGAGAAAGAATTTCCTAGACAAACAAAAGTCAAAGGTATTTATCACCACTAAACCAGGCTTACCAAACATGTTAAAGGGGATTCTTGGAGTGCAAAAGGAAGACCATTAGCAGGAGTAAGAGAAGTAAGAAGCACAAAGCAGTAAAATTAAGTATATCTGTAAAAATCAGTCAAGGGATTCACAAAATAAAATGATATAAAGTATGATACTATATATTTAAAACATGTGTGTAGGGAGAGAGGAGTATAATCTTTAAGATTGGGTTCAAACTTAAGCGACCATCAACTTGATGTAGATTGTTACATGCACAAGATGTTATCTATAAGCTTAATAGTAACAAGTCAAAAGACTGATAACAGATATGGAAAAAATAAGGAAAAGGAATCCAAGTATATCAGTAAAGAGTGCCAGCAAACCACAAAAGAAGAGAGCAAGAGGAGAAACAGAAGAGCTTCAAAAACAACCATAAAACAAGTAACAAAATGGCAGTAAGTATATAGCTATCAATAATCACTTTGAATGTGAATGCACTAAATGCACCAATCAAAAGACATGGGGTGACAGAATGGATAAAAAACCAAGACCCATCTATATGCTGACACTCAATTCAGACCTTAAAGCACATGCAGGTTGAAAGTGAAGAGATGGATGGGGCACCTGGGTGGCTCAGTTGGTTAAGCGACTGCCTTTGGCTCAGGTCATGATCCTGGAGACCCGGGATCGAGTCCCACATTGGGCTCCCTGCTCGGCAGGAACCCTGCTTCTCCCTCTCTCACTCCCCCTGCTTGTGTTCCCTCTCTGGCTGTGTTTCTCTCTGTCAAATAAATAAATAAATAAAATCTTAAAAAAAAAAGAAAGTGAAGAGATGGACAAAAAAAAGAAAGTGGCAAATCAATCAATGTAAAAAAAGAAAAAAAGAAAGAAAGGATAAGAACCATATGATCCTCAATAAATACAGAAAAAGCATTTGACAAAGTAAGACACCCATTCATGAAAATAATCCTCAACAAAGTAGGGTTGGGGGAACATACCTCAACATAATAAAGCACATACATGAAAAACACATAGTTAATATAATCCTCAATGGGGAAAAAATGTGAGCCTTTCCCCTAAGGTCCACTCTCACTCCTTCTATTAAACATAGTACTGGAAGTCTAAACCACAACAATCAGAAAACAAAATGAAATAAAATGAATCCCAACTGGTAAAGAAGAAATAAAACTTTCACTATTTGCAGGTGATATGATACTATATATGGAGAACCTGAAACACTCCACCAAGAAGCTGCTAGACTAATAAATGAATTCAGTAAAGTTGCAGGATACTAAATCAATGCACAGAAACCTGTTGAATTTTTATACACCAATAAAGAGAAATTAGGAAAACAATATATTTACAATTTCATCAAAAATAATACCTAGGAATAAACCTAACCAAAGAGGTGAAAGATCTATAGCTGAAAACTATAAAACACTGATGAAGAAAATTGGAGCTGACACAAGCAAATGGAAAGATACTCCATGCTCATGAGTTGGGAGAACAAATATTATTAAAATGACTATATTACCCAAAGAAATCTACACATTTAATGCATCTCCTATCAAAATGCCAACAACATTTTTCACAGGCCTAGAACAAACAGTCCTAAAATTTGTATGGAAACACAAAAGACCCTGAATAGTCAAAGCAATCTTGAAAAAGAAAAGCAAAGTTGGAAGCATC
Source organism: Spilogale gracilis (assembly GCA_004023965.1). NCBI lineage: Eukaryota > Metazoa > Chordata > Mammalia > Carnivora > Mephitidae > Spilogale > Spilogale gracilis. The sequence continues at coordinate 24,149 of PITA01001447.1, forward strand.
ACTATTCCAGACTTCAACTACGTTACAGAGCTCTAGTAGTCAGCAGTATGGTACTGGCACAAAAATATGGACATAGAGATCAATAGAACAGAAATAAACCCACAACTATATGGTTGATTACTCTTCAATAAAGCAGGAAAGAATATGCAATAGGAAAAAGACAGTCCCTTTAACAAGAAGTGTTAGGAAAACTGGACAGCTACATGCAAAAGAATGAAACTGGACCACTTTCTTCTACCATATACAAAAATAAATTCAAGATGGATGAAAAATCTAAATGTGAAAGAAAAAATCATCAAAATTCTAGATGAGAACACTGACAGTAACTTTGACATTGCCCATAGCAACTTCCTTCTTGATGTGTCTCTTGAGGCAAAGGCAACAAAATCACAAGTAGACTTGGGACTACATCAAAATAAAAAGCTTCTGCACAGTGAAGAAAACAATCAACAAATCGAAAAGGTGACTAACAGAATGGAGAAGATATTTGCAAATAATATATCTCATAAAGGGTTAGTATCCAAAATATATAAAGAAATTACAAAACACAATACCCCAAAACAAATGATCCAAATAAAAAATGGACCAGATGACATGAACAGTCATTTCTCCAAAGAAGACATCCCAATGACCAACAGCTGCATCAAAAGATAGCTCATCATCACTCATCATCAGGGAAATGCAAACCAGAATTACGATGACATATCACCTCACAACTGTCAGAATGACCAAAATCAACAACAGAAGAAAGAGATGTTGGTGAGGATGTGGAGAAAAAGGAACCCTCTTGCACTGTTGGTGGGAACACAAACTGGTGCAGTCACTGTGGAAAACAGTATACAGGTTCCTCAGAAAGTTAAAACTAGAACCTCTCTAGGATCCAACAATTGCACTACTGGGCATTTACCCAAAGAATACAAGAACACTAATTCAAAGGAGATACATGTGCCCCTATGTTTATAGCAGCATTATTTATAATAGCCAAGATATGCAAGCAGCCCAAGTATGTGTGTACACACACACACACACACACACACGCACACACACACACACGAGAATATTTTTTAGCCATAAAAAGAAGGAAATCTTGCCATTTGCAACAGAATGGATGCAGCTAGAGAGTATAATGCCAAGTGACAGAGTCAGTCAGAGAAAGACAAACACCATATGATTTCACTCATATGTGGAATTTAAGAAACAAAACAAATGAGCAAAGGGAAGAAAAAGAGAGTAACAAACCTAAACACATTCTTAACTATAGAGAACAAACTGATGGCTACCAGAGGAGAGAGGGATGGGGGCTGGGTGAAACAGGTAAAAGAGATTGAGGAGTGCGCTTGTCCTGCATTACACAGGGTGTTATATAGAAGTGTTGAATCTCAGGCGCCTGGGTGGCTCAGTGGGTTAAGCCTCTGCCTTGGCTCAGGTCATGATCTCAGGATCCTGGGCAGGGAGCCTGCTTCCTCCTCTCTCTCTGCCTGCCTCTCTGCCTACTCGTGATCTCTCTCTGTCAAATAAATAAATAAATGAAAATCTTTAAAAAAAAAGAGAGAAGTGTTGAATCTCTATACTGTACGCTTGAAACTAACAGAATACTATATATTAACTAATTGGAATTGAAATTCAAACTTTAAAAAATGCAAGATGATGCTGTGGAGATAAGAAAGCATTTGGTTGTCCTAGGGGTCAAGCAAGCGTTAATATTTTCACGCTCTGTCATACCATATCCTATTTTATCATGTTGTGTTGGTCCACATTATGTTATATTATGATATGTTATTTAGTTGTATGTCAGAATTACATATGACAACATTTGACAGATTTGATTACCTTAAAATTTAAAACTTCTATTATATCAAAAGCCGGGAGAAATATTAACATTGCATAATGTAGGGAAAGGGGAATATTTCTAGTATACAAAAAAGATTCAATCAAGAGTAAGAAAAAGACCAAAAACAGTAGAAAAAATTTTAATATGTGAGTGATTAATTCACAAAGAAAGATAAAGCTAGTATTTAATAAACCTAAGTATTCTACTCTATGAAAAGGGATCTTTGTCACTTTGTTTTTGTCATGTCACTCAATAAATATTTCTCGCATGAATGAACAAATAAATGAAAAGATGCTCAGTGTCACTAGCAGTCAGGACCATGCAAATTAAATAACAATGAAATACAATTATCTTCAGTGGTACTGCACAGGTTAAGAGATCAGTGAAATCCAATATAACAGGATGAGGATAATGGGTGCTCTGAAACATGGCTCATAAGAATCTGAACTCATTGATACTGTGTCAAAAACCAATGGAGAAAGGAAAATTTATTCAAGAAAGGAAACTGAAAACATTAGTTGGCAATTTGGGATATACTAAAATCATACTCATATCAATATAAATTCTTACATGGAGTCTAAATAATTACAAAATAAAAGAGAAATAAATGGTTTTCAAATCTATGGAGTGAGAAACAAAAATGACCAAAAAAATTAGATCCCTATATTTAACTAGCTAAAAAGTAAAGGCAAAAATAAACAGAATACCACATGTAATGTAATTAACTTGAATCCATAATAATATTCTGTCTCCATTAGGATATGAATAAATAAAAGGAAAAGTATCTCAGTAACAAACCAATGGGGAAAATCTTATCATTACTAATAAAAATACATTTGAAAATAACAATTTTATCTTTCAAAATGCTTATGATTACTGTTGATAGTGAAAGCTGGTAACAGAAAATGGGCTACAGTGTGAAATTTTACAGAACTTTGGAAAATAATATGATGCTCTGTTATAGTTTGAAATATCCACTTCTATTGGGGAATTCACAAAGAATCCACAAAGAAATTGCAATTCAGGGGAAGGAATATTAGCCAATAGCCTTTTGTTGCAGCGCCTTCACGATCTGCTGCAATGTTTGATCCAAGCTCATGCTCTTCCGTGGAAGTTGACAACATATGGTTGGGGTACCAGGCTTGGACATTTCTGCCTAACACAGGACACATCTATGAACAATCACCACAATTCCTCTTTTGCACCAAGAACGACTTTCTCAGAATTGCACCACAGTCTGAGAATTTTCCCAAAGCAGTCTTCTTTTCCTCTATCCTTTCACAGCTATCTGATTTATGTTGTGATCTGAGGCTCTCCTTGCCTACTACTATATCCTCTACTGTGTATCTTTCACAGGTATTTCCCTCAATAAATCTTTTACACTTGTCTTTCTTGGCATCTGATGCCCACAAGATCTAAACTAAAAAAACCATTGATTTTATTTTGGAAAATTCATACCAAGGAAGCATCCCCAAATATGGAACAAAGCTCCAAACATAAATATCCTCATATAGCATTATAATATCCAAAAATACGAGGAAAAACCCAATAATTTTAACAATTGGAAAATGGTTAAGGAAAAAATTCAGAACATTCTGTAACTGTTAAATTCATACATATGGACTATTTATAACAATATGGAGAGTGTTTGTTATGTGAAATGGATAGAAAATACATTTGCACATATACTATTATCACACTTATAGAAGCAATTAAGCCAAAAAATAACTGAAACAAAATCACATTGAAAACTGACCCAACTTTGGATGCGTAGGAGGCCCAGTTGGTTAAGTGTGTGCCTTCAGCTCAGGTCATGATCCTGGGGTCCTGGGATTAAGCCCTGCATTGGGCTCCCTGCTCAACAGAGAGTCTGCTTCTCTCTCTCCTTCTGCCTGCTGCTCCCCCTACTTCTGCTCTCTCTCTCTGTCAAATAAATAAACAGAATCATTAAAAAGGGGGAAAAAAGAAAATCGACCCAACATAAGTTATGACATTCTATATCTGAATAGTTAATAATAAAAAGTTATAGTATTTTAGGTATTTATTGATAAACTCTGTTTTAAAGATAGCAATATTATCTTTTAAAGAGATAACACTTAGTGACTCTGGTATTTGAATTCAGTGACAATTAATGTGCTATAGTCCCTGTGAACAAATATAACATATAGATGCGAAGAATCTATCCCTGAGACCAGCTGATGGTTATAGAAACGGAAATAGGAAATTCTTTTGAAAATAAAAGCACTGGGGTGCCTGAGTGGCTCAGTTGGTTAAGCGACTGCTTTTGGCTCAGGTCATGATCCCAGAGACCTGGGATCGAGCCCCACATCGGGCTCCCTGCTCGTCAGGAAGCCTGCTTCTCCCTCTCTCAGTCCCTCTGCTTGTGTTCCCTCTCTAGCTGTGTTTCTCTCTGTCAAATAATAAATAAAATCTTTAAAAAAAAAGAAAAGCACTGGGTGTTATATGCAACTGATGAATCATTCAACACTACATATGTTGGGTAATTGACTTTAATAAAAAATGAAAGGCAAATTTGTATCACATGGTATAGGAATCATGCACTGACTGAGACCAGTAGGTGAACTTATCGCAGTGGTCACAGCTGTAATACATTATCCCCTGTCCACTGAACCTCCATACTGATATAGCTTTTTATTATGTGTATCCAATGCTTCTATTTCATGAGTCCTGGAACATTTCATATGTCTCCTTTCCAACCGCTCTCTCTCAATTCATTGCACTTTCATCATTTTTGGTATCATCTTAAAAGTTTACTTTGGCCTTCTAGTATATTTAATCTCTTCTAATGTCATACTATCATCATTTCTTCAACAATATCTCAGAGCAGTACATATTGGCCACTGAAATTTTAAATCTTTTAATAACTAAACAAATGCTCAAAAAAGATAAAGTTATCTGATTAAAGATAAATCCAGGAATCCTTGCCATTCTTTTTAAAAAATAATGTATTTTATTTTTTCAGTGTTCCAGGATTCATTGTTTACACCCCACACCCAGTGCTCCATGTAATTCGTGCCCTCAATACCCACCAGGCTCACCCATCCCCTCACCCCTTCCCTTCCAAAACCCTCAGCTTGATTCTGAGTCTAAAGTCTCTCATGCCTCATCTCCATCTCTCATTTACCCTACTTCACATTTCCTTCCCTTCTCCCACTGTCCTCCATGTTACCCCTTATGCTCCACAAGTAAGTGAAACCATATGATACTTGACTTTCTCTGCTTGGCTTTTTTCACTCAGCATAATCTCCTCCAATCCCGTCCAATCCATTGCTACAAAAGTTGGGAGTTCATCCTTTCTGATGGAGGCATAATATTCTATTGTATATTTGGACCATATCTTCTTTATTCATTCCTGTGTTGAAGGGCACCTTGGCTCTTTCCACAGTTCGGCAATTGTGGCCATTGCTGCTATGAACATTGTGGGTACATTTGGCCCTTCTTTTCACCTCTGTATCTTTAGGGTAAATACCCAGTAGTACAATTGCAGTGTCATAGGGTAGCTCTGTTTTTAATTTTTAAGGAATCTCCATACTGTTTTCCAAAGCGGCTACACCAACTTGCATTACCACCAAAAGTGTAAGAGGGTTCCCTTTTTTTTCACAGCCTCTCCAACACCTGTTGTTTCCTGCCCTATTAATTTTGGCCATTCTGACTGGTGTAAGGTGGTATCTCAGTGTGGTTTTGATTTGAATTTCCCTGATAGTTAATGATGACAAAGATTTTTTTATGTGTCTGTTAACCATTTGTATGTCTTCTAGGGAGAAGTACCTCTTCATGTCTCCTGTCCATTTTTTGATGTGATCATCTTTTTTTTTAAAGATTTTATTTATTTATTTGACAGAGAGAAACACAGCTAGAGAGAGAACACAAGCAGGGGGAGTGAGAAAAGGAGAAGCAGGCTTTCCGCCAAGCAGGGAGCCCGATGCGGGGCTCAAACCTGGGTCTCCCGGATCATGACCTGAGCTGAAGGCAGTCGCTTAACCAACTGAGCCACCTAGGCACCCTGTGATCATCTTTTTTTTGGTTGTTGAATTTGAGGAGTTCTTTATAGATCTTGGATATCAGCCCTTTAGCTGTAGTGTCATTTGTGAATACCTTCTCCCCTTCTGTGGGTTGCCTTTTTGTTTTGTTGACTGTTTTCTTTGCTATACAGAAGCTTTTTCTTTTGATGAAGTCCCAAAAGATCATTTTCACTTTTGTTTCCTTTGCTTTTGGAGCCGTGTCTTGAAAGAAGTTGCTGTGGCCGATGTCAAAGAGGTTACTGCCTATGTTCTTCTCTAGAATTTTGATAGATTCCTGTCTCACATTGAGGTCTTTCATCCATTTTGAGTTTATCTTTGTGTATGGTATAAGAGAATGGTTGAGTTTCATTCTTCTATATGTAGCCATCCAACTTTCCCAGCACCATTTATTGAAGAGACTGTCTTTTTTCCACTGGATATTTTTTCCTGCTTTGTCAAAGATCATTTGACTATAGAGTTAAGGGTCCATATCTGGACTCTATACTCTGTTTCATTTGTCTATGTGTCTGTTTTTGTGCCAGTACCATGCTCTCTTGGTGATCACAGCTTTGGAATAAAGCTTGAAATCAAGTAACGTGATGCCCTCAGCTTTTTTTTTCCTTTTTCAACATTTCCTTAGCAGTTCGGTGCTTTTCTGTTTCCATATAAATTTTAGGATTGTTTGTTCCAGCACTTTGAAAAAGGTTGATGGAATTTTGATCGGGATGGGATTCAAAGTATAGATTGCTCTGGGTAGTATAGACATTTTAACAATGTTTATTCTTCCAATCCATGAGCATAGAATACTTTTCCATCTTTTTGTGCCTTCTTCAATTTCTTTCATGAGTGTTTTGTAGTTCCTCAAGTACAGATCCTTAACTTCTTTGGTTAGGTTTATTCCAAGATATCTTATGGTTTTTGCTGCTATAGTAAATGGAATTGATTCTCTAATTTCCCCTTCTATATTTTTATTGTTAGTGTATAAGAGCACAACTGATTTCTGTGCATTGATTTTGTATTCTGCCACATTCCTGAATTAATAAGATCAGTAAACCATTGGCCAAACTAATCCAAAAGAAAAGGGAGAGGACCCAAATTATTAAAATTGTGAATGAAAGGGTAGAGATCACAACCAACACCAAGGAAATAGAAACAATAATCAGAAGTTGCTATCAACAGTTATATGCCAATAAGTTATCCAGCCTAGAAGATATGGATGCAATCCTGAAAACCTATAAATGTCCAAGACTGAAACAGGAAGAAATTGACAACATGAATAAACCAATATCTAGTAACGAGATTGAAGCAATGACCAAAAACTTCCTAAAAAACAAGAGCCCAGGACCTGAGGGATTCCCTGGGAATTTTTACCAAACATTCAAAGAAGAAATAATGCCTATTCTCCTGAAGCTGTTTCAAAAAATAGAAACAGAAGGAAAACTTCCAGACTCTTTCTATGAAGCCAGCATTATTTTAATCCCCAAGCCAGGCAAAGACCCCATCAAAAAGGAGATTTTCAGACCAATATCGCTGATGAATATGGATGCCAAGATTCTCAACAAGATCCTAGAACAGTACGTTAAAAAGATTATCCATCACGACCAGGTAGGATATATCCCTGGGATGCAAGGGTGGCTCAACATTTGCCAATTAATCGATGTGATAGAACAAATCAATAAGAGAAGAGAGAAGAACCACATGGTCCTCTCAATTGATGGAGAAAAAGCATTTGACCAAAAACAGCATCTGTTCCTGATTAAAACTCTTCAAAGTACAGGGATAGAGGGAACTTTCCTCAACTTCATAAAATCTATCTAGGAAAAACCCACAGTGAATATCATTCTCAATGGGGAAAAGCTGACAGCCTTCCCATTGAGATAAGGAACAAGGCAAAGATGCCCACTTTTGCCATTGTTATTTATTCAACATAGTTTTAGAAGTCCTCACAACAGCACTCAGACAAAATAAGAAATAAAAGGTATTCAAATTGTCAAAGAAGAAGTCAAACCCTCTCTCTTTGCAGATGACATGATTCTTTATATGAAAAACCCAAAAGACTCCACCCCCAAACTACTAGAATTCATATAGCACTTCAATTCATGCCATTCTTATAAACGTGTTTATGCATCAGAATCCATTCAAGGTAACTGAAATATTTTTAAAGTTACATTTTTTAGATTTTTATACATTCTCAATATAATCTCTTAGTGCCCTTTTATTTTGTATTTTTTTATATTTTATTTATTTATTGAGAGAGAGAGAGTGAGAGCATGTGAGGGGAGAAGGTCAGAGGGAGAAGCAGAGTCCCCGCAAAGCTGGGAACCGGATGAGGAACTCAATCCTGGTACTCCAGGATCATGACCCAAGCTGAAGGCAGTGGCTTAACCAACTGAGCCACCCAGGCGCTCCCCTTAATGCCCTTTTAAAACTCAACCCATAGAACAAACGGTTCACATGCATAAGATATGACATGACATGACGTAATATAACAAAACATACATTAGAATGACCTGGAGGACTTTTTAAACTACAGATTTCTGGACACTGCCCTCAGAGTTAATGATCTGGGATGGGGGGAGTAGAGAATTTGCACTTTTAACAAGTTCCCATGTGTTGCTGATATTGCTCCTCTAGGAACCACAACTTGAATACCAGTGCTCTGGAATCTTATTTTCCAACCCTATTGCTTCACTGAAATTGCAGTTGCTAAGGTCAAGCAGCCCATCCCCATGTAGCCAAATCTAATGAGCACCTCTATGAACATATAATTTTCTCAGCTTGACTTCTTTTTTTTTTTTAAAGATTTTATTTATTTGACAGCAAGAAACACAGCCAGAGAGGAAACACAAGCAGGGGGAGTGGGAGAGGGAGAAGCAGGCTTCCTGCCGAGCAGGGAGCCCGATGTGGGACTCGATCCCGGGTCTCTGGGATCATGACCTGAGCCGAAGGCAGTCGCTTAACCAGCTGAGCCACCCAGGTGCCCCTCAGCTTGACTTCTTGAAATAGTTATCTCTGTTGATTTTCACATACTACCCTTCTCTATTGGTTTCTATTCTTCCCCACTAGCCGTTTCCCCCTCATTTTCTTTCAAAAATAATCCATCTCCAAATGGAAATGTTTGCAGTTTCTCAAGTTTTTGTTCTAGGCTTTCCTTTCTTCTCTACACCCTATTCCTAGGTGGGCTCATCTAGACCGGTATATTTAAATGCAATGGTTATGATGCTGATCATGAATTAATATCTCTACCCTCTGCTTTGGGTTTAAGACTGATTTTCCTCAACTGCCTACTTTTTTCTGTTTGAAGATTTCATAAACATCACAAGTGTAATTTGTCTGTTATAGAACACTTTTCTCTCCTAGACCTGTTTCTGATAGTACTCCCTATGTCAATAAATGGGATCCAAATTGAATAAACTCTCAAGCTAGAAACTGAGTCACCTTTGAGTCCTCCTTTTTCTTCTCTCTGCCTTCCCTATCACTTGTTACTCTATATATAATCAATAAGAATAATTGCTTCAATATCCAAAATATATCGCAAATCTTTTCTCCCCATCATCATTGCCATCACGTTGTTCCAAGCTCAACACCTGTTGACTGTATTACTGTAACAATCTCCTAACAAAAACTTATATCATCCCCCACTAAACATTTTCTTCACTACAGTTGGATCACATCAGCCCCCTTGCTTAAAGTTCACAGTGGCCTCTAATTATAATTAAAATAAATGCCAATTTCTTTCCATGCCCAGTGAAATCCTTGATATGTTGCCCTCAGTCTACTTCTTCAGTCTCATTTGCTACCACTCTCCCCTGTATTTCCTAAGTTCCAGTCAAGCCAATGTTCCTTCAGTTTCTTTGCAAAGCACAGTAAGTACTTTCCCACGTTAGAGTCTTTGCAATTTTTTTTCCCTTTTGCTTGGGATGCTTCCTCCCAATTTTGTATGGTTTTATTTCAAATATTCTCTATTCAGAGAGGCCTTTTCTGACTATTCTGCCTAAAGAAGGATCACCTCTGTTATTCACCATATCAAGTCTATTGTTATTGCCCTGAGAGCACAATATATACTCCTTGTATGTTTCTATTTACTTGGTTACTGTCCATTTCTCTTCCAGAATGTTTGTGAGAGAAGAGATTTTGTCTATTTCATTCCTTACCATATGCCTAGAGTCTAGTTCAGTGTCTGGAAATTTGTAGGCATTCAACATTATTTTATTGACCTTATAAATAATTTTTAAGAAATTAAACACTTATAAATGTATCTTATGAGATTACTACCTAGCCATCCCAATGTGTACTTATTTGTGGATTAATAAGCATGGTTTTTCCATGATCACTGAATATCTCGGTATTCATTGGTTACAGTAGTGAAGTGAAATCGTCTTCAAGATGATGAAATTTTAAGAGTTCATACCTTAAATACACACACACACACACACACACTACACATACACACGTGGGCACACACACAGAAGTTGACCTTGCATATTTAGAGTATGGGTGACTTTTCCCATTATTTTCTGTATGCTCTAAATATTAATATATAACAGTGGCTAACATGTTTCTATGTACCAGATATTTTGCAAAATGTTTCATGTGAATTACCTTGTTTAACCATCCCATAAACTCATGAGGTTGGTTAAATTACTTTTGATATTTTAAATATTTATTTATTTATTTGAGAGGGACAGAGAGGGAAAGCATGAGGGGCAGAGGTAGAGAGCATCTTAAGCAGATTCTGCACTGAGCACAGAGACCAACATGAGGCTGGATCTCATGGCCCTGAGATCATGACCTGAGGTGAAATCAAGAATCTGATGTCCAGTTGACTGTACCATCCAGGCATCCTTATTTTTGTTATATTATATGTCATGAAACTCAGGAACAGAGAGGTGATTAATATTACAAAGGTCATACAACCATCAAATGTCAGAGATGAAGCTGACCTGACTTCAAAATCCATGCTCCCAAATTCTACATTATACTTTCTTTCTAAAGAACACACATTTAATAAAGACAACAAAACAAGCAAGCAAGCACACAACCAAAACCCTACCACCACAACTAATAAACCTATTCCAATGCACACATTTTATACGTTGGTGGACTCTCATTTACATTTCTGGGTATGGATCAGAGAATATAGATTTGACTGGACTTCTCTACAGAGATGAAATCATTTACATTTTATAAACAATGTAAAAAATGGGCTATTTATTTGTGTCTAATGAATGTCTCTATGACAAATGAGAGGAAACTTGAAGCACAGATGGTTCTGGGAGAAATGGTCTAAAGTAGGACACAAAAAAGTAAGAGGTTTCTTTTATGTCTTCTATTTTAACATTCATGTGCGTTTTTTATTATTTTAAGTATTTATTTTAATTCTAATGAGTTACACACAGTGTTATATTAGTTTCAGGTACACATTATGGTGATTCAACACTTCCATACATTACCTGGTACTCATCACGATCATGTGCATTTTTTTATTGCACAAAAATCTGCACTTTTTGCAATCTAAATAAATTTTAAATTACCCATGAAATTGCTTTAAAACACCTCCCTCCTGAAATATTCAAGCAAACTGACTCAAAGAATGACATCACATGTATCTTGTTGCTTTGCAATCTATCTGACAACAAAATCACTGTATCACCATGTAAACAGACAGAATTAACTTGTCTGCCCCATTGAACCCCTACCACTAAGAAGCTAATTTGAGGGCCCCTGGGTGGCTCAGAAGCCTCTGCCTTCGGCTCAGGTCATGGTCTCGGGGTCCTGGGATCGGGGACACGGTGGGCTCTCTGCTCAGCAGGGAGCTTGCTTCCTCCTCTCTCTCTGCCTGCCTCTCTGCCTACTTGTGATCTCTCTCTGTCAAATAAATAAAATATTTTTAAAAAGAAGCTAGTTTGATTCTTAAAATCTCAGACATCTCCTCTTGTTTGTAGATAAAGTTCATTTTACTATTAACAAGGATATTCAATGGGGCCATTCTTTTATGTTGCAAATGCATTTAATACAGAGCTCTGCATTTTACAACTTCTACCTTAGGAAGATCAATCGAATGGTGTAGGTAATAGTCTGCAGTAAGACAACACATGAACAAATATGTGAATTATACTCAATAGCCTCTTATTAAGTATTTTGATTTACTTAAAACCATAAAGTTATTAAAGTTGTTTTTATAATAAGAATCTAAGTTTTTCTGATCACTAATTACCTTTGCTAAAGCACAATAAGTCATTGAATTAAAGCACTGATACTCCATGATTTTCCATCTACCATAGTTTTGTCAGTAAGTATAGCCCAGTAAGAGGTCCCTCTAGGCTTCCATTGTACCTCCATTCCTTTACCACCAACCCCATCCCCAGACACATTACTTACATGTTGAAAAAGCTATGTTTGCTTACTTGTGACTGTTTCTAATTGATGAGTTAAGGCCATATACTTTTTCTTCTTTTGTGTTAGTTTGAATAACATATCACTAGATATATAAATAAATAGTGCTATAGTAAGAAGTGAGGATAGCAGCATTGTCAGGCAGGCTATCCAGTTAGATTTACTTCTTTATTTTTTAAGATAATGTATATGGTAAAATAAAATGATGAGTTACTTCAACTTTTATTTAAAATTTTTCCTGTCTTATTTATATGTACAGAAAAATGCCAAAAATTGCTTAGACTAAATGTTTCTATTATTCTACATACAAGTCAGTGTTCTAAGTGCTAGGGAGAGTGCCAGTTGTAAATAAAACACATAAGAATCTTTGTATCTGTGAGGCTTACATTGTAGAAGATATAGAAAATGGAGGATATAAATAAATAAAATATATAGTATACTAAATAATGATAAATAATTAGAGGGAAAAAAGGGAAAAAGGAATATGAAAGAGTGGGCACATTTTAATTGGGTTGGCCAGGGTTATCTTTATTGAAAAGATGAAATGTGAGTAAAAACTTGAAAGAAGTGAGGGAGTAATCCATGCACATATTTAAAGAAAGACCATCTCAGGCAAAATTAAGTGCAAGGAAAGTAAGTGCAAACATTGATGCAGGATTATGGCATTTTCCAGGAATAAACAACCAGTATGGCACTGTGTCTATAGCAAAATGAGTGAGGGGTAGAGTAAGAGTCCAATCAGTGAGAAAATGGGGGAAGAATCTGGGCCTTGAAGGACAGTGTATGTATTTTTACTATACTCTGAATGAAATCAAAGTCATTATAAGGTTTTCAGCAGGGTAATTATATGATCTGACCTATATTCTCACAGAATTACTCAAGTGTTATATTGATAATAGACTGAATAGGCTAGGGAAGAAATTTGTGAAATCTATTAGGAGACCATGGCAATGATCTTGGTGGGGGATGATGGCTGTCTGAAACCAAGCTATAGGAGTGGGAGTAGTGAGAAATAGTAGGATTCTGGATATATTTTGACAAGCATTACTGACGATATAATATATGAGAGGAAGAGAGGAATTAAGAATAATTCTATATATGTATCCTGAGGTACTGAAAGAATGGAGCTGCCATTTTTTTTGAGATATGAAAGACTATGGGGATGGTAGGTACATGGGAAAGAAATGAAGATTTGGGTACTAAGACATGTTAGGTTCAAGCTGCCTATGAGACACCTGAGTAAAGATGCTGAATAGGTAGTTGAGTATGAGTTTGTAGTTTCTGAGAATGGTCTGGATTAGAAAAATGAATTTTATGATTGTTAACATAAAGATAGTATTTTGATCCATGAGACTGGAAAGTAATGAGTGAGTAATAAAGATAGAGGACCGAGTGCTGAGGTACTGTTTCCTTGAATGTCTGAAAAGAAGTGAAAGATCTAACATAGGAGACTATGAAAGAGCATTATTTATCATTATCTTGCACCTAGTTACATAAGAGGAAGACCAAGTATGTGGCATATCTTCACCCAAGTGAAGATAGTATATCAAAAAAGGAGGGAGTGATAGGTCACTGGTGATGGGCCATGTAAGGTGAAGACTGAGACATGATCAGTGCTTTTAGAAATGTTAATATCATTAGGGTTGCTGATGAGAGTCATTTTGACGAAGTGTTTCTAAGAGAGAAAGGGGAATGGGAGTTGGAAACAGTGAATATAGACTCTGATTAGATATGAAGCCATTGGAGGATACTGATCATAAAAGTGACAGAATTTGGCTCATATGTATTTTGGCTCATAGTTTAATATGAAGGTAACTATGGTTGCTGCATAGAAAATGGACTAAAGAGAGGCAAAGAGGAAATAGGAAGTCAAGTTTAGAGGCTTACTAAGAATTCAGGTAAGAGAAGATGGTTGTTCCAACCAGGATGGTAGCAGTGGAAATGGTGAGAAATGGTTGGATTCTGGATGTATTTGAAAGTAAAAACCCCACAATTTGCTGGCGAATTGGATGAAGAGTATGAGAGAAAGAGAGGAGTCGATGGAAATTATGGAGTTACTGTTTGTTAGCTGAGAGAAGGTTTAGGCAGAGCATTGTGGGGAAGGGTGAATACAAGTGTAAACATAATGAGCTGAGGTATGAATGTGAGAAAGTACAAAGACTGTACAGGGAATTACAAGTACTAGTGGTAATATAGGGCAGTAACAAATAATGGTTTTTCAGAGTGACAAGACAAAACTGGATTCAAATCCCAGCTTGGTAATATTCTGTTTAATTATTTGAGGTACATTCCAAAGAAAGAAAAGAGCAGAGACTGTGAAGTCCTGAGGCAAGAGTGTGCCTGTTAGTGTACCACAAAGTGCCTGGTGTCTTAGTGGAAAAGCCTAGAAGCCTGTGTTTCTGGAGCAAAGTGAGCAAGAGGAAAAGGAGTAGAGATGCAATCAAAGAGGTAACAAGCAGTCTTTCTAAGAAAATACAAGCTTCAAGTTGGCTGGTACAGCTGCAGTATAAGAAAGGTCTAGGGAAGGGTATGGTGGTGTTCAGAAATCTATACATAATTAATAGCTACCAGAAATTTTTGGAGGAACCACAAAATCAAGTTTGCTGTTTTAGGATGATCATTCTGACATCACTGGAAAGGATGAGGTAGGGATGAGAATTAATTCCAAGGGTTTTATACCTGGACTCGACAAGTATCGATATATATGACAGTATTTTCCTATACTCATTTCCTTTTGGCACTGTATCTGAAAGTTATTTGCTCTATTTCCCTTTAATGTAACAGATAGTAAAAAGATATTTTGGTAAAATATCACTAAATCTTATGCCCTATTTTGTCTGTCAAAGTCTTTCTTGACTATTTCTCAACTAAATTCATCACTTCTTTACCTGCATGCCAGATTCCAGATTCCAGCCATTCAATTAATATACCATGCACTGTTATGTCTCTGTGCTTTTGCTTATGCTATTGCTATTTAAAAATATATCTGAGATTTGTTTTAATCAAGTATAATAAGACACACAGACATGGAAATGACTGTCATGAAGGGAGCATTTACTTATAGTTCCCTAAAAACAGGAGGTATGGGGACATCTGGATGGCTCAGTTGTTAAGCGTCTGCCTTCAGCTCAGGCCATGGTCCCAGGGTCCTGGGATCCAGCCCTGCATCCGGCTCTCTGCTCAGCGGGAAGCCTGCTTCTCCCTCTCCCACTCCCCCTACTTATGTTCCCTCTCTTCCTCTGTCTCTGTCTGTCAAATAAACAAAATCTTAAAAAAAAAAAAGAGGAACAGGAGGTATGGTATATATATCATATAGTGCCATATGGGGAAGCATCAGGGCCAATCAGGAACTAGAAGGAGTAGGGAAAACATAGACAAGAACTTTTATTGTTTTTTCTGTGGAACATACAAGACAAAGTGGGGTAAGAAAGTTTAGAATTGGCTAATTTGAATAATTTTAGTGCGATCTGGGGTATAGGGGTGTCCTTATTTGTCTGGTACCTGGCCCTGGAGTGAGTAGGGCAAATGGACAGTGACTTAGAGTTCAGGAACTAGAAAAAGGAGGTAGTTGGGGAGTCTAGGCTTGGGCCTGGTTGGTTTGCATACAAAGTGTGAGCTCTTTGCTAGCTGTAGGAATTAGCTAATGCAAAAACGGCAGTCCCTCCCCAGTGGTCAGCAAGGCCCCAGATACCACCGTTTCAAGAATTCAGAAAAGAAGGCAATATAGATAATATTACTTCCTTGGCCACTCTTTCTTTACTGTGAATGAATCGACTAATGATTCAAGGTTCAATTCAAATGTGTCTGCTTCTACCAAGTCCTTCCCAGTCCCTGCAGTCAAAATTAATTGTGCTCTCTTCTTCACTGCCAAATTCTTTTGTTTAGAGTTCTTCTTAAGTACATACAACAGTTCTGATCTAATTTAAAGGTGTGTATGGGTTACTATTCCCCATTTAAAAAAAGATAGAAAAGGTATTTTGGGTAACAAATATTTATAGTAAGGACCTAAACAACATAATGTGACATTATGAAGTCCACAAAAAGTATTAGAGTAGCTTCAGTATGAGGAAGAATTACTGGCAGTTTCTTGTCAATAGAAAAAGATACTGAGTTCATACATCGAGAAGGAATTGAGTTTCTTTATATCTGTAAGTAGTAAATGGGAAAATATAAGCAAATAATGATAGTCAAGAAAATGTCTAGTTGAAAGTACAGGGGCGTCTGGGTGGCTCAGTTGGTTAAGCATCTGCCTTTCCCTCAGGTCATAATCCCAGGACCCTGAGTTTGAGCCCCACATCAGAATCCCTGCTCAGCAGGGAGCCTGCTTCTCCCTCTCCCTCTACTGGTCCCCCTGTTTGTGCTCTCTCCCTCTCTCTGTCAAATAAATAAAATCTTTAAAAAAAGAAAGTACAATACCTATTTAGAAGTAAAAATTTAAATAAATTTCTCCAGTACTTATGACATCCAACTACTGGCTTGACTGTTCTGTTTATTTGCTTGTAAATTACTGAACAGAGTAATTTTGGCATTATAGGCATACTCTTACCTGTGGATCACACTACACTTGAGATGTGATCAAGTCTTAAAACAATGCATTGAACATCCTAGTAAATTCAATTTAAGAATTCTAAAAGGGGTGCCTCGGTGGCTCAGTTAAGTGTCTGACTCTTGGTTTGGGCTCAGGTCATGATCTCAGAGCCCTAGAATCAAGCTCTGTGTCAGGCTCGAGCTCAACAGGGAGTCAATTTGAGGATTTTCTCTCTCTCTTCCTCTGCCCCTCCCTTACCTCTTTCAAAATAAATAAATATATCTTTAAAAAAAAGAACTCTAAAAGTATTTATTAGCTATGATTGTGGTCAAGGATTACAGCTATTTGTATACTACTGAATAAAGAATATTCCCTCATCATGTGGGAAACCTGTCTTCTTTGATAACAAGGCTTCAGAAGGGATGTGCACAGAATAAAGTTCACTAGTGTGACACATGACAAAGACATCTCCCTACCCAGAATTTGACCAGTGCTTTTTAATGGGCCAATATGTGACACTAAAATAAAATAATAATAATAAATCCCACATACATCAATATAGTCAGTTATAAGGATGGAAACTTTCCATGAATAAATATTTATTGGATGTTAAGTCAAACTGTTTATCTTTTATATATGATCTAAAATGAATACAATTAATATTTATAATGCAGTTTTTAACTTTAATAATCATTTTCACTATCTATTATATTCCTTTTCAGTTGACTACACATAATTGTTTAGAATTTATGCCAATTAGCCATGGTCCATATGGATGTCTTAATGTGCTGTGTTTGTGAATAAGTAGGGATCATGAATGATACACTATAAGATATTTAATGCAAATATGATCTGCCATTATAGCAATGGTTTCTTCTTGGTCAGAAAATAGGTAGGTAGATTCTTTATACTTTCCTATTTCAAGGCGGTACAAAAGAGGCTATTGCCAAGGGAAAGACTTAGCATGAGAACATGTACTAGAGAAACAAGAATCTATATGATATGATTGGGTTTTTTTTCATGGATTAAAAACACAACTGATTCTTGGCCTGAAGGTGAGTCACAGATGGACAGGGCTCAGATGGCACATGAGGATACAGAAGTGAGTAAGATTCCCTAGTGAGAACTGAAAGTGCATCTTGGCAAAGGATGAATTTGTCCCCTATATAGTGGGGTCATTACACACAACCCTTGCTCATCCTTCCATCTGGTTTCTATGTCGAATAGCATTAATCCAGTTTTTAGTGGTATGCTTCTCAATCAGTTCAAACACAGCAAATATCCCACACATATACTGAAATGTACATGCATATGATCCCATTTGTATGTAATGGTTTGAGAGTATGTGAGGGGTAATGCTCACACCAAGAAAATAATAAATATGTGTAAAAAGAAATCTTATTCTTTAGAACTTTTTACAATATCCTTATTATTTTATCTTGAACACTGAACTCTTGTCATTGAAAAAGAATCACCTGCTTTAGTGGAATATGTGCCTGCATAAGAAGGAGAAATTAAGAAGTGATTCAGTGTTTTAAAAAATATGACTGATGAGTCACTGCTTAAGGGAACAATAGTTTACTTCCCTCCAAGGGAAAAACCACCCAGAATTTAACAGTGACCATACTTTCTGTCTTCTAGACTGGGAGTTGATGTATAGCCATATTTAACCAAGTAATAATAATATCAAGGTCATGTTACCATTATTACTCCTAGAACATGAAAAAATGGAAGATGATTAACCCAAAGGGATGTACTTTTGAATTGTTTCAGTCTCTGCTTATCTATATTCTTCACTGTTATATCAGTTTAGAATAAGGCACAAATCCACTAAAAGTCTACTTGGACATAGATTTGTCCTAAAGAAATAAGCAGCTACTTTAAAGTTAGTTCTATATGCTGATCAACCTGAAGGGGAAAATCAGCCCAGTAGTTTGTATGTTTTATTAGTTAATTTGAAATTTTAGAGACAACATAAAAATTGCAAGTTATTATTGAGGTATCGATTAATTGACTATAGAAAGTTGTTCTTTGATAGCATCTCAGTGACCTAAGCAAATTGTCTCCCTCTCCTCAAAAACTGTATCAGTTTCACTCAGAAGCTAATATGCTGGGGAAAATTGGCTGACAGAATGCATTATTTCACAATATGTAAATATACATGGACTGCCAGGCATGAGCATTGCTTGAGTTTCTATTATATGGAAAGCCTTATGTAAGTTGCTATGGGGTGATACATGAAGTAGAAAACATACTTTCTCTTCTTGACATTTTCAGTCTCACTGAGTTTCATAAGAGCTCAAATTCATTGGAAAATAGACTTCGGAATTAATACCAAAGAAAATATTAATAAACAGGAAAGAAATGGTCCTCAGTGAGAAGGAAAATGGCAAGACAGAAAGTAAGGAATGATCTAGAATGATTCAGCTTTTATTGAATGTCTTTGGTACCTGTATAGGAACTACCCCTAAGTGGAGTATACTATAGTTCCATCAATACTTTTGAGCAAATGGGAAGGAACAGCAGAAAGATATGCTGGCAGTCCTTCAAATGAAAATATGCTCACCGATGACATGGTCCACCTCATATCTAATGTGAACAGATTGTGGAAGGTCAGAGGAAAATAAAAAGGATGCACAGAGATAGAACCAGCTAGAGACCTTAATCAAAGCAATTCCACTTGGCTTTCTGTTAAAAAGAAAAAAAGAGAGAAGCTGCGTAAAAGAAAAAAAAATGCTTCTATAATAAGGATTCCTTTAAAAAATAACAACTTTACCAAGAATGTAATCTAACATTAGCTTAATGGCATAGAATATTGTCATACAACAGTATGTCCTTAACAGCAGTTTTACTGAGAAACATGCTGATTTTTTGCTAACCAAATACAAATAATCACAAGCATAATGTTCTAGAGTTGGTACTGTGTTTAAATAAATGCACTTGGTCAGTCATTTTCCCTTATTAGCATCATACCTTTGAACAGAGACAATTGACAATGGATGTAATTACAAACTATTCACATAGAATAGCTCTATAGAACTATTTTTAAGCATTCATATTTCAATCAATAGTGCAGAAGGAAACTATGGCTGAAATATTTTCTTTTCTGACTATATTTGCATATTTGTGTCAGTTGCTTGATTCAAACCAATTAGACTACAGTTATCTATGAAAACCATATGGTGCACAAATAAAGCATACAAGACCAGTTAAACATCAAAAGTATATCATTTGCATAGTTAGAAAGGAACACTGAAAAGTAATATATTTATTATTCAAGGACTATACTACCTAATAGAAAGTACAATCTTTATATTTTAAGTCTATATGTACTGAAGCAAATGATTACTCTTCAAATATTTGTCAGTGTTGTACTAACCTGGGGCAAAGGCATAGAAAATGAGTGATGTGAGGAACACGATTCAAACAACTGTTTAAATAAGCTTGTGCAAGTGGTATTTTTTATAAGTAAATCAATGACAGAATGACCTTCCAACATTCTATTGGAATTTCTAATTTAAACTCTTCTAGTAGGACTATTCTTATCAACATATAAGGATATAATCGTCACTAATTTATTTAAGTATTCTCATGACATTTTACTTCTTAAAAAAGTCTGACCTAAAATAAACATATAGAACATCTTATAACTTTCTTTACTTTGGTGGGCTGGTTTTTTTTTAAACACACACACACACACACACACACACACACACACAACTACTACTACTACTACGTTTAGGTTGTGTTGGGCCAGTGGAGATTGTGGTAGAATAATAGTCCCCAAAGATGTCTATGTCCTAATCCTCAAAACTTGAGACTATGTTAATTTATATGGTAAAAGAACCTACAGATGTAATTAAGGTTTAGGATCTCAAAAAGGGGAAATTAACCTGGATTATGTGGGTGGGCCCAGTGTAATCACTAGAGTCCTTTAAGAGAGAGACTGGAGTCTCTGGAGTCCAGAGTAGGAGAAGGGATGATGGAAGCAGAGCGATGGTCTGTGTATGGGGTAGAGGGAGAGACAGAGGGAGAAAGAAGAAGAAGGAAGAGTTGAAAGAGAGAGATTAAAGGATGTTATCCTCATGTCTTTGAATTTAGAGGAAGGGGTCACGAGTCAAGGAATGTGAGCATCTTCTAGTAGCTAGAAAAGGCAAGGAAATGGATTCTCCCCTCAAGGCCCCAGAAAGAACACAGCTCTGTTGACTCATTTGAAATTTCTGAACTTCTTAACTGTAGGATAATAAATTTGTGTTATTTTAAGCCAGTAAGTTTGCATCAATAGAAACTAATACAGAATCTCTTCCCACGAAAGTTCTAAACTACCACTTAAGACTTTTCTTGCCTGTTTACATTGTACCCCTCTTGACAGGCATATCATCAAGGGAATGACTCGATAACTTACACAACACTTTTATCTTGAGGTATTCAGTACATCTATATGTCCTCTGGTTCTAGTGAGATAGCCAAATAACTCTTCTTAATTTGTAATGTGTACCACAGTATACTGGACACACAAATATCATGCAATACATGATGTGTTCAAATATTTCAGAATTTTGTTTTGCTTATGCCATAGTGTAAGGCAGATCATTTTATATGTATCTGGTTCAAGTAATGTTCATTAAAATATGTGTGTATAATCAGACTTGTAAATTTGAATGTGATCTAGCTTTGAGTGGAGTTATATTTGGAGTTAAATTAATCCTTTAAAATACAGTTCCTCAATAACCAATGATAAATGTTCAAACAGTATTCTCCATCTCCCACAGTCTGGAGCACATAGCAGAACTCATTAAATATTGGTTATAAATAATCAATGAAGTAATCTTAGAAACACAAATGGAAGAATTTTAAAAATCAAGGCATAGCCTCTTCAGAATCATTTGGTGATCAAACTGCTTATAAAATGTAAATCATACACAAAAATCCAACAGATATCATTTTTATCTTTAATTATACGCTATAAATTTATAAAAAGTTCTTCCATTGTTTCCAAATTCATATAAACTTTAATCTTTCAATGTACTATTTGTATAAATGATGATCCCTAACATTCTGGATGGATTTACTTTGGGAATTGAGTTCTGTCTTTATAAGATTGGTTAGTGTGGACCTTCTTCCAATATTATTGTGGGATATCTAGTGCCTCACAAAGAATTAAGTCAGTGAGCTCTCTTATCACTGAGAGGGGCGAAGCAAAGGCTGGATACCAACCTGTCAACCATTTCGAAAAGGGATTTCTGAATTAGAAACGAGACCAAATTAGAAATGGCCTCGTAGGTCCCTTCTAAACTTGAAGAGTCTATGATTTTCCTCTCTAACTTAAGGATGGCCATCCATGTGTATCACAGCATAGTCATATTAAATTGCTTAGGTGTTGTCACTAATCATCACGACTGAGCTATTTCTGTAACCATCTTATCATCATATTCATGTAGGCCTGGCCTTGTAGGAGCAAGAGTCTCATCATGAGTATATTCAACTCAGAAGGGATTCCCTTCAATTTGCTCTCTAACTTTTGTAAGACAGTTTCAGAATTATAAAATTACATCAAGTGCTAACAACAGAATATTTTCCTAGGTAGAATGAAGAAAATGCAAGATCTCTGCCTTACGTGGGAACTCAAATTCAGCATTACAAAACACTATGGAATATGTAAATTGGGCTGTCATTCCCCTTTGGCCTCTATTCTTGCTCCCAAATACATTCCTTAAAGAACATGTAATTTCATAGAAAATACATCATTCTATAATCACTGAATCAGAGAAAGTTAATGAACATTATCTTGGATCAAAACAATACAGCATTTCTCTTTTGTGGTGGAAGTTCTCAGTAGAAAAATTCTTCACAAAGTGGGGAGTAGTCTGAATTCAGGGAATAGATATTATTGTACAAAGTATCCTCATTTGTGGTCAAGTCTGGAGGGCAGTTTAGGAAGAAGCTATTAACCAAAAGTTGTCCTGTGTCAGAACTCAAAACAGTTTTAGATGACTTTGAGATTTACAATCTTTATATAATTTATTTTTCTTCAGTACAGAACTTAATAATGTTTAAATTAATCGATGTACCCAAACCGTAAGTATTTCTCACTTAATTACATGGATACAGCAAAAACCTGGGTTTTGTTAATATCCTGTCATTTTCCCCCAAAGATGTGCAGGTTTTTGCCTCATGAAATGTTATAATTCTCACTGGAAAACAAATAAAAACACATTTAAAACAATAAAATAACTGAGACCTCTTTAGGATTATTTGAACACTGAGACAGTATTAACTAAAATCCCTTCTAACTCCAACTGTGGGGAAGCTATCATTTAAATGTTTGGTTTGCTCTAATGTATTATTTATATTATATCATATCATATTAATTATTATTATAATTATCAGGGTGTCCAGGTGCCCTGTCATTTTATATTGTTAGTGTAGCTTTATTTTACCTTTCATTGCTGACACCAGCTTACATATATAAACCAAATATTAATATTAAATGTATTTAGCTTTGTAATGTAATATTTTTCCCATGTAAATTCAAATTGAAAAAGCCACTCTGGGATAAAGAAGGAATGGGAGTCTATTAGGTTCTTAATCCATTAGCCATTTCTCTACTTGGCTAAAGAATTTCTGAGAACCCATATTCTGCCAGTAATATATAATTGGCAGAAATGGAAGCTAGCAGGTGTGGCCAGGTCTGATTGAGAAAGTCAAGGTTGAGTAAAAAATCAGTGACTTCACCATTCAACAATTATTTTACATATGAATATATGCATATTTTTCAGTTTACTTCCATTTCAGTAATTTCTTTATTATCCATATTCTCATGTAATCATGTACACAAACTGGTAAGTAGCAGAATTAGGGCCAGTTCAAGTTTTTAGTAATCTTCGAATTTACATACAGTAAGAGTCATCTTTTGGAACCTTGTGAGCATCACCACAAACATAGGAAATAGCTCAAACCCTTCAATGTGCCTCTTTGGAGAGAAATCTTTCTCCCATCCTAATCACGGCAGAAAGAAAGAGAGAAACAGAAAAAGGAAGGACAAAGCAAAGGAAGGAAGAAAGGAGGAAAGGAAGGAAGATTCTACTCCATTCCTCGGTTCTCAGGTGAATCTTTTTCTTGGTCCTCTGGCCACAAAGAGATTTGTTTTGGAGTTTTCTTTCTATGGATTTCTATGATTTAGGTCAAAGCCAGGAGACCAAAAGGGAAAACAGCAAAGTACCAAAAAACAAAACAAAGAAAAAAACCCCCAGGAAACAGCCCATAGTTCTTGTCCTTCACATTTGGACTTCCCTCTCCAGACTGTTTTTCCTACTTTTCAAAGTCCTTAGGTAGTTGCTTTTTATATTCAGTCCCTACTTTTTCAGTAGTAATCAGTGGGAGGGAGGGGCTATAATGGGCTTACTCCAAGCTGACCAGCATGAGAAGTTCAGTTTGAATTTTTTTTTTATTGTTACTAAAATTTTTTCCCCAGTGTTCCAAGATTCATTCCCCATTCCCCACACCCGGTGCTCCACGCTTTAGGTGTCCCCAGTACCCACCACCAGGCTCTCCCATCTCTCCACCCCCCTCCCTCCAAGTCCCTCAGATTGTTTCTGTGTCCAAAGTCTCTGTTGTTTCGTTTCCCTCCCTAGATTACCCTAGTTCCCATTTACTTTCCTTCTCCCACTGTCCTCCAGTTTGAATTTAAGAAGGGAACACGGATTCTTTGGTGGAATAGTTCAACCACAAAGGACAAAATAGGTTCTACTACCATTTTGCCTAGAAAGGTAACACGGATACAAACCTGAGCAGGTTAACCTTTATCCTGCATGAATTTTAACAAGGATTATAAAGCTAAGATTAGTTTTGACATATCTTGCCAGTAACAAATGAACGATATCTTGGATTTGTCGCTTTTTCTGAGTCAGGAAGGTCAGTGAATAAAAAAACAGGCTTCTAACATACTCATGGGAGGTAGGCTATCCTCCAGATGCCTAAGATCCCCGTTGTTCCACACTGAACTCCAAAGTTTTGGTCTAGTCAATTATTTCTTCAGATTAATTTGTTATCTGTATAGCCATCCCTTTTAAATAGCATATTAAAAAGAAAACTGAACTTCAGAGGCTATGATCGCCCTCTAGTGGGGGTCACCCAAACTACAGACCACCAAGACGTGTCTTCAGGAGGCTCTGAGAAAGAACCTGCCCAAATCACCCACAGTGTTAACATCGACAACTCTATTTGTATTCAGCCTAATGACACAGAGTTTTGCTGGCTGTTTCACTTTCTGTGTTCCATTCTTTATGCTACAAATGTAATAGTGACTTTCTTCAGAGTTCCTAGTTCCAAATAGCAAGCGCAGGTATATTTACAATAAGAAAACAGTGGCCGAGAGAGGCAGCCAGAGGCTGAGGAGCAGCGGGGCCAGGCAGAGCTGGGCTGGGTAGGGGGCTGCCTATTAGCTGTGCGCCACTGGGATACAGGCCCAAAGCTTCTGAGTTAAGAAGGGATTCTTAGCTTGCTTCAGAGTGAGGGCCTCTGGAGCCAGTGTGGTGGTCGTGAACAAAATCGAGCCAGGGATTTGGCGAAGAGTCAGTCGGCACTCCTGTCTGAGCCCTAAAGAGTCAGTTCCCAAAAGCCCACAAGCACTTGCCCCCCCTTCCAGGGTTTTACAGTGTAAGTGGCTCTGTCCTCAGGGTGTGCAGAGCTACTAAACTTGTTCTACCTAGTTCTTTCCAGTTTGTTTTTGGTTCCCCAGGCGTCATCTCAGTTGGAGAACTTTATACCAAGACTAACTGGTGCCAAGAGATGTCCTAAGGACGTGGCCACCTGGGTCTACACCAGTGACAGTCCCCTGGTAAAGAGCAGGTGTCTGGAGGCTGAGTTGCATGGGGCCTCATCACCCCCTGCCAGTGAGTCTCTCATGCCACCATGCAGGGCATGGGCAACTTAGCTGCAGCTGGCAAAGAAGAAAGGTAGTGTGAAATGCGATGTTAGTTTCCTGCAGAAAGCATAAGGGGTCTGTTTTTCATTTCCATGGATGTCTCTACAGCTTCACCTGAGCAATGACTGTTCCTATGAAGAAGCCACTTGTGTTTTGAGCAGAGGCAACTTCTCTCTCCTCCCCTGCCTGGCCAAGGCAGGGCCACAGGTCAGAGAGATGGAGACAAGTCAGCCTTCTGCTGGTTAGTATGAGCTAATGAAAGACTTTTTGCATAGCCCAGTGTGGGATGACAGCTTTGGGATGACGGCTTACAAAGTTCTATTTGGCTAGTATTGGCATAGATTTTCTATATCTCCATACATGCGTATACAAACCCATAGGGCTAGATCTATATCTTAGTGTAGCGATGGATACATACACACATACACCTATGTGTTGAAGGGCCTAATCGGCTTTGGGACTATCAACTGGTCACTTCTCCCTTCAGGCTAACTCTTTCTGTTCAGTAACAAAGTTGATCCAGTTTGTCCTTTATGTTATGTAAGACTACAGAGTAAAGGTGGGGAGGGGACCAGCCTTTGAACATAGCAACAGATGCCTTGCTGCTGCAGCCCTTGTCCCATTTGTCTCCTAAAGACATGGGAGGTCAAAGATTAGTTGACTGTAGAGTTGAGGGTCCATTCTTGAAGTTTCTATTCTGTGCCATTGGTCTATGTATCTGTTTTTATGTCAATATCATGCTGTCTGGTGAGCACAGCTTTGTAATACAGCTTGAAATCAAGTAATGTGATACCCCCTGGCTTTGTTTTTCTTTTTCATCATTCCCTTCGTGATTCAAGGTTTTTTCTGGTTCTGTGCAAATTTTAGGATTTTTTTGTTCCAACTCTTTGAAAAATACCAATGGTATTTTAATAGAGATGACATTGAAAGTATTAATTGCTCTAGGCAAGATAGACATTTTAACACTGTTTATTCTTCTAATCCATGAGCATGGAATATTCTTCCATCTTTTTTGTCTTCCTCAATTTCATTCATAAGTGTTCTGTAGTTTCAATAGTATAGATCATTTACCTCTTTAGTTAGTTTTATCCTAGGTATCTTATGGATTTTGTTGCTATTGTGAATGGAATTGACTCCTTAATTTCTCTTTCTACCAGTTACATTGTCATCTTCAAAGAGGGAGAGTTTGACTTCTTCTTTGCTGATGTCTTTTATTTCTTTTGGGTGTCTTTTATTTGGATGCCTTTTATTTCTTTTTGTTTTCTGATTGCTGAGGCTAGGACTTCCAGTACTATGTTGAACAGCAGTGGCGAGAGTGGCCATCCCTGTCGTGTTCCTGATTTTAAGGAAAAACTTCTCAGCTTTTCCCAATTGATAATGATATTCACTGTGGGTTTTTCATAGATGGTTTTTATGATGTTAAGGAATATTCCCTCTATCCCTATACGCTGAAGAGTTTTAATCAGGAATGGATGTTGTATTTTGTCAAGTGCTTTTTCTGCATCAATTGAGAGGATCATATGGTTCTTGTCTTGTCTTTTATTGATGTGGTCTACCACAGTGGTTGATTTTCGAATGTTGTACCACCCTTATATCCTAGGTATAAAACCCACTTGGTCATGATGAATAATCCTTTTAATGTACCGTTGATCCTATTAGCTAGGATCTTGTTGAGTATTTTCGTATCTGTGTTCCTCAGGGATATTGGTTTATAATTCGCCCTTTTGATGGGGTCTTTGCCTGGTTTTGGGATCAGAGTAATGCTGGCCTCATAGAAGGATTTTGGAAGTTTTCCTTCCATTTCTATTTTTTGGAACAGTTTCAGCAGAATAGGTATTATTTCTTCTTTAAATGTTTTGTAGAATTCCCCTGGGAAGCCATCTGGCCCTAGACTTTTGTTTTTTGGGAGATTTTTGATTACTGCTTCAATTTTGTTACTGGTTATTAGTCTGTTCAGATTGTCTATTTCTTCCTGTTTCAGCCTTGGTAGTTTGTACGTTTCCAGGAAGGCATCCATTTCTTCCAGTTTTACTTAATTTTTTGGCATATAGTTGCTGGTAATAATTTCTAATAATTGTTTCTATTTCCTTGATGTTAGTCATGATCTCTCCTCTTTCAGTCATGATTTTATTAATTTGGGTCCTTTCTCTTTTCTTTTGAATAATTTTGGCCAGTGGTTTATCAATCTTATTCTTTCAAAGAACCAGCTTCTATTTTTGTTGATCTGTTCTGCTGTTTTTCTGATTTCTATTTCATTGATCTCTGCTCTAATCTTTATTATTTCTCTTCTCCTGCTTGGTTTAGGTTTTATCTGCTTTTCTTTCTCCAGCTTCTTTAGGTGTAGGGTTAGCTTGTGCATTTGGGATTTTTCTAATTTTTAAGAGAGGCTTGGGTGGCAGTGTATTTCTCCCTTAGGACCGCCTTTACAGTATCGCATAGATTTTGGACTGATGTGTTTTTGTTCTCATTAGTTTCTATGAACTGTTTAAGTTCTTTAACTTCCTAGTTAGCCTATTCATTCTTTAGCTGGATGCTCTTTAACTTCTAAGTACTTGAATTCCTTCCAATTTTTTTTTTCTTGTGATTGAGTTCCAGTTTCAAGATGTTGTGGTCTGGTATAATGCAGGGAATAATCTCAGTCTTTTGGTATTGGCTGAGACCTGATTTGTGACCCAGTATGTGGTCTATTTTGGAGAAAGTCCCATGTGCATTTGAGAAAGATGAGTATTCTGGTTTGTTTGTTTGTTTGTTTGTTTAGGGTGGGATGTTCTGTATATATCTATGAAGTACATGTGGTCCAATGTATCATTCAAAGCTCTTGTTTCCTTGTGGATTTTCTGTTTAGATGATCTGTGCAGTGTTGAGAGTGGAGTGTTAAAATTTCCCACTGTTAATATATTATTGTCATTCTGATTCTTTATTTTGGTTAACAGCTGGCTTATGTAGTTGGATGCTCCCATTATGGGGGTATAGATATTTACAATTGCTAGATTTTCTTGTTGGATAGACCCTTTAAGAATGCTATAGTGTCCCTCTGGATCTGTTACTACAGTCTTTGTTTTAAATTCTAATTTGTTATAAGAGTTGCTATCCCAGCTTTCTTTTGAGGTCCATTGGCATGAAAAATGTTTCTCCATGCCCTCACTTTCAGTCTGGAGGTGTCTTTAGTTTCAGAATGAGTCTCTTGTAGACAACATATGGATGAGTCCTGTCTTTGTATCCAATCTGCAACCCGTGCCATTTCACGGGAGCATTTAGGTCTTTCAAGTTGAGGGTTACTACTGAAAGATATGTGTTTATTGTCATCCTATTGACTGTCTAGTCCCTGCTTAGAGAGTCTATGTTGTCATTAATAGTTTCTTCAAGCATAACTATTGTCTTCATAATCGTTACCCTAAAGTCTATTTCTGACATCTTGCTTATATCCATACCCATTAGGTCTGTAGGAGAGGCCATTGTCTCTGGTTCTTTTCTTTTTTGGGAGTTCCTCTTAGTCATTCTGTTGAGGGGTGGTTGAGGGAATGCACAATGTTGAAAATATCAACCACAATCCAATCAAGGTGCACCCTGTGAAAGTTTCGAATGATTGGAAGCCACCACTCAAAAAAACCCCACAAAAACCAGCCAAAATGAAACCCAAGAATAAGATTTATAAGGTTAAAAAAAAGGAGGGTGAGGGTAAGAAGGGTTATAATTTCTCAATGTGGGTGAGGTAGGGTGTTTCAGTTCTTCCTGGGTGTACTTTGTTCTCTTTGTTAAAGAACACTACTTCCTGGAGTTACAGGGAAATGAAAAATGGTGTATATATGAAGGTAGTATTAAATACAGAAAAAAAGACTACATTGAAGAAAAAAGTATAGGTGTGGAAAAGTACAGGTTAAAAAGTTACTATGGAATACATTGTATTAAACACCTAATTGAAACAATAAATAATACACAGGCCATAAGGCAACACCAGGAGCTTCATATACTATTTTCCCTTATGTTGGAGTTTTACAGTTTTATGGGGGACCCTTGGGTTGTTGTTTGTCCTCTTGTTCTTTCAGTTTGTCTTCTCCAGGAGGGGCCTGATACATTGTTTTTCAATCAATTCTGCTTGGGTGCAGTTGCCCTGCCCCCTATCAAGGGGCTGGGCTCCATGGAAACTGGCTTTTTGGGGTTTTATTCTCTGGTGGATTTTTGCATCTTTTTGGAGGGTCAGAGCAAAGTAAACTGTCAGTACCCAGACCTTGGCCTCAGAAAGAAGCCACAGTTTGCTCCTCTCTGAATGGTCCAGAACATACAGTCTCCCCCTCTGTTAAGTGCACACTGAAAACCACAGCCTCCCACAGGTGGTGCATGCCCCCAGTGATCCTTTCAGCAGTGGGCCTCTGCTCCCACTTCTCTCTGTACGCACCCCCCCCCCCCGCAAGTAATCCTGGTCTGGGTGGGTGTGGACAGTGGTTGTGGCTGCGGTGATGACCAGCATCCTGGGTCCACGGACTCAGGTCCATACCTGCAGCCACCCAGTCCCAACATTTGCCCCTTAAGCCCTTGTGTTCTGTTTGAGCACTGTTACCAGTCCCTTCCCCTCTGGCTGCCGCTGCTCATTGAGCTATCGCTGGTCCCCAGGCACAGGGCACTTCTGCACCAGGGTATTACTTTCCAAAGGCTAGGTTCCTGTGGCCCTTCTGTTTATCTTCTGACATCTGTCTGAACAAGCACAACTCCATCCTTCATACCTCTTGACTGATGATCCTCTGCCCCTGTAGAGATCCAGACATATAATCTTACATATCAGGCTGATTTTGTGGGTGTTCTGACTGGCTTGGTAGATATCTAGCTAAATTCAGGGGACCACTTGAAATGGAATTTCCCAGTCCTCTGCCATCTTGCCCCCCTAATTCTTATTGTTATATCTTCTTGATGAAGCATGGATTTATCATTATAAAGATCATCTTTGTCTCTTGTTACAGCTTTTGGCTTAAAATCTAGTTGTCTGATAGAAGTATAGCTACCTCTACTCTCTTTTGGTCTCCACTTTCATTGAATATCTTTTTCCATCCCTTTAATTTGAGTTATGTGTGTCCCTAAAGTTGAAGTGATTCTCTTGTAGGTAGCACATAATTTGATCTTTTTTTTTTTACATCCAGCCACTGTAGGTCTTCTAAGTGGAGAATCTAATCAATGTATATTGAGGGCAATTATTGATAGATGTGGACATACTAATGTCATCTTACTGTGTTCTGCTTTACTTGTAGTTCCCTTGTTCCTTTCTCTTTCTGTTGATGTCTTTCCTTTGTGTATTGATGAGTTTTTGTAGTGCAATGCTCTGATTCCCTTCTCTTTATATATTGTATATCTACTGCAGATTTTCACTTTGTTGTTTCTGTGAAGCTTGCATAAAACATATTATACACAAAAGTTTATTTTAAGCTGATAACAACTAAATTTTGATTGCATATAGAAATTCTACTTTTTTTTACTCCTTCCTACCTCCGTGTTTAGATGTCACAATTACATTTTATATGGTACATTTATTATTTATTATTGTAGCTAGAGTTATTTTTTAACACTTTCATCCTGTATCTTTTATACTAGAGCTAAGTGATAAATATACTACCATATTACAGTACTATCTCAAATTTAACAACATACTTACCTTCACCAGTGAGTTGTATATTTTTATTTACTTATTAGCATCCCTTAATTTCTGTATTAAAATTATTTTAAGGTAGGTATAGTGTTGATAAACTCCCTGAGGTTTTGTTTGGGAAGTCTTTATCTATCCTCTATTTGTAAAAAACAACTTTGTTAGAGTACACTTGGGTAGCAGTTTTTTTTTTTCTTTCATCACATTGTAAATATCACCCCACTCTCTCCTGGACTATACAATTTCTATTGAGTGATCTGCTGATAGCCTTATGGGGATTCTTTTTTAAGTTACAAGATTTTCTTTTGGCTGCTTTTCAGATTCTCTCTTTGTCTTTCATTTTTGACAATTTTCTTATAATACATCTTGAAGATTTTTTTGAGTGTGGTAACTTATGAGGTTTATGAACTTGGATATACAAATCTCTCACTATATTAGGGATATTCCTAGATATTATTTCTTTAAATTAACTTTCTTATCATTTTTCCCTTTTTCTCCCTTTGGAAGTCCAGTAATTCACAAATTGGTTATTTTGATGGTATCCCCCAAATCAAATAGGACTTCTTCACTTTTTCCCAATCTTTAAATTTTTTCTCCTCTATTGGATTGTCTCAAAAATCCTATCTTTTTCACTTACAAGTTCTTTTTCACTGTGGATTTATTCTGAAGTTGATATTCTCTAGTACATTTTTTTCATTGAATTCATTGAATTCTTCAGCTCCAGAACTTCTGTGTGGTTATTTTTAAATGATTTTTATTTCTTTGTTGAACTTATCAGTTTGTCTTGTATTGTTTTCAACCTGTCTCACTGAAATGACATTATTTTCTTGTAGTTCACTGACCTTCATTAAAACATATTTTGAATTCTTTTTAAGATAAATCCATGGCCTTTGGGGTTGGTTATTAGAAGTTTATTGTGATCTTTTGATGGTGTTATGCTTCCTTGATTTTTCCTGTTCTTAGTAATCTTTCACATTTGAAGTAGCAGTCATCTTCTCTAGTTTCTATTAACTGCCTTCAGGAGAGGAAAAACCTTCTTTTCTATACACCAACAATGAAGCACCAGAAAAAGAAATTAAGGAATCAATCCCATATACAAATGTACCAAAAACAATAAGATACCTACAAATAAACCTAACCAAAGAGGCAAAATATCTGTATTCTGAAAACTAAAGAACATTTATGAAAGAAATTGAAGAGGACACAAAGAAATGGAAAAGCATTCCATGCTCATGGATTGGAAGAACAAATATTGTTAAAATGTCTATATTACCCAAAGCAATCTACACATCTAATACAATCCCTATCAAAATACCAACAGAATTTTTCGCAGAACTAGAACAAGCAATCCTAAAATTTGTATGGAACTACAAAAGACCCTAAATAGCCAAAGCAATCCTGGAAAAACAAAGCAAATCTGGAGGCTTCCCAATTCCAGATTTCACCTGTATTACAAAGTTGTAGTCATCAAGACAGTATGGTACTTGCAAACAAACAAACAAACAAACAAAAACAAAAACAAAAACAAACACACAAACAAAACAAAACAAAACAAAAAAAACAGACACATAGATCAATGGAACAGAATAGAGAACCCAGAAATGAACCTGCAACAATATGGTCAACTAATCATTGACAAAGCAGGAGAATATCCAATGGAAAAAGAGAGTCTCTTCAACAAATGGCACTGAAAAAACAGGATAGCAACATGCAGAAGAATGAAGCTCCAACATTTTTTTCAAAAGATTTTATTTATTCATGACCCAGAGAGGCTGAAAGCAAGAGAGCAGAAGCAGGAGGAGGGGCAGAGGGAAAGGGAGAAGGAGACTGATGTGGGTCTTGATCCCAGGATCCTGGGGTCATGACCCAAACTGAAGGAAGACCCTTAACCAACGGAGTCACCTAGGTGTCCCTGAACCACTTTCTTACACCATATACAAAAATAAATCCAAAATGAATGAAAGGCCTAATGTGAGATAGGAAACCATCAAAATCCTAGAGGAGAATACAGGTGACAACCTCTTTGAACTTGGCTGTAGAATCTTCTTACTAGACATGTCTCCAGAGGCAAGGACAACAAAAGAAAAAGTGAATAATTGGGACTTCATCAAGATAAAAACCTTCTGCACAGCAAAGGAAAAAATAAAAACTAAAAGGCAACTGATGGAACAGGAGAAGATATTTTCAAATGACATCTGATAAAAGGTTAGTATCCAAAATCTATAAAGAACTTACTAAACTCTACACCAAAAGAACAAATAATCCACTTATGAAATGGGCAAAATATATGAATAGACACTTTTCAATGAAGACATCCAGATGGCTAAGACACATGAAAAGATGCATCATTCATCATCAGGGAAATACAAATCAAAACAAAGATGAGATATCACTTCATGCCTGTCAGAATGACTAATTAAGCACACAAGAAACAACAGGTGTTTGGCAGAATGAGAAGGAAGGGGGACCCTCTTGCACTATTGGTAGGAATGCAAACAGGCAGCCACTGTGGAAAACAGTATGAAGTTTCCTCAAAAAGATAAAAAATAGAACTACTCTATTATCAGCAATTGCAGTACTAGGAATTTACCCAAAGGATAAAAAAATACAGATTCAAAGGGGGTATGTGCACCCAATGTTTAGAGCAGCATTATCAACAATAGCCAAAGTATGAAAAGAGCCCAATAGGGGCGACTGGGTGGCTCAATTGTTTAAGTGACTGCCTTCAGCTCAGGTCATGATCCCGGAGACCCGGGATTGAGCCCCACATCAGGCTCCCTGCTCGGCGGGAAACCTGCTTCTCCTTCTCTCACTCCCCCTGCTTGTGTTCCCTCTCTGGCTTTGTTTCTCTCTGTCAAATAAATAAAAATCTTAAAAAAAAGAACCCGGGGCGCCTGGGTGGCTCAGTTGGTTAAGCGACTGCCTTTGGCTCAGGTCATGATCCTGGAGACCCGGGATCGAGTCCCACATTGGGCTCCCTGCTCGGCAGGAAGCCTGCTTCTCCCTCTCTCACTCCCCCTGCTTGTGTTCCCTCTCTCGCTGTGTTTCGCTCTGTCAAATAAATAAAATCTTTAAAAAAAAAAAAGAGCCCAAAGTCCACAGACTGATGAATGGATAGAGGTGTGGTATATATATACAATGGAGTATTACTTAAGTCATCAAAGAGAATGAAGCCTTACCATTTGCAATGATGTAGATAGAGCTAGGGTGTATCATGCTAAGCAAAACAAGTCAGTCAGAGAAAGACAAGTACCATATGATTTCACTCATATGTGGAATTTAAGAGACAAAACAGATGAACATAGGGGAGGGCAAATAAGAGAGGGAAGCAAAACATAAGAGACTCTTAACAATAAAAAACAAACTAAGGGTTGATGGAGGGAGGTGGGCAAGGAAGATGGGCTAAATAGGTGCTAAATATTAAGGAGGGCACTTGTGATGATAAGCACTGGGTGTTATATGTAAATGATGAGCCACTGAATTCTACTCTTGAAACCAATATTTCACTGTAATAAATAATGGGGGGGGGAGAGAAAGACACCCTCTGTCAGCCCTACTAGAGATTCTGAGGCTTTCTCAGGCCTATGGATACATCTGATCCATACTTCCTGCCCCCTGTCATGGCATAATTGTTAAGCTTGTATGTCTTTTGGTCCTGCAGTGCACCAGGCCAAGCGCTAACAACCTCCCTTTGGTTTCTCTAGCATAGAACTAAAGCTCAAAACTTGTAGTATCCCTTCGGCATCCATCTTTGGTCTGGATTTCTGTGTATGCTCCCTAGCCACCTGTCAAAGTTCACCTTTGCTTCCACTGAGAGCATGCACAAGGAGTTGACCATAGGATGTGGGGGTGGGCCAGTTGGTGGGGTATGTCAGTGAAATGTCCTCCAGAACTTGTGGACAAGCTTCTTGAAGGAGTCCATGCTGTGGTGAGTAGAATCTTCATCCCCTTTCTGCCATTCACGTAGCCTTCACCTCGCCTCCTTCCACCCTACCCCCCAGTCATGTAGTTCATAACTCCGTACAACTCTCTAATGCATTCAGACTTGTTTTCTTCCTCAAATGGTGTGCTAGACCTTCTCCACTGGAAACCTGGACTTCCACAAAATTCTTTCATCTGTGGGTGATTATCTAAGGCAGTATTCTCCAGGGGCTCCCATAATGCAGCCAAGAGAGGCTGGAGCTGTTTCATGGGTCACTGTGGTGTCCACAGCTAGGACTGAGGTCTGTATGCTATTATCCAATGCACAGGCAGGCAAGACTTCTCTAGGGTTTCTTGGCATATGGCCCTGGATCCCACAATTCCCACAAAGGCACTTTTATCTATGGATGGATGCCAGATTGTTGTTGTTATGGAGGGACAAAATGAAGGACATCTTATTCAGCCATGTTGCTGATGTAAAATGCCTGATTCTTGTCTGTCTCACACAGTAGAAGATAAAAACCTACAAATAGCATCATTGAGACATTAGACACCTATATTCTTCTGTGGATTAGATAATAACATTGTATCAGTGTTGAATGCCCTTATTTTGATAACTCTACTGTCGTTATGGTAGTTAAGTAAGAGATGTCTTAGGGAAAAGACACCTAAATACTTAGAGGTAAATGAGCATGTGTGTCACTTCTTCTCACATGATGGAGGGCAGGAAAAGTGAGAGACTGAGAGAGAGGGAAAGAGACACAGAGAGAGAGTACACAAGTGATGGGATGAATGGTAAACAACAACTGGCAAATCTGGGTAAAGCATATTCAGGATTTCTTATACTATTCCTGTAACTTTTCTGAAAATTTGAAATTATATAAAAATAAAGTAGGCAGTGCACCTAGTGGTCCTGTGGATCTGTCTCATGCTTCAAAATTGTTGGAATGGAACAGATCCAGGGACTCCCCTTCCTCTAGCTTCCAACTATTCTCTAACCTTCGCTCCAGTCACTGCTTCTGGGGCCATCCTCTTGTTTATCCTCTGCTTCTGGGAGCAGCCAGCACTGTTTTTTTATGGTTAGTTTGTTATTACCAACCATGAGCTCCAACATTTACCAGAATTATTCCACAAAGGATGCCTGCATGGCTCCGTGGGTTAAGCCTCTGCCTTCAGCTCAGGTCATGATCTCAGGGTCCTGGGATCAAGGCCGGCATTGGGCTCTCTGCTCAATAGGGAGTCTGCTTCCCCCTCACTCTCTGCCTGCCTCTCTGCCTTCTTGTGATCTCTCTCTCTGTCAAATAAATAAATCAAATCTTTAAAAAAAGAATTATTCCCCCAAGGTGGAGGCTGCGATCAACTTCATGGTCAACCTACATCTGTAGGCCTCCTATATCTATCACTTATTGGGCTTCTATTTAGATGGCA
Organism: Spilogale gracilis; assembly: GCA_004023965.1. Lineage (NCBI taxonomy): Eukaryota > Metazoa > Chordata > Mammalia > Carnivora > Mephitidae > Spilogale > Spilogale gracilis. The sequence continues at coordinate 60,833 of PITA01001447.1, forward strand.
ACCACATGGCCAAAGAGAGGGTGGGCTACTTCTCCTGCAAGATGGCCCAGGAAAATGCAAGGGTATTAAGTGTCTCTGGAGGATATAAAACCCGTGCGGCAACTGTGCCCTCTTTCAGGATGGGCAGAAGCTCTCTAAGACAAGTGAAGTGGCAGCCTAAATGGAAGCTGCCACAGCCCTTGGGAAGTATATGAACAAGGCCCTTTTGTGTTAATACATCCTGAGTTATGCCCTCACAGAACTTATCTCTGTGAATTCCTGGAGAAGCGTTGCCTAGATGAGGAAGTGAAACTCATCAAGAAGATGAGTGACCACCTGACTAATCTTAACAGGCTAGTCAGTTCCTAAGCTAGGAGCCCTCCAAAGGCACATCTAGGAGTCCTTGGAGCCCAGCAGCCTTTGACAGTCCCCTCTTATCCCCCTGGTATCAGGGATTCTGCCTAACCCCTCTCTCCAGCTACCAGGCAACTTTTCAACCACCCTGGACCACGATCCCAGGCTGTGGGCCAAATGCATACAATAACATTTTGCAGCATAAAATAGAATAAAGGAAAAAGTAAAGTAAAATATTACATCAGAATATACATGGTGTTATAAAAGCATATAATACAGGAACCTAACCTAGTTTGTAGGGTTAAGAAGACTTTTTCTGAAGAATTATTCATGATGAGGCCCTTTGGGCCAGTCATCAGTCTTAGATGTCCACAACCCTCCTTTTGTGTTTCTAAGATATTTCCTGAATTATTCTCACTTTTGCAATTTTGGTAACTCTTGAGGTATCAATGCAGAATGCATGGTTATAGCTGAAAAAATTGAAGGGATTTAATGAAAGTAAAATGACACTATTTCTGTGGAAGTAAAATTTTACCTAGAATATTACTCCTGGGCCACATAATAATCAATATTAAAAAAGTGATAGGCTAGACTTGATACTTCATTTCTTGCTTGTTCTGACTTTCTGTGTCTAATAGGAGCTATTCTCATCACAGCATGGTTGAAGGTTACACCCCATTCGTAGATACAGAGATGGGCAGACAAAGCTTCTGTAAGCCTCAGAACCTAAAGACTTGAGAAAGTCCTCACAAAATGGGCAATATAGTGAGAGCAACAGAGATATAGATAAACATGAAATACAAGGTAATACACCAGAACTAAGGTATATTGAGATTTCTATTATGAGTTAGAGCTTATATGGGAGTCTACTTTGCTCATTTCTTTCCCAGAAGGCTATCCTAGGCTGGGTGTGACTAACAACGTACTTTCAAGAGAGCACAAGAAGCACTTATAAGTATACTTCTGAAGCATTGTATTTTTTAAAGACATATTTATTTACTTGTTTTTTTAAAAAGTTTATTTTTGGTAATCTCAATACCCAACATGGGGCTTGAACTCATGACTGAGTTCAAGAGCTGTATGCTCTTCCAACCGAGCCAGTCAGGCACCCCAGAAGCATTTTATCTTCTATATCTAAAATATTTACTATTCCATGTAAGGAGACAATTATAGTCTGAGATCATCTGAAAAGGGAAGCAAATTTGAGTAGTGGAAGGAATAGCGTCAGCACCTGAGAAGAAACTAGAATTACCTCCTGGCTTACTTTAACAATATTTTAATGTTGTAGTAGTTTAAAGATTGATTTATTTATTTGAGAGAGTGAGAGAGAGCGAGTGCATGTTCGAGCAGGGGGTAGGGGGGACAGAAGGAGAGGAGCAGGCTCCCCAATGAGCAGAGAGGCCAATGCAGGGCTCCATTTTACTACCCTGAGATCATGACCTGAGCCTGAGCTAAAATCAAGAATCAGACATTTAACTGACTGAGCCACCCAGTGCCCCTAATGTAATAGTAGTTTAAATAATCTATGCTCGTTTTCAAGTCTTCCTTACAAATATCAGCAAAAGAGAGCAAATATTTCAGAAATTAATACTTTTCCCAAATTCTAAACAAAAACATAAGTAATCCTTCAAGAATATTGTGTCAGAAATATGATATGTTCTAAGATGAAATCCTAATAAAATATTCTAAATATCAAGGTGTTAAATACATGATTATATAAAAAAATCAGAAAACTTTGGGTGCCTGGGTGGCTCAGTGGGTTAAAGCGTCTGCCTTCGGCTCAGGTCATGATCTCAGGGTCCTGGGATCGAGGCCCGCATCGGGCTCTCTACTCAGCAGGGAGCCTGCTTCCTCCTCTCTCTCTGCCTGCCTCTCTGCCTACTTATGATCTCTCTCTCTCTGTCAAATAAATAAATAAATCTTTAAAAAAATCAGAAAATGCAAGCCAAGGATACCCCATTCATTTTTTTTGCATTCAGCTTTATATTAAATCTAAATATACCAAAGGCCTTAATAAATGATATTATATATACATCAAACTCTAAGGTTGTAGTAGATTTTCCAGTATACTGATAAACTGATGCGCAAAGTCGATGATTAAGTAACTTCTCAACATCACATAACATATAAAATTTATGTAAATATAGAGCCTCTTATGAAAATAATGTTTAGATAATGAAATAAATTTCGTTTTCTGGTTTCTCACCAGAGGAGACTGACTTCATTTTTAGCCTCCAATTTTTATATTATAATAGTGCAAACACAAACTAGAATATAATAGAAAGTACGTAATTATTTTTCCTACATTTATTTATTTTTGAATGATGGCATTTTATTTACTCAATAAATATCCGCTAACTTCTTTTTCATCTTTTTGCATATATTCTCAGACCTCCCCTTTTCTGACATTTACTTTAAGCTCCTGAAATGATAAATTGTATTCTGGGTCATTGAAAGAACTTTCAGACAAGAGTTTTAAGGCACTCTCCTTGATCATTAAGACATCCTGAAGAATGAAAGAATTGATGAAAAAATTATGATAGGCAAACCGTGTCATAGTTTTCATAAGGAATTAGTAAGACAGCATGTTCCCTAGACTATAGTCCAATGTATTTGACAGTAATACTGGATACATGTTTACTGAATTGTTAGAGAGATGTCTTGTGAATATTTGAAAAGATATGTAGGAGAACTTGTGAACACTTGCAATAAACCATGGCAGAAAAACTAATTTTCTTTGTCGGAAAGATCACTGCAGTGGTAGACAAGGGGGCGGCTGTAAAGCATAGAGTATAACTCTCATTGTTAATACCTCTCCTGCTGTATTGTGCCTTGTTTGTGTAGTGCTGCCAAATGAAACTTCCAGTTTTAAATTAGAATTTACATAATTTCAGTATTAATGAAAAATTGGGAAAGAAACGGAGTATTAAAATTATACCCCAAATAAGAAACTGTCAACAGCAACTTCAAAGAAGTCCCATCAGCTACAACATTTTTTTTTTACTGTTCCTTTGCTCTAGGTAGAATACTGGCCAGCATTAATTTAACAAGGTGTTTTAAAAATTGTTTTTCAAGATAATTTAGGGATTTATTGACTCATGAAACTGTCATAGGTTTTATCAGGAAAACCTTGCATCTATGTGATCTATAATTGCTTTTCAAACTTCCATAGCATTTCTAAATCAAGCCCTAGTTTTTAATTAACATGTGGAAATGGGAAGATATCATTATTCTCTCTATATCCAAATTGTGTCCATTGTAGCCTGTGTTGCAATTCTACTTGAGAAAGGATTTGAAACATTCATGAATGTCTTTAAGGCTTGTAAGCAACTCATAATTTTCATACTGTATGAGAATGGTAATGTAAAAATCCTAATCTGTAATTCCAATTTTAGCATTGAATGTTGGGGGACTGGATCAGCATATCCTTATAACAGCTATCAGGTTTTTCTATATATGATTTCTACTTCAAAACAATTTTAAATACATAACTTTTTCCTGTGATTAACAGAGAACAACCTGGTGGTTGCCCAAGGGGAAGCGAGTGGGGAATGGGTGGAATAGGTGAAGGGGATTAAGAGGTACAAAATTCCAGTTATAAAATAAATAGAGATGAAAATTAAAGCAAAGGGAATATTGTTATGACTATGGTAGTAATGTTGTATGGTGATGACACTTAGCCTGATAAGCATGGAGTAATGTATAGAATTGCCCAGTCACTAGATTGTACACCTGAGACTAACACTGCATGTCCGTTATACTTGAATAAAAAGTAAGACATAAATGCTGAGAAAAAATGTAAAACAGAAAAATATTTAAAAAAACCTTTATAGTTTAATGACCCAAAGGTGGAAACTAATATTATTGTATGTGTTCCACATTTTCTCTACTTGAATGTAGTGCATGCCTATAGTTTACCCACAAATTGGGATCTTACTCTACAAACTCCTACTTTATAGAATTTTTTCACTTAACAATATATCATCCTCATTTCCCTATGGTATTAGATGTTCTTCAAAGGCCATAGCTTAGATATACGGTGTAGTGGGAACTATATGTTTTATTTTGATTAACTCATATGCTATAATTTAATCTTCTAGAGAAGATTTGTGTTTTCAGTTACTTGAACCTAAAATATTTTCCCAAAATATCACTTTCTAAATAGTCCATAACTTATATATATTTTACTTCTAATCATTTGTAGCACTAATGTACAAAAGACTTTAAAGCAGATAAATTATTTCAGAGAATTTTTTAAGTGCAGTATAATTTTTCTACCCCAATATATGACAAAGCATATATACAAAACAAGCATCCGTGGATGCTCTGTAAAGCTTTCTCTGGAGAAACAGCAAAATTCACAGGTAGCAAAGAAGGAATTTTCCATTTATCATTATCCATACAATTCATGTGTATTCTTAAGTATAAACAACATGGGGGCGTCCGGGTGGCTCAGTCGGTTAAGCGTCTGCCTTCGGCTCAGGTTCTGAGCCTGCTTCTCCCTCTGCCTCTGCCCTTCCTCCCGCTCCTGCTCTCTCTCTCAAATAAATAAAATCTCAAAAAAATAAAAATACATAAATTTAAAAATAGTATAAACAACATGATTAGAAAATCCATGAGTACATGAATAAGAGACAAGAATAGACTTGTTTCTCAAATACTCAGTATAATTTGAAATATGTTCATCTTGTCTGCTTCATAATTGGTTCAAAAGCATTGAATATCCTTAATTCTCAAAGTTGAAATACAACATTTGTTTTGTCAACACTTTAATGAGTACATGCAGTAATTTCTTAAAGTTAAAAAAATAAGATTCAAAGAAGTGAATTCCTAAAATATTTAACGTTTTTATCCACAATCATTATTGTAAACAATACTAAGTTTCACAAAAACACCTATTTGTCAAACACTTTGCCCAACATTTGCATGAATGTGTATGTGTGCATGAGCAATGCATGCAAATATGGTTTTAAATCTTTCAACACAGAATGGAGGGGCTTGACCAACAAGCCAAATGACATTCAGATGGAAGAGTCTGTTGACATTTTCAAGGAATATATTCAAAAGCCCCCAACAATCTCTCAAGAATAACATTATAATAACACTATGGTATACAGTTTTCTTCAACATTTTCTACCAGCAATAATAACTACAACTAGTGTTTACTCAAGTAACCAGGAGCTTTATCTAGCTTTTTTTTTAAGATTTTATTTATTTGACAGAGAGAAACACAGCCAGAGAGGGAACACAAACAGGGGGAGTGAAAGAGGGAGAAGCAGGCTTCCTGCCGAGCAGGGAGCCCGATGTGGGACTCAATCCCAGGACTCCGGGATCATGACTCGAGCCGAAGGCAGTCGCTCAACCAACTGAGCCACCCAGGCGCCCCACTTTATCTAGCTTTAACCTCACAAGAAGCCCATCTGGTAAGAGCTATGATCATGACAAAATTTTAAAAAAGAACAAAAGTATCTCTCTGGGAGCTGTGGGACTTGGGAGTCTAGGCCAAGGGGCCCGGGAGGAGTCTCACCTACTTCTGCATTGGGTATTAGGTGGACAGACCACAGTATGAGCTGCAGAACCCTCCAAATTAGACCATAGTAGGGGAAAACCAGGGAAGTGCTGACTTGGGCATACACGCATGGATGAGAGAGCTAACAGAGAGAAGTGAGTGCGGGGTGCTTCAGCTCTGTGCGAAGCAGCTGGAGAAGCCTGTTTCTCTCCAGCACCCCTAAGAGTATTGAAGAGGGAAGACCTTCATGAATGGGGGAAAGTGAGGGATCAGAAAAGAGGCTGATAAGGATATCGAAGGGTATTAAGGGAATGTTAATTCTTGCTTGCTGCTTTCAAGACTCCAGTGGGAGGCCTACCCATTAGACAATGGGAGAACCTCATCCAAGGATCCCATCACCTGGCCTATGGACATCCTCAAGGCTCCTTGATGCAACAGTGAGAATGAACTCCAATAAACATGGACTCCCTCAGAAAACAGGTCAGGGTCTCTGGACTTGGGAAAAACCACAAATTTGAGCTGTGATGCCATCTTCTGGAAAACAAAAGAGAGGCTTTGGGTATCTAGCTTGGTGATTTATAAGAACCAGAGAAGACATATAAGCTTAAGAATGCTGCCACAAGAGGGAGTATGAAGTGTACAGCAGATGCCTCTATCCAAGGCTGGAATAAGTCCCAGGTAAAGAATGACCAATGAAAAACATCTCCTACCTGAAGTGAACAGGAAATATTTAGGAAGGTGTCTAATAGTTCCAATACAAAACAGTAAAGCTCAACAAACTGGTCCTTGAGATATGAAGGGGGTGGTGGAATAGAGACTTTTCCCGAAAAACAAAAGCTAAGTGAGTTCACTCACCACTAAGTGAGTTCAACACCACCTGCATTGCAAGAAAAGCTGAAAAGAGTGCTTCAAGCTAAAGTGAAAAGAGGTGAATTAGTAACATAAAAACTTATGAAAATATACAATACTCTGGTAAAGGTAAATATACATACAGTCAAATTGAGAAGACTCTAAATCTGTAATAGGACAGTGTATTAACCATTTTAGTATAAAGGTTAAAGAAAATAATATTGAAAATAACTGTAGCAACTATAATTTGTTAAAGAATACACAAAATAAAAAGAGGTAATTGTGATATCAAAACCATTAAAGGGGGAATAAATGGAGAGCTTTTGTATGTGATTAAAGTTAAGTTGCTATTGCCTCACTGTTACTATAAAGGAAATATTTGTTCTACACTTACAAAAGATAAAGAGACAGAAAGCAGAGCACACCACTATGGAAAATGACCAATTCATAAAGATAAGCAGAAAGAGAAGAGGAAGCTTCATGAATTATTTGAGCAGTATTTTCGTCACTGAAAGAAGTTCACGTTCTCCCATGTGTACTACGTAGAAGGGGATGATACTTCTCCGGATGGACTGAACTATAGGCTGCCTACAAGAGACTCGCTTCAGATTGAAGACCTGCATAGACTCAAAGAGAAGGGATGGAAAATGGTATTCAATGCAAGTGGAAACCAAAAGAAAGAAGAGAAAAAGACAACAGTACAGTGATAGTAGGGGACATTGGTGCCCCACTTTCAGCAATAGATAGATAATCCAGATAGAAATTCAACAAGAAACACTGGACTTGAATCACATGTTAGACCAAGTGAATTTCACAGACACATACAGAATATTCCATTCAAAAGCAGCAGAATACACATAATTATCAAGTGCACATGGAATATTCTCCAGGAGATATCGCATGATAGGCCATGAAGAACATTCTCCAGGATAGAACGTTTGATAAGCCACAAAACAAGTCAGCAAATCCAAGACTGAAATTGTACCAAGTATCTTTTCCTATCACAATGGTAAAAAACTAGAAATCAACGAGGAAAACTGGAAAATGTACAAGTGTGTGGATACTGAAAATATCCTCCTGGACAACCATAGTATGTAAAAGAAGAAATCGAAAGTTAAATCAGAAAACATGTCAAAACAAATGAAAATGAAAATACACCCAAATGTATGGGATGCTTCAAAAGCAATTCTTAGAAGGATGTATATAGTGATAAAGCCATATATTAAGAAAACAGAAAGCTCTCAAATAAATAACCAAACTTTACAGTTCAAGGAACTAGAAAAAGAGCAAAATAAGCCCAGCATTTGCAAAAAGACATAAACAAAGATCAGAATGGAAATAAATAAGAGACCAGAAAAACTGGAACTGATTTTCTGAAACGATAAAGAAAATTGGCAAAACTTTAGACTAAGAAAATTAGAGAAAAGACTCAAATAAATAAAATTAGAAACAATAGAGCACACATTATAACTGATACTACAGTACCCTGAGGATTATGAGATGACTATGACAATTATACAGCAACAAAATGGATAACCTAAAATAAATGCATAAATTCCCCAAAATGAAGAATAAGCCACATTCCCAACTCATTTTATGAGGCCAGCATTACCCTGATACCAAAGCCAGAAAAGGATCCTAAAAGCAAAGAAGCCATATGCCTATATCTCTGATGAATATAAATGTAAAAATTCTCAACAAAATATTAGTAGACTTCATCACTTTACATCTTACTACTACATCTGAATTCTAGGCTTCATAGTGTTTTGATTCAGGTTATCAGTGGGCTCTTTACCCCAAATCCAAAGACATTTTCCATGCCTTCCCTTACTCATTCTCATTTCTGCATTTGACACTGATGATTCTCCTTACTTCTTGAAATGGACTACTCTCTTGGCCTTAATGCCACACATTGACTTCATACCAGCCTTCTAGTTCTTCTTCCTTCCTTCGCTCCTTAAATGCAGGTGCTTAAAAATGTCTTAGTTTTCGTTCAATGTTCTTTTTATTCTATTGTCTACAGGAAATCCCATCAACTCTTTGGCATCAACTACAACCTTGACCTGCTGGATATTTCTACATCTATCAGACTTTTTAAAAAATATTTTATTTATTTATTTGACAGAGGGAAACACAGCTAGAGAGGGAACACAAGCAGGGGGAGTGAGAGAGGGAGGGAGAAGCAGGCTTTCCGCCGAGCAGGAAGCCCGATGTGGAGCTCGAACCCGGGACTCGGGGATCATGACCTGAGCTGAAGGCAGCCACTTAACGACTGAACCAACCAGGCGCCCCTCTATCAAACTGATGTCAACTAGGCCTCCAAACTCATACTTCTTTCTCACTCTCCATTTGCTTAGTCACCAAATTCTGAACAATCTGTCTTCAAATATTTCTAAGTCTAACTCCTCTTCTTTATCCCTATCAATGCCATCCTATTTCATGATCTCATTGTCTATTTCCTAGACATGAACAGAGGCTGAAATGTTCTTACCTTGATTGTGCTGTCATTTGAGCTTAATCATAAATATAGTTATGCGAAGCCAATGAAATATTTTCAAAAGGAAAGTACATATGATAAGAATAGCATTAAAGAACAGGAAATATTATGCCTACGAAGAATAGAGGCTTCAGGGCAGGAGGAGCAGCTAAGAGGTCACTGTAGCAACATAGGTGAGAGACAAGAACCTAAACTAAAAGACGAAGGATAGGAATGTAAGGCGGGGAACAGATTAAAAATACATCCAGGAGACAAATGGTTAGTAAATAATGATTGATACAAGACATGAAATAAAGCAGCATTCATTTTACTAATCTTTCAGGGAATTAACCTCAATTCTAACTTATTTTTTGTGCATCTCTACTATATATCACATACTCACCAATATGGTCCCACACTGCCTTTCATATTTACAGATCATTTTTCCAATTTAGATATCATCAACTCAATACTTTCCTCTTCAAATATAACCTCACTCTCTCTCAATGATGCATATCAAATCTGCTATTTAAATTTCCCTTTCAGTGGTGCCTGCGTGGCTCAGTTGGTTAAGCATCTGACTCGATTTCTGCTCGGGTCATGATCTCAGTGTCCTGAGAGCGAGACCCCCGCCACGGGGCTCCACACTCAGCAAGGAGTCTGCTTATCCCTCTCCCTCCTCCTCTGCCCCTCCTAGTGCTCACACTTGCATGCGTGCACTCTTTCTCTCTCTAAATTAAACAAAATCTTAAAAAAAATAAATTTCCCTTTCAATAGGAGTTAAACATTTAACATACAGTCAGTAATTTGGAGGATTAAAAACAAAACAAAACAAAAACACTTAGTATCTCCCAGCAGCTAGAAGTTACAAGTGTGAGCATGGATCACTTCACACCACAGCCCTCTTCTCTCATTTTCCTCTGACCATGCTGAATTCTCTCCATACCTTGGTTTGCTATTTTCCTGATCATGCCATGAGGAAACTACCACCATGGATGCTATCCTGTTCCTTTCCTCTGTGGACACCAAAGTGACACTCTCTGTTGAGCATTTCTGCTGTGCCTGGCACAAGTGTTTTATATGTGTTACCTTAATGAAAACATAAAAGCCTACAAAATGGGTATTATTTTTTCCCCATTTGAAAAAAACGCGTTAACCAAAATACATGAGAGTTTAAGAAAATTGGCAAAGTCATGTAACTAGTAAAGACTATTGTTGTGATTTCTGAACAATAATGCTCATTATTTCTGTCTACTTACTCTAAGTGGTTAAATGATTTTTTTAATTTGTGACTTATGGGGTAGACAAAAGGGAGGATGCAGATTTGAGAAACAGAATTGCTGTATTAAGATGTGATCAATTCCAAGTCTACATTGGACTGCTTTAGAATACCAAGTAATTAGAATACATTATACTTCTGGTAAATATTCTTCATTTTGTTTCCTGGAACTAAGCAGTCTTATAATTTTTATACCAAAATAAATGCATTTGTGGTTTTGTTTTCCTTTTCTGTTTTTCCCCCCATTTAGTTATGGGATGTCCAAATTCTTTCAAGGAAACCTAAATATTTGCAAGTTTCCAATTGTTCTACTTCTTCAACAGTTAGCTTTTTTAGGCACAATGAACATGTCTATTCTTTCACATTTTATGTTGATTTGCATTATAAAAACCAAACTCTTAACATAATTGCGAAATATATGCTAATTGCTGGTAGTTTAAGAACCTAATTTCAGAATTGACATTTTTATTGATTATTATCATTGTCTTTAATAACAGGTTAATTGCTCCTGGGACACACATGATATTTTGATATATATACATTTCACAGAAGTAAAGTATCATTACATCTTAAAGTTTGAAAAAAGCCTTATAGGTCAATGATCCAAGTTTAACATTTAAATTCTTTAAATAATCCCTATTCAAAACATATAGATATGACCCAGACCACTACCAGCAAAACATAAAATGAAAGATATTTGCCAGTAGCAGGCAGGAGAGGAAAAATGGTCATTTAAAAAATTTTTATGTAAAAAACCAATGAGCTCAAAAAACTCAGTGAGCTTAGTAATGGGTACTGACTACATGCCAAGGGTTGTTCTAAGTGTTTACATGTATGAACTCATACAATCCTAGATGAAAATATTACTCTTAAATGTGTTCCATTTTGTAGATGCTGAAATTGAGGTGCAGAGAGGCAAAGTAAACCTAGTCAAGGACATGCAACTAGTTAACGATAGATGTAGGTTTCAGATTCAGGCTGTATGTGTGACTCTAGAGCCCAGGCATTTAATGGCTACACTACGATTTCTTCTTGAATCTGGTTAAAAAAAAGCATTAGAACAATTGTTCAGTGATGGAGTTTAGACTTTTTACACCGATTTTCATCCTTTCTCTATTTTTGACAGATTATTTGGATTATACTAGGGAGTCTACATGGTTTTGCTGCCAAATTTTTCTAATTGGCAAGAATAGAAAGTACCAGATGCCCATTATATACTCACAGAACATCTATGTTCTACACTCTGTTGGAACTTTTGTTTTTCAAGAATATATTTATTCTTACCATTGGAAATGCACAGCTTCAGCTGCAAGTGAAATCAACCTCAGTCATTCTGCTACATTCAGTGTTTGAAAAGAATATGCATCATTTCTTCAGTCAGCTGGATTTCTTTCCATAATGATATGCTGCATTGATCAGCTCTGAAAGTATTTATAACCCACCTCATTTTAATAGGACTATTAATGCTCCTGATGTTTCAACAAACAGTATTAATCGTTTCAGTGTTGACATACTGACAAATGATAGGATATGTAGAAAAGGGAAATATAATCAAAGACAACCAAATTTCATCTTTTAGCCGCTCAATTTCAAGTTTCAAAGAGGATTAACAACCATGCTGGTGAGAAGTACTCAACCAAAACAACCTGGTCATAAGTTAGCAGTAGATACTGGCAATAAAACAGGATGCTCTGATGAATGTCATATCGTCCCAGAATGAAACACCAATCCTAAATTCGTGGTAGTAAAGGCATAATTCTGAAGATTAGTTTTTCATATCAGTTTGCTTTGCAAAGGTCATAGTATACTCTGACAGAGAGACTCCCTGCAAGGATTTTATAGGCTACAAGTAAAACAAATGATTACCCCAGTGCTACAACTGTGATGAAAATCTCTGGAATTGGGTTCACATTAATAGCATGACTGGATGACAGAAATCACAGGCATTGATTTACTGTCGTGAAACAAAAGCACATTATAAAATATAATCAGAATATATCTTTACCTTTGATTATATATATAAGAATTTATACATTTTCTATGCAAAGCAGAGATAGTAATTTTAATACATAATAAACCTTATCCATCCAATGAATGCGTTGCTTCAAAGTAACACTTATCAGGGCACCTGGCTGGCTCAGTCAGTAGAGCATGCAACTCTTGACCTTGGGGTTGTGAGTTTGAGCCCCATGTAGGGCATAGAAATGACTTAAAAAATAAAATCTAGGGGCACCTGGGTGGCTCAGTGGTTAAGCCTCTGCCTTTGGCTTAGGTCATGATCCCAGAGGCCCAGGATCGAGCCCCGCATCAGGCTGCCCGCTCGGCAGGAAGCCTGCTTCTCCCTCTCTCACTCCCCCTGCTTGTGTTTCCTTTCTGGCTGTGTTTCTCTCTGCCAAATAAATAAAATCCTTAAAAAAAAAAAATTTAGGGGGCGCCTGGGTGGCTCAGTTGGTTAAGTGACTGCCTTCGGCTCAGGTCATGATCCCGGAGACCCAGGATCCAGCCCCACATCGGGCTCCCTGCTTTGCACACATTTGGAATTCATCATTTGGAATTTTCTTAGAAGCCAGCTAAAAACCACTTGAGAAACTTTTCTTATAATTATTATACTTTATTTTGGAAAAAAAAATTTGTCAATTTTCCACTTAGTAATTTCACGCTACTTTTTTAATGCTTAGTCAAAACATTCTTCTTCACTTGCAAATGATGAGAGCAATACCAAAATGGTGACTGGTGCAGGGAAGATGCTAAATTAATGTTTTGTGGGTAAATGAATAAGTGAGACACGGGCTCCAGAGATAATTCCAAGAAGGAAGCTTCATGAATTATTTGAGCAGTAGCTTCATCACTGAAAGAAGTTTATGTTCTCCCATGTGTATTACTTAGAAGGGGATGACACTTCTCTGGATGGATGAGTTCAAATCTTCACATTATAAAATCAATCACCTTATTTTTAAGTCACACTTGGTATATTCAGAGTTTAACTTCTAGTCCAAGATTTTTCAGAATTTGAATTTATTCAAATGGATTTTATATTTTGTAAGGCAAATCAGAAGTTATCTACTGCCTTATAAATAATGCATAGGGAGGAATAGATGTAGTAACATGAAATTGGTTTATTATGAGTGAAAAAATACTTAACACCAGTTCTGTTCAAATGCAACTGAAAAACATGAGCAATTCTTCATATCCTTTGCCCTCTTTTTATGAGAGTTACCCCATTAGTAGGCTGCCACTGTAGCAATGCTCCCATGAGGTTCTTAGACAGGTTTTTCCTATGCATTTAATCAAGGAAAAATTAGCAAAACTCACTAACCAATGGACTGACTTCGGTAAAATAGACAGGAATTGTTGGTGGTCTATCTTATGTTGGGTAGCAAGTTTGTGTGAATTTCTCCAATTTTCGACTGATCATTTGGGTGCAATACACATTCAGTCAGGGTAAAACAAAACAGAACAGACAAGGACTGGATTGGAGCCTTGGAATTCTGCCATTCCCAGGAGTGTAGTGTAAAGAAAAGATGACTATTCTAGGGAGTTTCTCTCTCTCTCTCTCTCTCTCTTTTTTTTAAGATTTTATTTATTTATTTGACAGAGAGAAACACAGCTACAGAGGGAGCAGCAGGCTTCCCACTGAGCAGGTTCAATCCAGGGACTCCAGGATCATCACCTGAGGTGAAGGCAGACACTTAACCCACTGAGCAACCCAGGCACCCCTATTCTAGGAGTTTCAACTACTAGGATATCCTGAGGCTAACCCATGTATTTTTAAGTGTTATTGCCTCCATAGCTTCTTCTCCAAGGTACCCAGGAATTCCATGGGAACAGTTAAGTGGGTAAACTGAGTCATCCTTTCTCTTGCCGCCAATTCCAGGATTATAGTATAATCAACTTCCTGTTTGTGCTTATAGTAAAAGTTTATCATTAATATCCAATCTTTGGGATAGAAAGGACACCTTCCCTTCACAGAATTCATGGGCTTTGTTGTCCTACTGGTAATTTTGAAAATGGTTATTAAGTAGCTAATGAAACTCTTAATTGCATGCTGAATTGCTTGCTATTTCTTTATGTCTGATTATTCTTTAATATTCAGACTTGCACTTGCAATCTAAAAAATGCATTCCTTTCTAGTCAGGTCAAAGAGACCAGGATCTGCTGATATGAACACCATAAAATAGTCACATAGAAGTTCTGCTCCAAGGAAGTTGCTAATATCATTGAGATTTATTTGTGTTTTGTCCTAAGAAGAAACAGCCATTATAATTTCATACAATTTAGGATACAAAGAGAGAAAAACATGAGGAAGTGATTTGTCCAAAGTTAAGACATGGAACTGGAACTAAGATGTATTTTGTCCTAACGGAATTTTCTGTGGAGGCTGAGAAGCACTGAATTAAAAATCAGAGGCCTTGGGAATTTGTGTTCTGTACATTGTTTGATAAGGTGGAAGCATATCATGGAGAACAGAAGGTAATAGTCCCAAAGATGATAAATTCTCAAAATTGTCCTGGATAAAGTATCATCCCAGCTACTGCCTTGATTTTGATAGCATATTAAAAAAAAACTGTTAAGACCTACTTATTTGTACTCTTAAACTCATCATTGAAGTCCGTCCTCACTGTCACCAAAATCATCTAGGCTGTTATCATTCTTACTTGAGCATTTGAGGATTAAATGAATTAGTACACAGAAAGTTCTTAGAACAGTACCTGGAACAGCATGATTCAACCTACTGAGCATTCACCATGTGCCCATAGGCATTATGGGAAACAAAGACATAAAAGTGGTTTAAGCCCTTTATGTATCCAGAATTGAGTGGGAAAGTCAGAGACATAAGTACCTGCCTTGTATGATACACTATAGCAGTGTCATAATAAAGCCCCAAATTATGATTACAGAGGTAAGAAAGCTCATCTTTATTATTACCCATTCATTCATTCATTCATGGGTATAAATTAACTCATACTTTTCTCACAACCTTTTTAAGGTAAACTGGATAGATGTACCTTTGAGCCCTTACCTTTGATCCCTTCCATAATACTTTATCCTTTACAAAGTGCTTGCCTATATACTACCTCATTCATCGTAACCCTCACAACAGCTTTGTAAGGGTGATATTAGCATTATTTTCATTGCATAGAAAGGAAACAGGTTGGAAAAAAATGTTTTATATGGTTGGTCAAATGTCAGAGGTGTTCTGATGTCACATCCAGGGTGAGGAAATGGAGTTAAAGGAAGATAGAGACAGGCCCAAGGTCACCAGGTTGGTTAGTAGTAGTTCAGTTTGGGAGTATATTCGGCAAAGGCATAGTATAGGCACAGTAGGTCCATACCTCATCAGGAATGAAATGGTCAATGTTATCCCCACCCTCAGGTCCCTGGGATGTCTGTCAGTATCTATAAAAAAAAAAACCTTGCTATATAGCACTTTTTGGAAGATGTACTGGTATTTGCCTTGAAGTGCTTTCAGGGCCTATCTTCATAGTATGACTCTTCTTTAGCATACAGTATGATCCTCACAAATAAGAAAATTGATGGTGGGGCACCTCGATCGTGCAGTTGGCTAAGCATCCAACTCTTGATTTCTGCTCAGGTCATGATCTCTGGGTTGTGGATTTGGGCCCACATTGAGCTCCATGCTCAGTGAGGAGTCTGCTTGAGATTCTCTCTCTCCCTCCCTCTCTCCCTCTCTCTCTCTCTCTCTCCCCTCCTACTCATGCTCTCTCTCTCCTAAATAAATAAATCTTTAAAAAATGATGACAGCAATTGACATTTTAAAAAGTATTTTCAAGAAGAGGTTAGCAAGTAAGTCATGAATTTCAATGAGGAGCCTCACCTTCCCTCATTTAGTATTTATATTAAGAATGCATTCTTTCAGAGTACATTGTTTTACATTCAACACTGAGGGAATATTTCAAGCTGGTTTCTTATGTGGACTCATTATTATTAGAATGCCAGAAATATATTCAAGTATAGCATTGCTAATCAGAGTAAATTTGTCACTTCTCTTGCTCTAAGTTCTACAGTATATGGGTAGGCTGATAGAGGAATGATTAGGTAGATAAGTGATTTTTTTTTCCTTAAACAGTCAAAAGAGTTTCAATTAAAGAAATAGAGTAGGGAAAATAATTAGGTATTAACTTGAACTTGCTCCTGATTTAAGATGTTCCTCAGTTCTAATTTAAATCTGGTTTCTCAGTAAACTTGAAAGAGAAAATATATATATTACTGCTAAAATTGTATGACCAGATCTCTGAACATGATGTAAATATATAAGATTTAGAAAAGAATGCTGGGATGTATGGAGATTTTGGTTAAGAATTATAAAACCTTTTGTAGAGAGGGAATATATTAATGAACAAAAAGTCAAGACTTTTATAACCTTGCTAATCTCTATCTGTTCATCAAAATTCAGGTCAAATATGCATAATATGAAAGCTATACACAAACATTTTAACAATGGTTAACTGAAGAGTGGTACAGTAGACACTGTTCACAATTACTCCCTTCAAACCTTGGTCCTGCCTTCCCTGCAAACAGAATATTCTCCTCTGTCCTACTGATTTGGAGATTAACCATGAGACCTGCAATCTGCGGAATAAGAATGAAAGTTATAGAATAACAGCTCTATGTGGAGGCTTTAAGAGTCATTACTTTTGATTACCCTCATAGTTCATTCTCAAAATACTCTCATTTTGAAAGAGAAGAACGTTGGTCAGAGTGATTAGAGATATGTTTATAATCATAGAGCTCGTGAGTCTTCAAATCTATCGGGTTGGAAGTAACCTTCTTTTATATAACTTTCACAACTTCTGTTCATTTCAGTTACTATTTTCTCAGAGTTCTTTTTTACTCAAGTGGCAATGAGTGTTTTCTGCAGCCACTTGTTCATTATGAAAACAGGAGTGAATAGAATCTTCTGAAGGTGAACTAGTGGGTCATGAGAAGTGATCTTTTTATGTACATTTGCACATAAACAATACCATCTGACTTAAAATGTCATTTAAGAAAATTCCAAGGTAAATATTAGAAACTAGGCTTGATATTGGCCCTCTAACATCATAGTGTATCTTCCTTAACATCTGTTAAAGACAAATGTCTACTCTATACTCATATTAGATTTATTGTTGCATGCTCTGCTGTGATTCCAAGATTTTCACTCACACCTTTGACATCTGGTTCCTGGCTTCTGAAAAAGTGAGTGACATCTATCCCAGAAGATCCAGCATCTGACATACATCGTAAAGTACATTCTATTCTTATAGTCTGAAAATGGGAGATGTCAATTTGATGGTTTTCCTTTATAAACCAGCTTGTCTTCATATATAGGTTTTTCTTTTTATTTATTTTTTAAAGATTTTTTAATTTATGTGAAAGAGAAAGAGACAGCGAGAGAAGGAACACAAGCAGGGGGAGTGGGAGAGGGAGAAGCAGGCTTCCAGCTGAGCAGGGAGCCCCATGTGTGGCTTGATCCCAGGACTCTGGAATCATAACGTGAGCTGAAGGCAGACGTTTAACAATTGAGCCACCCAGGCGCCCCCTGTATATATAGGCTTTTCCTAACGCTGTACTACCTTTTATAATCACCTACATTTCACTTGCAGGGAATTGCCATCTTTCAATTGCTTCTCCAGGTATTCCTCATTACCAAGAAATGCAAATATGGTCTCTGCTCGAAACCCCTGCTGATGGAAACAAAATTCGTACTGCTACTCAAATTATTATGACCTACCTACAGCACTTGGCTAAAGTTGTTGCATAGAAACTATTTCATAAAATATCCTCTCTTCATAAGGAAAGTGTGACAAGAATACAATGTGATTTCTTTATTTCAGTACAATCTCTTCCTCGTCCAAATGAGAGCTTGTCAGGGTTAAGAAGTAACAAGAAATAGTGAGGAGTTGACTGACTTGACACTCTCAATGCCCAGGCCCACAGGTCACTGTGGGTAGTAAGGAAAAGGGCCATAAGAGTAGGCTTGACTCCTTGCTTCAACAGAACAGTTCCAATTTTGTCTTTATAAACTGTGCTTGGATAATACTTTGTTTTAGATCACTAGGCAGTACAATGAGCAGAAGTTTTGAAATCAGCCAGATTAGGTTCAATCCTGGCCAAAACTATGTGACCTTGAGTGAGTAACTGAACTCTCTAAACTTCAGTTTCTTTATCTGTAAAATATGGATGAATAAAGTCATTCATCCATGTACTTAGAATATGTCATGTATTTAATAAAGGGTAATATCTGTATTTGTTATTATTACACAGAACTGGATACATAATACATGATCTTCATCTTCAAAAAAGTGTCAAGTGATCATTATATGAAAAGCAAAAGACTTGCTTGTTGTCCTTGAAAATTTTACAGCTTAATTGGTAAGATGATACATTGCATAAAAAAATCAACAATCAAACAAGGCCAAGAACTAAGTGATTTGGATTCCCTGGCTGAGGAAAGAAAAAGATTGAATAAAAAAAATGAGTATGTTCAAACACATGACCTCATCCTCTTGGCATGAGTCTATGTGTGTCCACATTATGAAGACTGTCCCCAAACTGAGATGGAAACAATTACTAATTTACTGACTGCAGTACAACATATCCATTTAACAGGGGGGAAATGAGTGCCAAGGGCAAACAGCCATAAATAATGCTCCCTAAAGGACAAACAATTCATAGATTCTCTAGTATGTCCCCACACTACCATACCATTTGCAACATGCTTGAGACAACCAAAACCAACTATTTCCATTCACTGAATTATACTAGCTAGGGGTAGGCAATATGCAAGGGAGTACAATGAATGCATAATAGCCATTGTTCACAATGAGAGTGCTTTTTGGAGAGGCCCCATAAATGTTGCCGAGTTGGTTTCATTTACTAACTCTCCAGAAATCATGAAAAATGTTAAAATTTCCAACAAGAGAGAAAAAACAGGTAACCTGAATAACCACCTACTATAAAACACAGAAATGCAAGGGAAAAATAAACTAAACACCCTTGAAATACATAGCTGACACCACAAGGTATTGCATACCATTGAGATTATTTTAAAGTTACAGAAGACTTGTAAAGGCAGTACAGAAAATGTCTGGACACCTTTCATCCAGCTCCCCCAAATGTTATCATCTCATAACCATAGTCCAATAATAAAAATGAAGAGATTGAAAATTATATAGTATGATTAAACTATAGACTGAACTAAGATTCTACCAGTTTTTCCACGAAGGTCCTTTTCCTGTTTTAGGATCCAGTCCACGATTGCACATTACAGTTGGTTGCCATGTCTCCTTCCTTTCCACAACAGTTCACTTTCCTAATCGTTTGAGATATTGACAGTTTTGATGAATACCAGTCAGAAATGTAATAGAATGTCTCTCAATTCACTTTTATCTGATGCTTTCTCATGAATAGATTGGAGTTCTGCCCTTTTTTGAAAAAACACCAGAGATGGGCTACTGATAATGCTGTACTATTCTCTGTGCCTCCCAGGTAGGCAGGCTCGTCAGCTCTCAAGGCTTTGGACCTCTCAGCCTCCTTCTTCCTGCAACTGTAGCTCTGACCCCTGCACTCATAACTGTCCCCATCCCACCCTCTGCCCCAGAACAGATTTATTTTTTTTAATCTGTTCTTTTTTTCCAACAACAACAGATTCTCACCAATGCCCTGCGTACAAGTGTGCTGTTTTCCTTTCCTCCCGCAGATGAAGGATTTTATTTAAGAGGGATAATGGGGGTCAGGGTCTGAATGTTATTCTAGCTCCTCTCATGGCAGCTGCTCTTCCCTTTCTCCTGGTCTAACAACCTCAAGGGAACTTTCCAAGGACTCTCCAATGTTTTCTGTGAGCACCTACTAAGGTACACGCAGGAAAAGTCTTCAAGATGTTGCAGACTTCCCCACTTTCTATGGTCTTCATGGCATTCTCAGTCTTGCAAGTGAATTTGAAAGTCCATTGCTCATATTTTGAGGTGAAAGATCCTTTGATAATACTTCAAACCCGGTAGCTCCATAATATGCTGAATAGTACATATTTGTCCTAAGCGATGCACTAAGTATTTAGGTAATTTTAATACAAAATACGTGTTTTTGAATTTACATACACACATTTTTATAAAGCTATTTTTAAGATTTTGCTTATTTAAGAGGGAGAGAGAAAGCACAAACAGGGGGAGGGGCAAAGGGAGAGAGAAAGGAAGGAGATTCCCCACTGAATGGGAAGCCTGATAGGGGGCTTGATGCCAGGACCCCAAGATCATGACCTGATGAAGGCAGACATCTAACCAAGGAGTCACCCAGGTGCCCTCTGATACTATTAAAATAACAATGGAAGTGTACTGAGGCACGAACAAAAGATTGCTTCTGGATTTGACTTTATTTCTCAATGTTCAGGTTGTTCTGTTTAATAAAGGTATACTTTGTAAAGTATACTGTCCAGTTTTTGGATTTCTCTAAAGGTTGTTAATATGCACAGTGCTGGCTTATGTTCTTTCAAGTATTCTTATATGTGTAAGTCTATTAATATACAATAGATAAAGGCACTGAGTACTTATTAGCTATAGCTACTATTTATTGCTAGAATAACTTGTATTATTGCTTAAAGGAACACAATTTAATTACTTGGCTACCAAATTTATAATTATTTCTGAAACAACTTGCATTCATAATTCTTCTTTATGATTATATATAATAGATATATTATATATCTATATAATATACATATGTGTTTTAACAGCTATGGAGCAAAACTATCTTCGTGACATAAAACATAGCCCATGAACTTGGAATAGGATGATTCCGAATTCACATCTTGGCTCTTCCACTTAACTAATCTTGAGTAATTTGTCACAGTTTTCTGGGCCTCAATTTACTCATCTGTAAAATGACCTCATATAGTCAGTATTAAGGTTTGGAATGATATATGCAAAGCAACTAACACAATTACTGGTGTAGAGCTGATGTTCAATAGGTAATAGCTATCACTACCATCATGATGATAGCAAAGGGAATGTTATTTATGGCAAAAGTCAAGGTGGTGATTTTAACAATGGATAGTATAACCAGTTCTGTATTTCATACTGAAAAAAATTTCAAAAGCTGTTTATTGATAGTTGAGATAAGGCATATTTTGGGACAATACATAAAGAATATTTCTAAAACTATTATTAGCTTTTTATCTGTAAATTTCTTTATTCCCCACTTTGTTGAAATACAATTGACAAAATCATAGCATACTTAAGGTGGACAATGGGAGGATGTATGTATAAACTGTGAAAGCCTCCTCGCAGTTAAGTCAGTTAACGTATCAGTCACTTCACACAGTTAACTTTTTTCAACTGTTAAGTTTCTGGTCTTTAGATTTTTCTGATGGTAGATGCCACATATATATGAATATTTTAGACACCTCTATCTCTTTCAATACTGTCCTTCTCACAGGTTGCATATACATCAAGTTATTTTACTTATCCTCCCCTGAAGGAAGAAGTGTCTTGGAGGGTTTGAGGTGTGTACTTTTTTAAAGATAGCAATAGTAACTGAACCTCATTCATCCCCAATTCATTCATCCAGTAACTCAATGGTTACCATGTATCATATACTATGTTGGGACTTAAGGATCAAAACATAGATAGGTGCATTGTTTTCCTTAAGATATGCATCATTTATCAGGGAAAAAGACAATATATTATTATAGGTGGGAATATATTATTATAAGGAAAAAAAGGATAAATAGCTGTGTGCTATTTTTTCCCTTACTGGAAGGATGAGCTGAGTGGTGCTAGCCAAGGAAATAACATATGCACTGAATGCAGTCAAAAAAGAGCTTAGGGGTGCCTGGGAGGGTCAGTTGGTTAAGCGACTGCCTTCAGCTCAGGTCATGATCCCGGAAACCCGGGTTCAAGCCCCGCATCGGGCTCCCTGCTCAGCAGGAAGCCTGCTTCTCCCTCTCTCACTCCCCCTGCTTGTGTTCCCTCTCTGGCTGTGTTTCTCTCTGTCAAATAAATAAAATCTTTAAAAAAAAGAGCTTAGATTTCTCAAGAAACAGTGAAAGAGGGAATGTGGCTGGAGTAGAGGGCCTGGATGGGATGACAGGAAATGACACTCTTAACAGGAGGTTGAGATGAGTTTGTAACAGGTTTCCTGTGCCTTGATAAGGAGTATAGATGTCATCTTGCAGCTACTGTGAGTAGGGAATGAAAATTCTTATGTTGGATCCAATGGGATGGTACTAGGAGGTGGGGCCTTTGGGAGGTAATTAGACTACGAGGGTTGCTCTTTCATGAATGAGTTTAGTGTCCTTATAAAAGAGATCCCAAGAGAGCTCTCTAGTTCTCTTTCTACCATGTAAAGATACAATAAAAAGATAGCAGTTTGCAATGTGGAAGAAGGCCTTCAACAGAAACTCAACATGCTGGCACCTTATCTTGGACTTACATCTTCCTGAACTGTGAGAAATAAATCTCTGTTGTTTGAAGCATTCAGTCTATGGTACTTCGTCATAGAGTCCAGAATGGACTAAGACAGTGAGCCAAAGTGTTCAAGATATCATGGTATCAGGTTTCCGAAATGCCTCACATTGAAGCTGCTCACCTCCATTGACATCAAACTCTCAGCAATACTTCTTAAGAGTAAAATGAAGACTCCTGGATGTTTTATGCTAAAAATCATCTGGAAAAAAGTATTTGCAAATCTTTTACTAATGCTGTGATCTTGGTAGTGTTCCCGTGAAGACCCTTTTCCTGATTCACAATCTCTCATTGTGTCTTCCACATGGTAGCAGATACAGTTCTTTCTAGATCATCTTTTATAGGGCACTAATTCTATTCAGGAAGTCTCTACTCTCATGGCTTAAACTCCTCATATCATAGTCTTCATTGATTAGTTTTCCAACATATGAGTTTTGGGGGATGTGTTCAGACCAAAACATCCCCTCCAATTCCCTCAAACAAATTAGCAGTCAATATCCATTTGCACTCCAGCCACAAGAAAACATATTTTCTGTTTCTAAAGATTTGCTTTTGCTAGAAATTCAATAAGACAGAATCCTAATATGTGGTCTTTTGTTCTGGCTTGTTTTATGCAGCAAAATGTTTTTGATACTCAACCATGCTCTAGAATGCATCAGGAGTTTGTTTCTTTGAATTGAACCATAAAAATCTATTATATGGATTTATTGTTTTCTTTTATCCATTTGCCAGTTCAAGGACATTTTGGTTCCTTCTAGTTTTTGGCTATTATGAATTGTGCTGTTATGAATGTTTATTTCTAAGTCTTTGTATGGATATAAGTTGTACTGAGTGTTAGTAAGTTGATGGATTAATTTTTTATCAAGAAAATTGTTTAATAACAAAGATAAATAAATTTAGTAATTTTAATAACAAACTGTAGTCCAGATTGGATACCCAAATGTTAGAAAATGTGTAGGGACATTACTAGGGAGTTTTGATTTTTTTTCAAGGAAAAGCATTATTTTTTTTCTTTTTTCTTTTTTTTAAATTTAATTTAATTTTTATTTATTTTTATTTTTATCTTTTCAGTGTTCGAAGATTAATTGTTTATGTATTTGTGTGTGGTGTAAGAGAATGGTCTAGCTTCATTCTTCTATATGTAGCTGTCCAATTTTCCCAGCACCATTTATTGAAGAGACTGGTTTTTTTCCACTGGATATTTTTTCCTGCTTTGTCGAAGATGATTTGACCATAGATTTGTGGGTCCATATATGGACTCTCTACTCTACTCCATTGGTCTGTTTGTCTGTTTCTGTGCCAGTACCATGCTGTCTTGGTGATCACAGCTTTGGAATAAAGCCTGATGTCAGGTAATGTGATGCCCCCCATTTTGTTTTTCTTCTTCAACAATTCCTTAGCGATTCAGGGTTGTTTTTGGTTCCATATAAATTTTAGGATTGTTTGTCCCAACGCTTTGAAGAATGTTGGTGGAATTTTGATCGGAATGGCATTGAAAATATAGATTTCTCTGGGCAGTATAGACATTTTAACAGTGTTTACTCTTCCAATCCATGAGCGTGGAATGCTCTTCCATCTTTTTGTGTCTTCTTCAATTTCTTTCATGAGTGTTCTATAGTTCCTCTAATACAGAGCCTTAACTCCTCTGGTTAGGTTTATTCCTCAGTATCTTATGGTTTTTAGTGCTATAGTAAATGGAATCGATTCTCTGATCTCCCTTTCTATATTTTCATTGTTAGTGTATAAAAATGCAATACTGATTTCTATGCATTAATTTTGTATCCTGCCACAATACCAAATTGTTCTATGAGTTCTAGTAGTTTGGGGGTAGAGTCTTTTGGGTTTTTCACTTAAAGTATCATGTCATCTGCAAAGAGAGAGAGTTTGACTTCTTCTTTGCCAAACTGGATACCTTTTATTTCTTTCTGTTGTCTGATTGCTGTTGCTAGGACTTCTAACACTATGTTGAACAGTAGTAGTGAGAGTGGGCATTCTTGTCTTGATCCTGATCTCAGAGGGAAGGCTGTCAGTTTTTCCCTGATGAGAATGATATTCGCGGTGGGTTTTTCACAGATAGGTTTTATGAGGTTGATAAGTGTTCCCTCTATCCTTACACTTTGAGAGTTTTAATCAGGAACGGATGTTGTATTTTGCCAAATGCCTTTTGTGCATCAATTGAAAGTACCACGTGGTTCTTCTCTCTTCTCTTATTGATTTGTTCTATTGCATTGATTGATTTGTGAGTGTTGAACAACCCTTGCATCCCTGGGATAAATCCCACCTGGTCATGCTGGATAATCTTTTTAATGTATTGTTGGATCCTGTTATCAAGGATCTTCTTAAGAATCTTGGCATCCATCCATATTCATCAGAGATATTGGTTTGAAGTTCTCCTTTTTAATGGGGTCTTTGTCTGGTTTGTGGATTAGAATAATGCTGGCTTCATAGAAAGAGTCTGGAAGTTTTCCTTCTGTTTCTATTTTTTGAAACAGTCTCAGGAGAATAGGTGTTCTTTCTTCTTTGAATGTTTGGTAGAATTCCCCAGGGAATCCGTCTAGTCCTGGGCTCTTGTTTTTGGGGAGGTTTTTGATCACTGCTTCAATCCCATTACTAGATACAGGTCTATTTAGATTGTCAATGTCTTCGTGTTTCAGTCTTGGAAGTTTATAGGTTTCCAGGAATGTATCCATATCTTCTAGGTTGTTAAACTTATTGGCATGTAATTGTTGATAGTAATTTCTGATGATTGTTTCTATTTTCTTGATGTTGGTCGTGATCTCTCCCCTTTCTTTCATAATTTTATTAATTTGGGTCTTCTCCCTTTTCTTTTGGATGAGTTTGGCCAATGGTTTATCGATCTTATTAATTCTTTCAAAGAACCAACTTCTAGTTTCATTGATGCATTCTACTGTATCTCTAGTTTCTAGTTCATATTTCCCGTTTTGTGTGTGGGGTTGGTTTAATTTGTTGTTGAGTTTCCAGTTCTTTTTTTTTTTTAAGATTTTATTTATTTGACAGAGAAAAACACAGCCAGAGAGGAAACACAAGCAGGGGGAGTGAGAGAGGGAGAAGCAGGCTTCGTGCCAAGCAGGGAGCCCGATGTGGGACTTGATCCCAGGTCTCCAGAATCATGACCTGAGCCGAAGGCAGTCGCTTAACTAACTGAGCCACCCAGGCGCCCTGATTCTCCAGTTATTTAATGGGTAATGATAGTTGGAGTATTCAGGATTTTTCAATTTTTTTGAGTGAGGCTTGGATGGCTATGTATTTCCCCCCTTAGGACTGCCTTTGCTATATCCCATAGGTTTGGATTGATGTATCTTCATTGTCATTGGTTTCCATGAAGTGTTTTAATTCTTATTTGATTTCCTGGTTGATCCACAGATTCTTGAGCAGGATCGTCTTTAGCTTCCAAGTGTTTGATTTCTCTTCTGAACTTTTTGTTGTGGTTGAGTTCCAGTTTCACGGCATTGTGGTCAGAGAATATTCAGGGAATAATCTCAATCATCTGGTATCAGTTGAGCACTGATTTGTGACCTAGTATGTGGTCTATTCTGGAGAAAGTTCCATGTGCACTCGAGAAGAATGAGTGTTCTGCTGTTTTAGGGTGGAGTGTTCTGAATATATCTATGAGCTCCATCTGGTCCAATGTGTCATTCAAAACTCTTGTATCTTTGCTGATTTTTTGTTTAGATGATCTGTCTATTGCTGAGAGTGGTGTGTTAAGATCTCCTACAATTAATGTGTTTGTATCACTATGACTCTTTATTTTGCTTAACAGTTGGCTTATGTAGTTGGCTCCTCCCATATTGGGGGCATAAATACTTACAATTGTTAGATCTTCTTGGTGTATAGACCCTTTGAGAATGATGCAGTGTCCTTCTGTGTCTCTGACTACAGTCTTTCGATTAAAATCCAATTTGGGGTGCCTGAGTGGCTCAGTTGGTTAGGCGACTGCCTTTGGCTCAGGTCATGATCCTGGAGACCTGGGATCGAGTCCCACATCGGGTTCCCTGCTTGGCGGGAAGCCTGCTTCTCCCTCTCTCACTCCCCCTGCTTGTGTTCCCCCTCTGGCTGTGTTTCTTTCTGTCAAATAAATAATATCTTTAAAAAAATAAAATAAATAAAAAAAATCCAATTTGTCTGATATGAGAATCACTACCCCAGCTTTCTTTTGAGGTCCATTGGCATGAAAGATGGTCCTCTATCCCCTCACCTTCAATCTGGAAGTGTATTTAGATTCAAAATGTGTCTCTTGTAAACAGCATATGGACAGGTCTTGTCGTTTTATCCAGTCTGCAACCCTGTGCCTTTTTATTGGAGCATTTAGGTCATTCACATTGAGAGTGATTATTGATAGATATGTTTTTATTGACATCATGTTCCCTGTGAAGTTCATGTTTCTATACATTACCTCTGTAAATTTCTGTTCTGTGTCACTCTTGGGTTCGTTTCTCTTTTATAGAAGCCCTCTTAATATTTCTTGTAGTGCTGGTTTGGTGGTTGCATAATCTTTTAGACTTTGGCAGTCCTGGAGGCTCTTTATTTCTCCTTCCATTCTGAACGTCAACCTTGCTGGGTACATTATCCTTGGTTGCATATTTTTGTCATGTAATTTCCTGAATATGTCTTGCCAGCCCTTTCTGGCTTGCCAGGTTTCTGTGGATATGTCTGACGTTATTCTGATGGTCCTCCCTCTATAGGTAAGGGATCACTTTCCCCTAGCTGCCCTTAAGACATATTCTTTGATTTTATGATTAATGAATTTCACAATTATGTACCTTGGGGTTTTTCTGGCCTCTTTGATCTTGGGGGGGTGTCCTCTCTGCCTCTAGGACACAGACACTTGTTTCATTCTCTAGATTAGGGAAATTTTCACCCATGACTTGTTTAACTATATCTTCTAGGCTTCTCTCTCTCTCAACTCCTTCGGGGATTCCAATAATTCTGATATTGGAGCATTTCATGACATCATTTATTTCCCTATTTCTATTTCATGGGATTTTAGTTGTTTGTTCCAAGACTTCTCTTGCTCCTCCTTCTTAATCCATCTGCCTTCTAAATCACTAATATGATCTTCAGCTTCACTCACTCTAGGTATTAGCATATTTAAATTAGATCGCATCTCACTAATAACCTTTCTAACCTCTGCTCTCACTTCTGTCATTAGAGCTTCTATCTTGAGGGTCATATTCTTTTCCAAGTTAGCCATTGCTTAGACGATTGCTACTCTGAATTCCATTTCTGTCATATTGTCTATGTTCATTTCCAGTAATTCTGTAGCAGGGGTTGCAGTCTCTGGGTTTTCTTCTGTTGGTTGTTTCTTCTCTGAGTCATTTTGGCAAGGAGTGTTTGAGGGGCTCTATAGCTGAATATATCAACCACTATCCAGAAGAATTGTTCGCTGGAAGGTTTTGGAGCAATCAGAAGTCACCACCGAAAAGGAAGAAGAAAGAAAAGAGAGAGAGAAGAAGAGAAAGGAATAAAAAAGAAAACAAAAAACAAAAATGCAGCCAGAGTGGGCCCCAATGGTAGGATTTATATGGTACTAAAATACAATAGAGTAAAGAAAAAGACCATCAAGAGTAAAAGAACGTTGAAGAAATCAAAAAGCTAAGCCCCACCCAAATGACCCCCATGACCAGTATTTATATATTACAAAGGCAAAAACAATTACACAGAAACACTGACAGACTAGGGCAGAAAGGTGAGTGAAAACCCTCCTTGTGGGCAAGGAAAGTATTTCACATACTCCTGGGTTTGTCTTGTTATTATTTTTAGAGGAGTCCACTTTCTATAGATATAGGGAAATTAGAACTGGTTTGCATGTAGGGATAGTATTGAATAGGGATGCAGGATTACCTTGAAGCTTATAACTATATGTATATTTAAAAGAAAAAAGAATAAAGGAAAGAAGAGCAAAGAGAGAAAAAAACAGAAAAAACAAACAAACAAAAGAAGCAACAACAATAACAACAGAAAACACAAGTATGTGAAGAAATTTCAAGGTAAAAGTTATTATGGAGTGTTGTATTAAGTATCACGTTGTAATAATAAGTGCGTAAAAAATTAAAAGAACAAAAACTGTGAGAATGAATTTTAAATTTAAAGTGGCAAATTTAAAAGTAAAAATGGAAAAAAGTTTAAAATAAAGTCATGTGAAAAGCTGTATCTATAAAGCGTACAGCTTTTGGGGTAGTACCAGGAGCTTCATATGTTGCCTTCCCCCTCCCCCCATGTTGGGGTTTTACAGTTTGGATGCTGTCCTCTTGTGCTTCCGGCTCACCTTCTGGGGGCGGGGCCTGCCCTGCTGTTTTTTGGTCCCTTCTACCTGGGTGAATCTCTGCCCCCTTCCTAGGGACTGGGCTCCATGGCAACCAGGTTGTCAGGCTTTAGTTCTCTGGAGGGTTTGTTCTTTTGCAGCTTTTTGCAGCTTTTCAGAAAGTCAGGCCAGAGTAAGATGTCTGCACCCAGACCTCCTTCCCAGAGAGAGGCCTCGGCTAGCAACCCCTTGGATAGTGTGGGGCTCAGGGCCGCTCCCTGGATCTTCCCCCTGGCCGCCTGTCACAGCCGGGTGCCCCTGTAGCCGCTGGTCCGATTGGCGCCTGGAGCCCCCGCTTGTCGTTTTGCTCCCACGCCACAGAAACCGGGACTGATTTCAGGTTGTGTGACCTTGTCTGTGCCCAGGGAGTCTGTGGTGACCCCCATGCAGGAGGAACTGAGGTCCTGCGCCCCACAGGTCGCGCTCAAGTCTGCAAAATCACCCCCCCTGGGGGCTGCGTGCCTGGCCCAAGGGGTGGAAAAAAGCGGCAGAGGGAGGGAAAAAAAAGTGGTGGAAAAAAATTTAAAAAGTGGCAGTTTTAGAGACACTCCGCTCCACTGTGTTCCCTCCGCAGCACAGGGGCGCACCTTCTCTCCGCAGATCTATCCCTGTTTCCTCGGCTGCTCCTCAGGCTCTCCATTTTTGTCTGCTGTGAATCAGACCACAATCTGCTGTTGTTCCCCAAACACAGAGCACTTTCATGCTGGGGTATTGCCTTCCAATGGGTCGCCTCTGCGGGCTTCCTCCCCCATGTCCCTTTGTCTTTGGATATCCCTCTGAGCGTTCCCACTCCACTCTACCTCTTTGCTGATGCTCTTCGTCCCCCGTAGAGATCCAGAAGTGTGAAATACTACATTTCAGGCTGATTTCATGGGTGCTCACAGTGCTCTTGCAGTGTTTTTTGCAGGTATTCAGCTCACTTCAGGGGACTCCCCGAAATAGAGTCCCCCACCTTTCTGCCATCTCACTCCCTCTGATGGCTTAATTTTTACAAACTGGGTGTACAATTTAAATTCCTAACAGCAATCTATGAAAGTTCCAATCTCTCCAAAATGCCATAAACAGTTATTGTCCATATTTTTATTTTATCCATTCATGATTTAAAGTAGTAT
The DNA here is from genome assembly GCA_004023965.1 of Spilogale gracilis. Classification (NCBI taxonomy): domain Eukaryota; kingdom Metazoa; phylum Chordata; class Mammalia; order Carnivora; family Mephitidae; genus Spilogale; species Spilogale gracilis. The sequence goes on from PITA01001447.1 coordinate 91,171, forward strand.
CTTGGGGCACCTGGGTGGCTCAGTCTTTGCCTTCAGCTCAGGTCATGATCCCAGAGTTCTGGGATCGAGCCCCACATCGGGCTCCCTGCTTAGCAGGAAGCCTGCTTCTCCCTCTCCCACTCCCCCTGCTGGTGTTCCCACTCTCATGATCTCTCTGTATGTCAAATAAAATAAAATCTTTGAAAAACTAAATAAAGTATCTCATTGTGGTTTTAATTTCAATTTGCCTAAAGACTTTAGCATCTTTGTTAAGCTTATTTTCATGTATCTATTCATATATCTTCTTTGGTGAATGTTTTATTAAATCTTTCCCCCATTTATTATTTAGTTTGTTTTCTTACTGAGTTGCAAGAGTTCTTTCTATATTCTGGATAAGAATTCTTTAGCATATACATGATTTGCAGCTATTCACTCCTTGTTTGTGGATTTTTTTCATTTTCTTAATGGTATCTTTTTAAGTGAGAAGTTTTTAATTTGGGTGAAATCTAATAGATATTATTTTTCAAATAGATATCCAATTATCCTAGCATCATTTGTTGAAAAACCTATCTTTTATTCCATTTAATTGCCTTGGTCCGTTTATCAAAATCAATTGACCTTAAGTTTAAGTATTTACTCCTGAACTCTCAAATCTTCATACCTTTAATCAGTACTTCATTATTTTAATCACTTTTGCAGTATAGTGTGTTGAAATTTGGTAAAGTAAGACCCTCAACTTTGTTTTCTTTTTTAAAATCACTTTGACTATTCTTTGTCATTTCAATTTCCAAATAAGTTTTAGGACTAGCCTGTCAATGTCCATAAAAATTTCCCAGGGATCATTATGGAAGATTTGCCATCTTTACAATATTAAATTCTCTAACCCATTAAGATGGAATGTCTCTCCTTCTATTTAAATCTCTTTATCGCAGCATGTTTTATACTTTTCATAGTAATAAATATTTATTTACTATAAAAAGTAAATAAATATTATATATATTTTGTTAAATTTATTTCTAAGATATTATTCTTTAGATGTTATTGGGAATGAAATTTTTAAAAATTTTATTTTTAGCTATTCAATACTAATATATAGAAAAAGTTGACTTTTATTACCATGTATCTTTACATAGATTAACTACTTTATTAATTCTAGAAGTTTTGTGGGAGATTTCTTAGGATTTTCCAGATACAGTATTTTGTCATCTGTGAACAAAAACAGTTTTATTTTTTTCTTTGTAGATACCTGGATATATTTTCTTCTCCATATTACATTAGCAGACTTACAGCACAATGTTTAATAGAGGTGGTACAAGAGGGAGCATTACTGCCTGGTTCCTCATTTTGGGGGACATCATTCAGTCTTTCACCATAAACTGTGATGATAGCTGTATGATTTTCATAGAAACCATTTTTCTTTTAAGTATTTATTTATTTATTTGACAGAAGCACAGCTAGAGAGGGAATACAAGCAGGGCGAGTGGGAGAGGGAGAAGCAGGCTTCCTGCTGAGCAGGGAGCCCTATGCCCTGCACGACCTTGGGACTCCAGGATCATGACCTGAGTTGAAGGTTGGACGCTTAATGACTGAGCCACCCATGTGCCCCGAAACCATTTTTTCAAGTAACAAAAACTGGCAAATTATCTTCCAAAGCAACTATACTATTTTGCATTCCCAGTAGCAGTTAATGAGAGTTCCTATTGCTCTACATTTTTGCAAGCAATTAGTACTACCAGGATTTTTTGTTTTGTTTTTGTATTTTAACTAGCTTTTAAGTATGTAGTAGTATAACATTGTTAATTTAACTTGCAATTCACAAATAACAATGTTGTGCTTCTTTTCATATGCTTACTTACCATCACTAGAACTTCTTTGGTGAGGTGTGGATTCAGATCTTTTCTGAATATTTTAAATTGGGTTGTTTTCTTATTGCTATATTTTAAGAATTTTGTGTGTATTTTAATTTTTGTTATTTTTTTTATTTTTAGTTCTAATTTCAGTATACCTAACATCCAGTGTTGTATTAGTTTCAGGTGTACAATATAATGATTCAACACTTCCATACATCATCCAGTGCTCATCATAAGTGTACTCTTGAGGGTGCCTGGGTGGCTCAGTGGGTTAAAGCCTCTGCCTTTGGCGCAGGTCATGATCTTAGGGTCCTGGGATTGAGGCCCGTGTAGGGCTCTCTGCTCAGAGGGAGCCTGCTTCCTCCTCTCTCTCTGCCTGCCTCTCCGCCTACTTGTAAATAAATAAATAAATAAATAAATAAATAAATAAATAAATAAAATCTTTTAAAAAAATAAGTGTATGCTTTAATCCCTATTACCTGTTTCACCCATCTCCATAGTGTGTTCTCTATAGTTAGAGTCTGTTTCTTGGTTCTTCACTCTCTCTTTTTCCACTTGTTCATTTGATTTGTTTCTTAATTCCACATATGAGTGAAATCAGGTGCTATTTGTCTTTCTCTGGCTTACTTATTTCACTTAGCAAAATATGCTCTAGATCCCTCCATGCCATTGCAAATGGAAAGATTTCATTCATTCTGATGACTGGATAATATTTCATTGTATATATCTACAACATCTTTATCAATTCATCTATCAATGGACATTTGGGCTACTTCCATATCTTGATTATTATAAATAATGCTGGTACAAATATAGGGTGCATATATCTTCTTTTATAGATTTTGTATTTTTTTGGTAAATACCCAGTACTGCAATTGCAATTTTGAGGAACCTCCACACTATTATCTACAGTGGCTGCCCTGGTTTGCATTTCAATTAACAGTGCACAAAGGTTCATTTTTCTCTACATCCCTGTTAACACTTGCTATTTAAGAGTTCTTTGTACATTTTCTTTTTTTAAATATTTTTTGACTTTAAATTTATTTTTTCCAGTGTTCCAAGATTCATTGTTTATGCCCCACACCCAGTGCTCCACGCTTATGTGCCCTCAGTACCCACCACCAGGCTCTTCCATCCCCCCACCCCCTCCCCTCCAAGTCCCTCAGTTTGATTCTGTGTCCAAAGTCTCTTATGTTTTATTTCTCTCCCGAATTACCCTACTTCCCATTTCCTTTTCTTCTCCTACTGTCCTCTATATTACCCTGTATGCACCACTAGTAAGTGAAACCATGTGATACTTGACTTTCTCTACTTGGTTTATTTCACTCAGCATAATCTCCTCCAATCCAGTCCATGTTGCTACAAAAGTTGAATATTCATCCTTTCTGATGGAGGCATAGTACTCCATTGAATATATGTACTACCTCTTCTTTATCCATTCATCTGTTGAAGGGCACTACAGTTTGGTGACTGTGGCCCTTGATGCAATGAACATTGAGGTACATATGGCCCTTCTTTTCACTACATATGTATCTTTGGGGTAAATACCCAGTAGTGCAATTGCAGGGTCATAGGGTAGCTCTATTTTTAATTTTTTAAGGAATCTACACACTGTTTTCCAAAGCGGCTGCACCAAGTTGCATTCCCACCAACAGTGTCAGGGGGTCCCCCTTTCTCCCCAGCCTCGCCAGTACTTGTTGTTTCCTGTCTTGTTAATTTTGGCCATTCTGACTGGTGTAAGGTGGTATCTCGTGTGGTTTTGATTTGAATTTCCCTGATAGCTAGTGACGCTGAATATTTTTTCATGTGTCTGTTAGCCATTTGTATGTCTTCTATGGAGAAGTGCCTCTTCATGGCTCCTGCCCATTTTTTGATGTGTTCATCTTCTTTTTGGATGTTGACTTTGAGTAGTTCTTTGTAGATCTTGGATATCAGCCCTTTGTCTGTAGTGTCATTTGCAAATATCCTCTGCCATTCCATGGGTTGCCTCTTTGTTTTGTTGACTATTTCCTTTGCTGTACAGAAGCTTTTTATTTTGATGAAGTCCCAGAAGTTCATTTTCACTTTTGTCTCCTTTGCCTTTGGAGACGTGTCTTGAAAGGAGTTGCTGTGGGCCGATGTCAAAGAGGTTACTGCCCATGTTCTTTTCCAGGATTTTGATGGACTCCTGCCTCAGGTTGAGGTTTTCATCCATTTGGAATCTTCCTTTGTGTGTGGTGTAAGAGAATGGTCTAGTTTCATTCTTCTATATGTAGCTGTCCAATTTTCCCAGCACCATTTATTGAAGAGACTGTCTTTTTTCCACTGGATATATTTTCCTGCTTTGTCGAAGATGATTTGACCATAGATTTGTGGGTCCATATCTGGACTCTCTACTCTGTTCCATTGGTCTATTTGTCTGTTTTTGTGCCAGTACCATGCTGTCTTGGTGATCACAGCTTTGTAATAAAGCCTGAAGTCGGGTAACGTGATGCCCCCAGCTTTGTTTTTCTTCTTCAACAAATCCTTAGTGATTCGGGGTCTTTTTTGGTTCCATATAAATTTTAGGATTGTTTGTTCCAACATTTTGAAGAATATTGGTATCAGACAGCAGAAAGAAATAAAAGGTATTCAGCTTGGCAAAGAAGAAGTCAAACTCTCTCTCTTTGCAGATGACATGGTACTGTAAGTGGAAAACCCAAAAGGTTCTACCCCCAAACTAGTAGAACTCATACAATAATTCGATGATGTGGTTGGATACAAAATTAATGCACAGAAATCAGTTGCATTGTTCTAAACTAACAATGAAAATATAGAAAGCAAAATCAGAGAATTGATTTCATTTACTATAGCACCAACAACCATAAGATACTTAGGTATAAACCTAACCAAAGAAGTTAAGGATCTGTACTTGAGGAACGATAGAACACTCATGAAAGAAATAGAAGAAGACACAAACAGATGGAAGAACATTCCATGCTCATGGATAGAAAGAATATACATTGTTAAAATGTCTGTACTGCCCAGATCAATCTATACTTTCAATGCCATTCCTATCAATATTCCACCAACATTCTTTAGATACAGGTTGCAAATATTTCCTCCCAGTCTGTAACCTGTACTTTCATTTTCTTAACTGTATCCTTCACAAAGCAGAGGAATATAGTTTTAATATTACTCAACTTACCAATTTTTTTCTTATTTTTATCCATCATGCTTTTGGTATTTTCTCTACAAACTCATCACCAAATCCCAGGTCAAATAGATTTTCCACTATGTTTTCTTTTAGAAATTTTACATTTTATATCTAGAAGTTTTGAATTTTACATAAAAATCTATCATAAATTTTGAGTTAGATTTTATGAAAGTTCTGTGTCTAGATTCATTTATTTGCACATGGAACTCCAATTTTCCCAGTGTGATTTGTTGAAAGATTATCTTCCTCCATTAAATGACTTCTAGACCTTGTCATAGATCAGTTTACTATATTTGTATAGCTATATTTCTGGGTTCTCTATTTTGTCTCATGGATCTATGTGTCTATTATTTATCAATAGAGAACTGTCTTAATTATGGTAGCTTTATAATAAGTCTTATACTGGTTAGCGTGAGTCCTCCAACTTTTTTCTTCTAATTCAGTATTGTCTTGACTATTCTGGATCACTGGCATTTCTATATAGACTTTAGGAATAACTTGTAATAACTATAAAATATATTGCTAGCATTTTGGTAAGGAGTGCAGTTCATTTATAAATCTAGTTAGGAATAATTGATATCTTCATAATATTAAAACTTCCAGTCCATCAACACAGAATGTTCTCTCCATCTATTTGGAGTTATTTCGATTTATTTCATGAAAAGATTTGTAGTTTTCTCCCTATAGATCCTGTATATATTTTGTTAGATTTATACCTAAGTATTTCTCTTTTTTGTTGCAATTTGACCACTGACAGTACATAGGAAAGCAATTTATTTTGTACAATAACCTTTATGCTCTATTTTGGTGTACTGATTTTTTTAGTTACAGGAGGTTTTTGTATTGGTTCTTTGAGATTTTCTACATATACAATCATGTAATCTTCAAATAAAGATAGTTGTATTTCTTTCTTTCATATATATATGTACATATATATGTCATTTATTTCATTTTCTTCTCCTTTTCCAATATTGTGTTACACAAGATTGGTGAGGGAAAACATTGTTTTCAATATCCAGGAGAAAGCTTACAGTTTCTCAACATTAAGCATAATGCAAGCTGTAGTTTTGTACTTGTTCCTTAACAGTTTGAGGAGGTTTCCTACTTCTCCTAGATTGTTGATAGTTTTTATTATGAATAGGTGTTGGATTTTGTTAAATGCTTTTTTTTCTACTAAATGATACGACCATATGATTTTTCTTATTTAGCCAACTGATGAGTTGGATTATATTTATTGATCTTTAAATGGTGAACCAGCCGTATAAAACTGGAATAAATTTTACTTGGTTATGGTGTATAAATCTTTTTATACATTGTTGGATTTTATTTTCTAATATTATGTGAAAGATTTTCAGACCTATGATCATGGGAAAAATTATTATTCTGCTGTTTTTTCTGTGGAATTATAACTGTCAACTAGGCCAGTTTAGTTGATGTTTTAAGTATATTATATACTAGTGATTTTTCTGACCACTTATTCTATCAATTACTGAGAAAAATAAGTTAAATTCTCCAACTAAAATTGTGATTATAGATTTGTCTCTTTTCCCTCTCAATTCTGTTTTGGTTCATATATTTCTATAATTTTTGCAGACATAAATAAAAATCACTATATCTTGTTGATGAATTTCCTTTTTCATTCTTATATAGCATCCCTCATTTTTATTAATGTGCCCTGTCCTAAAGTGTAGTTTCTTTCATTTTGCAAGAGGTACTAGATAATGTTTATGATTGGTCTTTGTATAGTATATAATTTTCTATTTGTTAAAATCAATCTATATGTATCTGTGTATTTAGGATGAATCTTTTAATACAATGCATAATTAGACCTTGTGCTTTATCATCATTGTAAAATTGTTGATTTTTTAATTAAATATTATAACAATTACTGTTAAAAGTTCTTATACTATAATTCTATTAAATAATTAATATTTAATTTACTATTATATAATTAATTTAAATATTTAGTCAATTTATATATTTTTAAGGATTTATTTATTTATTTTAGAGAGACAGTGTGGTGGGGGAAGGGACAGAGGGAGAGGGAGACAGAGAATCTCAAGGAGACTCCTGCTGAGTGTGGAACTCCACACAGGGCTCTATTTCATGACCTTGAGTTCATATCCTCAGCTAAAATAGTCAGACGTTTAACTTACTGAGCCATGCAGGTAATCCTAGTCCATTTATATTTAATGTAATTTTTGGTATGATAGTTTTTATGTGCAGCATCTTTGTATTAGTTTTCTATCCTTTATTCCCATTTTTCTGCTGATTTTAAGATTAAATATACATTTTTATTTTATTTATTTATTTTTTAAAGATTTTAGTTATTTGACAGAGAGAAACAGCCAGAGAGGGAACACAATCAGGGGGAGTGAGAGAGGGAGAAGCAGGCTTCCCACCGAGCAGGGAGCCCGATATGGGACTCGATCTTGGGTCTCCAGGATCATGACCTGAGCCGAAGGCAGTAGCTTAACCAACTGAGCCACCCAGGCACCCCAAAATACACATTTTTAGAATTTAATTTCATCTCTACAATTGACTTATAATTTCCTCCTCTTTATTTTTTTCAGAAGTTGCTGTAAGATTTTACCATATGCATTTAAAAATTATTAATTCTAGGTGCAACTAATACTACATCTTATCTTATATTGTCAGAAGCTAATGAAATATACTTTTATTCTTTCCATTGTGCTATTTGCATCTTTTACTACAACATATATTAAAAAGCTTTCATAATATGGTTATTAATTTCTAATTTAAATTAATCATCTTTTTAAATTGTTGTACTAAGATAAAATTTACACACTTTAAAATCCACTTTTTTTAGAGTACAGTGCTGGGGGTTTTAATTAATGCATATAATTATGTAACCACCACTGCAGTTAAGATAAAGAACAGTCCTATATCCTCCAAATTCCCCTTGTTCCTTTCTGGCCAACTATTAAGAAAAACTCTTAGAACAAATGAACAAATTCAGTAAAGTTGCAGTTACAAAATCAATACACAGAAATCTGATGCATTTCTACTAATAACATACTTTCAGAAAGAAATAAAGAAAAGAATCCCATTTACAATAGCATCAAAAATAGTAAGAAGTCTAGGAATAAATTTAAACAAGGAGGTAAAAGTCCTGTACACTGAAAACGATAAGACATTAATGGAAGAAATTAAAGAAGAAATTACAAATACATGGAAAGATATTTCATGTTCATGGATTGGAAGAACCAATATTGTCAAAATGCCCACACTATCCAAAGCAATCTACAGATTCATTCAATCGTTATCAAAATTCCAATGGCACTTTTCAAAGAAATAGAATATATAATCCTAAAATTTGTATGGAACTACACATACATACACACCAAAAACAAAATAGCCAAAGAAATCTTGGGAAAAAAGAACAAAGCTGAAGGCATCACACCCCCCTGATTTCAAACTATATTACAAAGCTACAATAATTAAAATAGTATAGTATTGGCATAAAAACAGACTCATAAATCAGTGGAACAGAATAGGGAGCCTGAAAATAAACCCACACATATATGGTCAATTAATTTGTGACCAAAGAGCCAAGAATATACAATGGGAAAGATCAGTCTCTTTAATAAATGGTGTTGGGAAACATGAAAAAGAATGAAACTCAACCACTATCTTACACCATACACAAAAATTAACTCAAATGGATTAAATACTTAAATGAGACCTGAAACCATAAGCCTATAAGAAAACATAGGTGATAAACTCCTATCAAGACATAGGTCTTGGTGATGATTCTCTTAATCTGAGAAAAAAAAAAAAGAAAAGCAATGAAAGCAAAAATAAGTAAGTGGGACTATTGTACACACACACCAAAAAAAAAGCTGCTACACAGCAAAGGATACAATCAACAAAATATAAATGCAACCTACAGAGTAGGAGAAAATATTTACAAATTATATATCTGATCAGACACTAATATCCAAAATATATAGAATTCATACCATTCAATAACAACAAAAACAAAAACAAAACAAACAGCCCAATTAAAATACAGGCAGATGATTTGAATAGACATTCCTCCAAAAAAAAAGGACATTCAGGGACACTTGGGTGATGCAGTCAGTTAAACATCTGACTCTTGGTTTCAGCTCAGGTCACTATCTCAGGGTCATGAGAATGAGCCCCAGTCAGGCTCCATGCTCAGCATGGAGTCTGCTTGAGTTTCTTCTCCCTCTCGCTCTGCTCTGGTACCCCCTCAACTAAATAAATAAGTCTTAAATAAAAGACATTCAGATGGTCAACTGGTACATGAAAATATCCTCAACATTACTAATCGTGAGGGAAGTGCAAATCAAAACCCACAATGAGATATCACCTCATACCTTCTAGACTGACCATCATCAAAAAGACAAGAGATGACTAGTGTTAGTGAGGACATACAGAAAAAGGAAACAGTACACTGTTGGTAGGAATGTAAATTAGTATAGCTACAATGGCAAACAGTATGGATGTTTCTCAAACAACTAAAAATAGAAATACTATAAAATTCAGCAATTCCACTTTGGGGTATTTATCCAAAGGAAATGAAAACAGTAATTCTAAAAGATATATGCACCCCCATGCTCATTAAACTATTACTTACAATAGCCAAGGTATGAAAACATACTAACTGTCCAACAAAGGATGAATGGATAAAGAAATTATAGTATATGTCTATCTATCTCTATATATGATAAAGTATTATTCAGCCATAAAAAAGAATGAAATCTTGCCATTTTTGGCAACATGGATGTACCTCAACGATGTTATGCTAGGTGAAATAAGTCAGAGAAGGACAAAAGCTGTATACAATCTCTCTTACATATGGAATTTCAAAAAGCAAAACCAAAAACAACCAATCTTCATAGATGCAGAGAACAGTGGTTGCCATAGTTGGGAGGGGGGAAGAAATAGGTAAAGGGAGTCAAAGGGTAAAAAGAAAAAAGACATAATTGCTGTGAAACAGATGTAGAAATTTGGAATATTTCTTAAGAGCCAAACTGCTTTCCAAGATAGCTGTACCATTTTATGTGTGAATGTGTGAATGATCCAGAGTCTCTGTATCTTTGCTCACTTTTTGTGTTATTACTACTTTTTTAATTGTAGCTATTCTAATAGATGGGGAACAATATCACCCTGTAGTTGTCATTTGCATTTCCCTAATGGCTAATTATGTTGAAATTTTTTTCATGTGCTTATTTGCCATTCTTTGAACTTCTTTGGCCAGATTTTTGTTCAAGCCTTTCAAGGCTCTTGACCATTTTCTTTTTTTTTTTTAAATATTTTATTTATTTGACAGAGAGAAACACAGCCAGAGAGGGAACACAAGTAGGGGGAGTGAGAGAGGGAGAAGCAGGCTTCCTGCCGAGCAGGAAGCCCAATGTGGGGCTTGATCCCGGGTCTCCGGGATCATGACCTGAGCCGAAGGTAGTTGCTTAACCAACTGAGCCACTCAGGCGCCCCTCTTGACCATTTTCTAATTGAAGTGTCTGTTTTGATTGCAGAGTTCATAATGTTCTTCATTAGTTTTTATCCTTACCTCTTAGTTTTTATGCAATTATACTTATTTGGAGTTATGCTCATGAAAAGTTAGTTTATGTGTAGACATTCAGATAAGATTAATTCAGTCTGCATTTGAGAAATATCAGTTTTCTTATGGCTTTATCCAGAAATATGTGATTTTTATGGCCTTCCATGAATATTTGGTTTTCCACAAATATACCAGTATATAAGTTTAGAAGTATCTCTGTGTGTAAATCATAGTATTGTGTGCATCCACATAAAATCTTCTATTTATTTTGTTCTTTCAGTAATACCCCATCTCTGGGAACTAATTTTTACAAAGGGAATGCAGAAAAGTCAACTATTAACTAACAAACAAATAAATAAGTAATCTTCAAAAATAAAATAAAATAGGGGCACCTGGGTGGCTCCGTTGGTTAAGCGACTGCTTTTGGCTCAGGTCATGATCCTGAAGACCCAGGATCAAGCCCCACATTGGGCTCCCTGCTCTGCGGGAAGCCTGCTTCTCCCTCTCTTATTCCCCGTTTGTGTTCCCTCTCTGGCTGCGTTTCTCTCTGTCAAATAAATAAATAAAATCTTAAAAAAAACCCAACAACCTGTTGGTATCAGTACTGATATGCAGCTGATTCCATGCATCTGACATTGCCAAGTCTAAAGTTTTAGTAATGTTTAATTATAGACCATCTATAATAGGAAAGATAATTATTATGTGTTAAATGACTGCATTTAGAGTTTGGGAAAAAGTTTAATCAAAAAAATCATAGAATGCACAGGTGTTATTGCTATAATTGCAGGCTGGAACAAACATTCATCAATACTGTATGGAAACATGATGTCGAAAAGTTTGGGGAGGAGATTACGGAAAGAATCAATATCATTCCGGGTATTGACCTACATAAAAGAGCAAATTATGCATCTTTAAGTGTATAATTAAAACATAGACCCAAGCCTACAAAAATAAATATTGACATTTGCATTTTATATTACAAACTGGAAGTCAATCTTCCATTTTAGTCATGCTAGATCTTCAGAACTGAAGAGCCTTTCAATGACAAATGAACTGGGGCCTAGTAAGAAGGCAAACATTTTCATCATTTCCCCTGGTCCGTTTTGACTGGGAACAAACCCTGAATATCCCATGCAGTAGTACAAATAATGTGAACTATTCACCTAGTTCTGGATCATGATCTAAAACCTGGCGTCAGGGAAACTGGACCCCTTTAAATTTTAGTTTCTTTATCTGTACCTTGGGGAACACACCTAATTTTGTAAGAGTATTCTAAATGTTAATGTTTGTAAATGTTTCCATGCATGTTGTTACATGTAGCTCTTGTTAGTTCTTTTTAACTGTTGTACATGATTCCCCATTTTGAATAAATTCAATGCCTTCATCTATTCCTGTTTGATGAGCATTTAAATGAAACTATGGGATCACAGGGTTTATATATACAGGCCCGCTTCATAAGACATTTGCAAAATCTCTCCTGGAAGTGGTGTGATTATTTCCACTCTCATCAGGATTTCCTGAGTTCCCTTTGCTCTACATTAATGCTAACACTTGGTCCTACCAGATTTTAAAATGTATGCAATTCTAATATGTTTGGCATGATACTTCATTTTTATTTCTATTACATTTTCCTGCTGCTAATTTTGAGCATCTTTTTCATGTAATATTGGCCATTTGGTCTCCCTTTACCATAAATTTATTATTCATAACTCTCCCTTGTTTTTTATTACTTTAATTATTGATTTGTAGTGGATACTACCTCTGTTGTTTATAGTAATTGACATCCATTCCTGCCTATGACTTGTCTTTCAATATTAGTTATAGCTATTTGTCTTAGAATTTTTGATATTAATGTGTCACATTCATACAGTTCCCTTTACGATTTATGGCTTTGCAACATATACATCTCCTACATCTTCTATTGCAGTTAATGGTAAATCTATCCATGTAGTTTCTCCTTCATCTTTCATTCATTTCATTCTCTAATACCTCATCTCCAATAAGCCAGAAAATCCTTATGGGTTTAGCTTCAAAAATTATCCAGAATCCAACCAAATACTTCTCCTCATTTATCCATTACCACACCAGTCCGGATCACCACCATCATCTCTAGCAAGGATCACCATGATAATCTCCTATCCAGTCCCCTGTCTTCTCCTTCGTAGTCCTTTCTTTCTTTCCTCTTTACAGTAGCTGTAGTGATTTTGTACACATATATGACAGATCATATCACTACGATTCCTCTAACAGGTCCCACTTCATTCAGAATAAAAGCCAATGTTTGGATGATAGTCTGTAAGTCTCCACCCAACTCCCTTATCCTAACACCCTCTGATCTACTCTGCCCTCTTTGCCTCTCTGACCCCATCTCCAAATGCTCTCCGCCTGTTCACTTTATTACCAGCATACTGGCCTACTTTCTATTTCTTTAATATGGTAAGCATATTCTAGTTTTGTGACCTTCACAATTGTTCTTGGCTTTTCCAGAAAATCTTTTCCACAGGTTTCATTCTTTAAAATACTGCTTTGATGTCACCTTCTCATTCAGGCATTTACTAACAACTAGATTTAAAAGTAACTTCCTCCTGGGGTGCCTGGGTTGCTTAGTCAGTTAAGTATCTGCCTTCAGCTCAGTCATGATCTCAGCATGTACTGTAGAAATGGACAGTAGAATGGCAGTTAACTGGGGCTGCAGAGTGGGGGAAATAGGGAGAAGCTGGTCAAAGAGTACAAGCTTCCAGTTGGAAGATAAATATGTTCTGGCGATCTAAGGTACAGCACAATGATTATAGTTAACAATATCGTATTATGTACTTGAAAGTTGTTAAGAGTATAGACCTTAAATGGTCTCCCCATAAAAAGAAATGGAATTATGTGATGTGTTGGATGTATTAGCTATAATGCTATAGTGGCAGTCACTGTACACCTTAAACTGTCTCAATGTTATATGTTAATTATATCTTAATGAAGCTGGGAAAAAAGTTTGTAAAAACAAAACAAAACACAAAAGTCTGTGCCTTCCACCTTGAGCACTGTCACCTTCTGTGTCTTAGATCTCCTATTCTGATGGAATTGATCTGCTCATCATGAGGCAGCCCTGTAGAGAAGCCCCCCTGTAGTAAGGAACTGAGACTCCAAACAGTCATATATGTAACTTTAGAAACTGATAGCTCCTCTCCCCATCAGGAAGCCTCATGATGGACCTCAAGCCAGAGGCACATAGAGAATTTTAAGGATAAAATAATATACCTATACCAACTACCTTTAGCCACAGTAATGCTGCAGAACAACCCATAATAAAACCCTGTGTCATATGATAATCATTTCCATAACTCACAAGAATATAGGGTACAGCTAAATTAGGCTGGGTGAAGTTAAACTTAGATACACTTGTTCATAATTGGGAGTCAGAAGGCTTTGGCTGACCTAGAATCTTTTCATCAGAGCCGACTGGGATGACCCATCTGTGCTCCATGTAACTGGCCTGGTCATGTTCTCGCAGCAGAAAATCCAGAGTAAGCAAGCCCAATAGCACTTCTCAAGCCTCTGCTTCTGTCATATTTGCAAATATCTGACTAGCTAAAACAAGTCATAGCTATAATCCCAGAGTCAAAGTGGGAGGTCACTAAAAGAAATGGTTTATCAGTTGTCTCCTTTGATTGAAGGCTACTGATAAATTCATTGAGCACTTAAGAAACCTTGATTCATCTGCCATAGACTCATAGTATGACCTTGAAAATAGCCTTCATGCTTTGGGTCTCATTTCACTCCAGCAATACAGTTTTTTTATTATATAGAGAGAATTTCTTAATGTTTTGTACATGTTTATGTGATGTGATTATAATATCATGAGGTCAGGAAAGGAGAATGAACATAAAGCTTGTTTATGCTAAGAAAGTATTTTGTTAAGAGATCAGATATACTATCCTTTATATACTATCCAAATGTACTGATCCTTCAACTAGTCAGCAATTAGTGACCAAAGGAATAAATTGCCTTAGTACTTTTGAATTAATACTGTTGAAGTTTATGTCATTTAGAGAGAAAAACAATTGAGTAAAGAAGTACACTGTGTAAGTTTCACTTCCATTATGATAAGAAACAAATCCTCCCAGAAATAATATTGATAAACCCTGGATGAGTTATTTTAAAATAACTACTGCTATAATGAATTTTAAAATAAATAGTGCTCTGGAGATTTAACAGGGCATGTAGATTTTGGAAGGGAGTCAAAACTTGGAGCAAATGAGTGGCATGGAGTGAAGTTGTTGGATGTGTGTATGTATATGTATGTAGGCACACACAAATATATGCTGTGCCCTGACGGTAGGTGGACTGCATAAAACTCCCAAATAAAACATTTTTGTAAAGAAAAGCTGGGGAAGGAGTCTGAGAACATCAGGTTGCTGGATTGTAGAGGTCTAGGAGGAGAGACTACTAGAGAAGATAAAACCATAATAATGCGTTTTAAACTCAAGTTTCTGGATGAAGAACCACATGTATATCACACAAACTAAAAGCAATTTCCATGTATGAGTTAAAGAACTAAACCGAGATCTGAGTTTACTAAAAGCATGAGAGCTTGCTCTTGAGTCTAACTGATGAAGATTTAGAATATAAGTGAGGTTTAGTGGGGTAGAGTCTGGTACCAATGACCAAGAAAGAATTCTTAAGATGTCTCTAGTGCAAAAAGGTGATTTTATTAAAGCACAGGGACAGGACTCGTGGGCAGAAAGAGCTGCTGCCCCATGATCCCAAGGAGTGGCTGATTCTATAGTCAGGAGTTGAGGAGGTGAGGACAAAGTGGGTGTTCAGGAGGGCTGACATATGGTAAAGAAGACTGTTAGGGTACTGAAGGCCTGCTTATTGTTGAGCCAAGGCTGTTTTCCCCTCTAATGAGGCACTAACAGGAAGACAGTTGGGAGTTTCCTGGTGGAATGTCACACTTCTACCATCACATGTCCTTGCCAATGAGCTTTAGGTTTAGAAGAAATTCAACTTGACTTACATTTCCTTCTACCCCAGCCTCCCTCAATTTTATGGAGGGAGGGCAATGTTAGGGCCTCAGGACCCAAGTTCTGGGTCTTTGGAAGTTAGGCTATTGATAAGAAAGCCTCTTCCTTGTAGATCAGTAGGACATTTGTAAACTGAGGGAGATTCCTGTCCTGAAGGACTGTGATCTTTATAGTTAATCATTTGTTCTTCCTGTAGGACAGCCAGGAGTTCCTGAGGAATATCACACATGTCACAAGGGAGGGGGGCATAGAGTGTCAGCTTCTGCTTTGCCCTCACCTAGCTTTCTCTTTCCTCATCATAACTAATTAAAATGGCTGAAACTAAAATTTTATCAATTTTGCAATAAAATTTTATAATACATTTGTTCTAATAAAAACAAGAGATTGTAAATATGTGGAGTAACTGGATCTCTCAAATCTTGCTGTAGAAAGTGACAAATGGTCTAGGCTACTTTGAGAACTACTCTTTCGTTTTTTTGAAACCTCAAACAAACATGATATGACCCAGTATCCCGGTCCTAGGTATTCACCTAGGACAATGAAAGCTTAGATACACACAAAGACCAGTATACACACACACACACACACACACACATGTTGATAACAGTTTTATTTGAAATAGCTTTATTCATAATAGCCAAAAAGTGAAAGCAACCTAAATGTTCATCATTTCATTAATGGATAAATGAAATGTTAGGTATCCATACAATGGACTACTGATACAAGGATACAAGTGGTTAGTCCCTTGCCACAAGGCAACTCAGCTCTGGTGCCTTTCACCTCTGAGAGCTCTGATGGGGATACAGTTGAAGCTAGTCCTGCTTCCTTCAGTTACTTCTTTCTCGGTACCTTCTGAAAGCACCCAATCATTAAATCGTTTGCACAAGAATATCCTTCTCATGCTCTCTTCTAAGAAATACATGCTAAGACAACAGGTAACCTAAATGTGCCTAGGAAGCAGATTCTAAGAATGGAGACACAGATTTTGGTTACTCACCACTGGCTGGCAAATCACTACTTGGAGGTTGGGTATTGGCATTCGCCGGAATGTTTCAACAATACAGTTGTTATTCACTGTGGTGAACTGAAATGAGATACAGGCAAAAGGGAATAGACTGACCTGTGCAGTATCTCTGGCATTTAAGCAAAGACAGGGAAATGGTAATAACAATAATTGTAAAATTGGCTAGCCATTTTTGGGTGCTGGTGATGCTTTGAAGAGAAAAAGGTAACAGATTCAGTTCAATTAATCATCAATTCAAAGCAAAGTATAATTTAGAGGGCACCTTAGCAGTGTTTAAATAAACTCATATTTCTTATTACCACAGGTTTGGCTGAGCTCAAGATCACACAGACCCAAGGCTTAACTGTTCAGATAGTACAACTTCAGAAAATGTTGACTGGGTTGTCATACTCAGCAAGCATCCTGGGCCAAAGTCAGAGCCCTAAAAGGGTTGAAAGTTGGAATATGGGAGAGTGATTTTTGCATAGATGTGCTTAAGAATCTTGAAGCTCTAGATTTTCTTAAATCCTCTGAGCCTACAGAGATGGCCCACTGCTGCTTGAGAGAAGAGCTTTCTCATTTGCCTTTCTTACCATGCTGAGGAACTTTTTACCATGTAGAGAACTATAGTGATACATGCCCTCTTTATATCTTTACCCACCAAACTAATAACTCTGTCTGGATCTCAGCATGACCCCTAGAATTAACAGGCATAACAAGATCACAGGTTACAAGGTATTTTTTAAAATAGCAATTGCTCTATACTGCCAAAGTACAGTTGTGAAGTGAATTTTTAAAAAATACCAGTTATGATAATACCTCATTATTTCCAATTTTTAGTTAATTTAAGAAAACATGGACTAGATCTGTATGCTGAATGCTAAAAAAATTTGATGAAAAAATAAAAGAAAAACTACATAAAACAAAGAGGCACTGTGTTAATGGATTGGAAGACTCAAAATAGTAAATATGTCCCCTCTCCCTAAACTGATCTATAGCTTGAACATGATTCCAAACAAAATCCCAACAAGAGGGGCACCTGGTACCCTCAGTCAGTAGAGCATGCAACTCTTGATCTCCAAGTGTGAGTTTGAGCCCCATGTTGCGTGCAGACCTTACCAAAAAAAACCCAAAAAACAAAAAAACAAAAAAAAACCACCCAACTGGGTTTTTATGGATTTAGAGAAACTGATTCTAATTCTTTTTTTTTTTAAGATTTTATTTATTTGGCAGAGAGAAACACAGCCAGAGAGGGAACACAAGCAGGGGGAGTGAGAGAGGGAGAAGCAGGCTTCCTGTCGAGCAGGGAGCCTGATGTGGGACTCGATCCCAGGTCTCCGGGATCATGACCTGAGCTGAAGGCAGTTGCTTAACCAACTGAGCCATCCAGGCGCCCCTTGATTCTAAATTTTATATGAAAAGGTAAAGAGACCTAAGTAAAGAAAATGATTTTGGAAAAAGAAGAAAGTGGGAAGAACTGCATTACCCTATTTTTTTAAAGATTTTTTTTTTACTTTAAATTTATTTTTTCAGTGTTCCAAGATTCATTGCCCATGCCACACACCCAGTGCTCCATGCAATAGGTGCCCTCAGTATCCACCACCAGGGTTTCGCATCCCCCCACCTCTCCCTACAAGTCCCTCAGTTTGTTTCTG
The DNA here is from genome assembly GCA_004023965.1 of Spilogale gracilis. NCBI lineage: Eukaryota > Metazoa > Chordata > Mammalia > Carnivora > Mephitidae > Spilogale > Spilogale gracilis. The sequence goes on from PITA01001447.1 coordinate 109,399, forward strand.
TGTCCAAAGTCTTTCATGTTCTGTTTCTCTCCCTGGATTACCCTACATCCCATTTCCTTTCCTTTTCCTACCGTCCTCTATATTACCCCATATGCACCACAAGTAAGTGAAACTATGTGATACTTGACTTTCTCTGCTTGGCTTATTTCACTCAGCATAATCTCTCCCAATCCAGTCCATGTTGCTACAAAAATTGGATATTCATCCTTTCTGATGGAGGCATAGTATTCCATTGTATATATGTACCACATCTTCTTTATCCATTCATCTGTTGAAGGGCACCTTGGCTCTTTTTGACAGAGTGAAGCACAGCTAGAGAGGGAACACAAGCAGGGGAAGTGAGAGAGGGAGAAGGAATCTTGGCAGGAAGCCTGATGTGGGGCTTGAACCCGGGACTCCAGGATCATGACCTGAGCCGAAGTCAGCTGCCCAAAGACTGAGCCACCCAGGTGCCCCTCCATTACCTTATTTTAAGAGATAGAATTTAAGTGCCCCTCCATTACCTTATTTTAAGGTAATGGAGGGGCACCTGGGTGGCTCAGGCTCATGACCTCAGGCTCATGAGATCAAGCTTTCTCTCAGAAATACAACTGGGTAGTATTAGCAAAGAAATAGACACATGGATGAATGTAACAAAATAAAGAACCCGGAAACCAAGCCACCAAGGAGGACTGTGACATTTTGACCAAGGTGTAAAACTCATAACCCCAAGATCAAGCACTGAATGCTCCACTGACTTGAGCCAGCCAGGTTCCCTTTAAGCCCATTTTTGAGTCATTTTTATTGCTGAGTTGTAAAAATTCCTTATATATTCTAGATGCCAGACCCTTATCAGATATGTAATATTTGCAAGTATTTCCTCCCATTATGTGGATTGTCTTTTCATTTTCTTGATCATGTGCTTTGATGTGCAAAATTTCCCAATTTTGATAAAGTCAAATTTTTCCTTGGTTGCTTGTAATTTGAGTGTCGTATCTAAAAAAGCATGGTCATATCCAAAGTCATGCAGGTTTATAGCTAGGTTTTAAGGGTTTAATAGTTTTTGCTTTATATTTTGGTCAGTGACTCATTTTGTTTTATTTTTGTATACGATGTAAGGTAGGGTTCCAAACACATTCTTTTGTGTGTGACTTGACAACAAAAGGCAGTAAAATAACTGAAAAGATGATTGTTTCCACATCAGATTGTCTGGTTAAGCTTCTTGCGAAAGAGAAATTAACTGACCATTGATGTAGATGTTTATGTCTATACTTTAAATTCCTTTCCATTGATTTATATGTCTATCTTATGCCAATACTGCACTGGCTTGATTACTGTAGCTTTGTAGCTGAAATTGGAAAGTGTGAATCCTACTTCATTCTTCTTTTTCAAGATTTTTTTTAGCTATTCTAGGCCATTGAAATCTCTACAAGAATTTTAGGACCAACTTACCAATTTCTGCAAAAATGTCAGCTAGGATTTAGATCATTAGATTGAATCTGTAAATAACTTAGAAGAGTATTGTCATCTTAACAATATTTAGTCTCCCAATCCATGAAGACAGTATGTCTTTATTTGGGTCTTCTTTAATTCCTTTCAAAATTTTATAAATTTTCATGTATAAATCTTGTACTTATTTTTTAAAGTACTCCTAAACATTTTGGCTTATTGACCCTACTGCAAATGGAAATCACTTAGGTATTTTTTAAATTCTTTATTTATCTATTTGACAGAGAGAGAGATCACAAGTAGGCAGAGAGGCAGGCAAGCAGACAGGAGGAAGCAGGCTCCCTGCTGAGCAGAGAGCCTGATGCGGGCCTCCACCCCAGGACCCTGAAATCATGACCTGAGCCGAAGGCAGAGGCTTTAACCTCCTGAGCCACCCAGGTGCCCTACTTAGGTTTTTTTTTTTTTTTTTTTTATTCCTTGTTAGTTTATAGAAATACAACTGGGGGAGGCTGGGTGACTCCGTCGGTTAAGCATCCAATTTTTGATTTTCAGAATGCCTTTATTTGGGTCTTCTTTAATTTCTTCCAAATAATATTTTATAAATTTACATGTATAAATCTTGTACTTATTTTTTAAAGTACTCCTAAAGATTTTGGTTTTTTCATCCTACTGCAAATGAAAATTACTTAGTTTTTTTTTTAATTATTATTCCTTGCTAGTTTATAGAAATACAATTACGGGAGCCTGGGTGACTCAGTAGGTTAAGCATCCAACTCTTGATTTTGGCTCAGGTCATGACCTCAGGCTCATGAGATCAAGCTTTGTCTCAGGCTCTGTGCTCAGCAGGGAGGCTACTTCTCTCCTTCTCCCTCTGTCCCTCCCCCCACATGCACACATATAATCTAAAATAAATAAATCTTTTTTAAAAAGAGATACAATTGATATATGTATTTGATCTTCTATCTTGCAACCTCACTGAGTTTTTATTTGCTCTAAGTTTGTGTGCGTGTGTGAATGTGTGTGTGTGTGTGTGTGTGTATTCTTTAGAACTTATTTTATACAATCCCATCTCATCTGTGAATAAGAATGGTTTTATTTCTTCCTTTCCAATCTGGATGACTTGTTTTTCATAGTCTTGCCTAATTGCCCTGGCTAGAACCTTCAGTGCAATGTTGACTATTAAAAGGGATAAGGGCAGACATCCTTTCTCTTTCTCACCTTGGGGGAAAGCTTTAAGTCTGGCAATAATCTCTCTGACATCAGCTGCAGCAATGTTTTTCTAGATATGTCTCCTGAGGCAAGGGAAATAAAATCAAAGATAAACTATTGCAACTACATCAAAATAAGAAGCTTCTGCCAAGTGATAAAAATGGTCAACAAAACTAAAAGGCAACCTATTGAATGGAAGAAGATATTTGCAAATGACATATCCAATAAAGGGTTAGTATCCAAAATATATAAAGAATTCATATAACTCAATACCCAAAAACCAAATAATCCAATTAAAAAATGGGCAGAACACATGAAGAGATATTTCTCCAAAGGCATCCAGATGGACAACAGACCCATGAGAAGATGCTCAACATCACTCATCATCAGGAAATGCAAATCAAAACCATAATGAGATATCATCTTATATCCATCAGAATGACTTGAATAAAAAAAAACACCAAGAAATAACAAGTGTTGCTAAGGATGTGGAGAAAAAGGAACACTAGTGCACTGTTGGTGAGAATGTAAACTGGTATAGCCATTGTGGAAAACTGTATGGAGGTTCCTCATTAAATTAAAAAGAGAGCTACCTATGATCCAGGAGTTGTAATATCATACTGGGTATTTAGCCCAAAAATACAAAAACACTAATTCAAAGGGATACATGAACCACTACATTTATGTCAGCATTATTTATAATCGCCAAATTATGGAAGCAGTCCAAGTGTCCACCAATAAATATAATATATATTTTCCTGTAAGATATCATATATTTTATATATATTATAATGGACTATTACTCTGCCATTAAAAGAATGAAATTTGCAATGACATGGCTAGAGATAGAGAGTATAATGCTAAGTGAAATAAATCAGTCAGAGAAAGATAAATACCATATAATTTCACTTATATGTGGAATTAAGAAACAAAACAAAGGAGCAAAGGGAAAAAAAACAGAGAGAGAGAGAGACAGAAGTGAAGAACCAGACTCTTTTTTTTTTTAAGGAACCAGACTATAGAGAAGAAACTGATGGTTATCTGAGGGTAGTTGAGTGTAGGGATGGGGGAAAGGGGGGTGGGGATTAAAGAGTACACTTACATAATCTCATAAAATATAACAAAAAGATTTTTTAAAAAAGAAGTTCCCTTCTATTCCTAGTTTGTTGTGGATGTGTTTATTTTGCTGATCATATGAAGTTTGTCTTTTATTAATCTGCTGTACTTGAATGTGGTGTGCCTATTCTGGACCTGTTTTCCCTCCATGCTACCCCATACTAGGCCTCTGCTCTACACAGAAGCTGACATTTGCAGGCTGCAATTCTTTACATGCTGCCAATCATATTAATTTTTCTGGTGGTAAATTTATTCACATTCATGGAACAAACTCAACTCTGTCACTGTCAGTCAAATATATTTACGCGTCTATTATAAATAATCAAAAACAAATACCTCTGGATTATGAATCTTCCTCTTAGTATTCTCTCTCTTTTGTCCTCTTTAAGGCCTATTCAAAAATAAATTTTCACACATTTTATTTAGGGTGCATATAAACATACATGCATCAATTCTATTAGCAAAAGTAATAGAGTGCTGTATTCAGCTTATAAAATATTCAAGCTCTACACGTGAAGATATGTAATACTACCTGTATGATGCAGCTCAAGTGGTACTCGGTGAGAAATGGATAGTCTTAAAAAGATGTATTAGAAAATAAATATTAAAAATAACCAGGCACTTCAGAAGGGATGGAATGAATAGAATAGCGCATTTGACCTGAAGAAGTACAAGCCAGGTAATGATGAAGATAAATGCAGAAAATAATGAAATTGCAAATAGCAGACCCAACGAACACAAGCCATTTTTGGGAATACCTATAAGGCAGATATATTTTTTGAAGGTTTTATTTCTTTATTTGACAGAGTGATAGAGGGAGAGCACAAGAAGAGGGAGCAGCTGGCAGGAGAGGGCGCCCGACTCAGGGCTCGATCCCAGGATTCCGGGACCATGATCTGAGCCGAAGCAGATGCTTAAACATCTGAGCCCCCCAGGCACCCCACAAGGTAGACAATTTTGCAATAATGATCAATTACTAAAGAGAAAAGCAGGAACAAACAAGTTAAATTAGTACAAAAATTAGATGTAAGAGTTTACTATAAGGGAACACAGTTCCCTCAGGACAACCAAACCATAGACAGGGAACTATTTCCACATATGGAGGTATAGAGATATTTTGGCTAATAAGGAGGGGATGATAGAATGATTATTCTGTGACCCTCTATAACGAATTCATAGATAGAGGTGATAACCACTGATGACTGCTAACATCAACACAATGGGAATACACAGCCTTACCTATGGAGTGGTCTTCTGGAAGGGAGGGTGGGAATGAACCAGCAAAAACCAATCTGATCACACTTCTACCTCTACCAATTTAAAAAAGACACAAAGAGCTGAAGAACATGTTGGGTTACCCCTGTGAGCAAAATCCAGACTATGGGAAACAGGACAAACCACAAGACTTTTTTTTTTAAAGATTTTATTTATTTGACAGAGAGAGAGAGAGAGAGAGAGAGAGAGAGAGAGAGAGAGAGAGATCACAAGTAGGTAGAGAGGCAGGCAGAGAGAGAGGAAGAGGAAGCAGGCTCCCTGCTGAGCAGAGAGCCCGATACAGGCCTTGATCCCAGGACCCTGAGATCATGACCTGAGCTGAAGGCAGAGGTTTTAACCCACTGAGCCACCCAGGCACCCGTCACAAGACTTTTGTAAAAAATGCAAGGAAAAGGCAGTGATATAGAGAAAGTTTATGGATTAAGAGAGCTGTAAGGGACATAAATAATTGGAAATGCATTGGTCATATATTAATGATTGTTTATGTTCAATATCAGGTATATTAGGATCATTATACTGTTCTCTCTATTGCTATATGAGTTTGGGAGTCTCTGTAATACTTTTCATTATAAACATCATGCCACTAAATGTGAAAGCCTAAGGGAAATGGACCAGTTTTTAGAAAATAAATAACAAAATTCATCCATAAACACACATGAAATGTGAATTCAAAAATACAAATGGAAATCATATTCAAACTTTAAGCCACTCTCAAATGTCTCAGATAAAACTATTTTTAAAAGATTTTAGGGGTGCCTGGGTGGCTCAGTTGGTTAAGCGACTGCCTTTAGCTCAGGTCATGATATCGGAGACCCGGGATCGAGCCCCACATCGGGCTCCCTGCTTGGCCAGAAGCCTGCTTCTCCGTCTCTCACTCCCCCTGCTTGTGTTCCCTCTGGCTGTATTTCTCTCTGTCAAATAAATAAATAAAATCTTAAAAAGAGATTTTATATATTATCATATTTTAAAGGTGTTATTTATTTATTTGACAGAGAGAAATACAGCTAGAGTGGGAACACAAGCAGGGGGAGTTAGAGAGGGAGAAGCAGGCTTCCCACTGAGCAGGGAGCCCAATGTGGGGCTTGATCCCGGGACTCTGGGATCATAACCTGAGCCAAAGGCCGACGCTTAATGACTGAGCCACCCAGGTGCCCCTAAGATTTTATTTATTTATTTGTCAGAGAGAGAGAGAGAGAGAGAGAGAGAGAGAGAGCGCACACATGCAGGGGGAGGGACAGACAGAAGGAGAAACAGGTTCCCTGTTGAGCAAGGAGGCTGATGTGGGACTTGATCCCAGGACCCTGGGATCATGACCTGGGCTGAAGGCAGACGCTTAACCACTGAGCCACCCAGGCATCGGATTAGATAAGACTATTTTGGAGACCACTTCTACCAAATGATCAGGGAAAATTAATTACCAGCTTAGCTTTTGTAAACATTTCCAAAGCATACCAAAAGAGGGGACAGATATTATTCAACTCATTTTTCCCCAGCCAGCTCCTTTTGATTATAAAACCAAGTGAGGACCTCGCCACCAATCCCACTAACAAAACACTTGAGCCAAGCTCATTCGTATGGCAATAAATTTCTTAAATAAAATAGCATAGTCAAGAGAGCACTGAATTAAATGAGCAAATGGGCTGTGTCCAAGGAATGAAAATATGACTTCACATTGGAAACACTTTCAACTGTTAATTCCCTACATCAACAAATTAGAGGGGAACAAGTGTTATTGTCAGTAAGCATAGAAAAATCCTTTGAAAGAAATTCAACATGTGTTCATGATACAAACTCTGGCAAACTAAGAATAGAAGGGAGCTTCCTTTTCCTAAATTCTACTGCAAACATAGAGGTGAAATGTTAGAAGCATTCCCATTAAAGTCAGGAACAAGGCAGAGATGTGGATATCAAAATAGAGATATGAATATTGAAAAGAGATACTATTTGTTAACAAGATGACCATTTTCCTAGAAAATTAAAAGGAAGAGGTGTGTGGAATATATTTAAATAGATAAGGGACTTCAGAAAAGCGGTATATCGTAGGTTAATATAGCAAAATTCAGAGACTTACCACACAAAAGCAGTAACTACTTAGAACATATAATACATAATCTTCCATTCACAATAGGAACAAAATCCAAAGTTACCTAAGGAGAACTACAAATCACAAAAATGTATGAGGTCTTAATGGAGGTGAATATAAAATTTGATGGATTCAGACATAAAGAGTCCCAAGTAAAGAAGTATGCCATATTCACTAATGTGAAACAAAATATTGTAAAGATGTTAATTCTCCTGAAATTATTTACAGATGTAGTGCCTTAGCTATAGTTGCCCAAATAATAATCATTTGTGCTGTTGTCTTCCACTCCCAAAAATCAACCCTGGAAAACTACCGAAGGGAGAATGAGAACAATGATGTATTAGCTTCCTAGATCTGTTGTATCAAACTGCCATGAAGTGAGAGGCTTATAACAACAGAAATGAACTCTCTTACAGTTCTGGAAGCCAAAAGCCCAAAATTACTTTCACTGACCTGAAATCAAGATGCTGGCAGGACCATACTCCCTCTGGAGACCCTAGGGTAGAATCCAGTGCTCGTCTCTTGCAGCTTCCGGTAGCTTCTGGCTTTCCGTGGCTTTGTAGCAACGTGACTGCAATCCTCAAGGTCAACATCTTCAAATCTCCCCCTGCTGCCTCTTCACCTTGCCTTCTCTGAGGATCCTTCTTCTGTTTTCCTCTTCTAAGGCTACAAGTGATTGCATTTAGGGCCCACCTGGATAATCCTGGCCACTCCTATCCCATTGAAAGATTCTTAAGTTAATCACAACAGCAAAGACCCTTTTCCCAAAGAAGGCAGCACTTACAGGTTCTAGGGACTAGGATATGGTATCTTTGGGGGGACGCTTTTCAGCCGATCAACAACAAAATCGAAGCTGAGCATGAGAAGTCCCTGTGTTGAACTGGTATCTGTGTTTGGGGGCTGGGGGAGGCAGCAGTGAAGTTCAGGAGGGCCCATCGTCTGCAACAGATAGCAGATGATGGGATAGGTGGGAGAAACATGTTTAAACTTCCGCCCTGTGTCACTGAAGGAATCTGAGACATCATCTCAGACCACCATGGCCAGTAGCCCTGGGGTAGTGTCAGGTGTCAGGAAAAATTGGGTTGATTGATGCTTCATCCTCTGAAGGCTATGCTTTACTCCCAGTGGAATAGCCTAGAATCACCTGCCCTTCCCCTGACACAAAGCATTGCTGCTCCTTGCAGAACTCCCCTTGCCCCCCATCCCTCACTCTGGAAGCCCTGTGATAGCAGCAGCCCCTTTGATCTAGAAGTTCACTTTGGACATGTTGTTTCAATGCCTAGTCATTCCCCATTGGCCTCTTGAATACTTGGCACAAAGTCGCCTGGTTTGGAGGCCGTAATGCTGAAATTAGTTTTATTTTTAACCACTCTGACAGTTGCAGTAGAATTTTAAATGGATGTCTTTTTGAAACTGACCAGTGAACAGAAACCCAGATAAATCGGCTTACTTAGGCATTTAAAAACATCTACTGAAGCTGAACCCCTAAAACCCTGGAATCCTCCCAGGAAGTAAAAAATTGGATCCCTGGTAGACATGCTAACTCTTTGAAAAGAAAAAAATATAGATGTCCTTCTAGTGCATCTGTGTCTGTGGACCATCCATATAGGAAAATCCTGGTTTTCAGTTGCCTAAGGGCATCTGTGGAGGGAAGCAGAAACTCACAAGTTAAGATTTTGACCGCACACCAAAAGGATGGAGAAAATTCTCGGCCTACTGACATTGTAGAGGTTAATGCAAAGAGCAGTGCGTGAAAGGGCTAGTGAGTGATAAGAGGCAAATACGTCTGACCTTTACAGGAGCCTCTGAAAACCACATGACCCTGTGTTTGAAAGCACCTGTCACATAGTAGGCTCCTGAAAAACTTGGAGAATGTAAGGTAAATTTGGCCTTGTCAGAAAATCCTTCAAGAAATGAAGAGAGTTTTCTCATAACAAGTTACAGTGGTGGATTTTTATTGAGTTCCTACCACGTGTACAGGGTGGGCTACAGTTGCTCAGCCACATCTTCTCTTTCTCTCCTTCCTGGACACAAAGGCAAAATATGTCATTAGGCATAAGCCAGTGGGCTGCTTCTGTGCTCTCTCTTCCGCTCAGCAGCAAACACGGTGGCCCAACGATGAAGCCAAAAGTGGGAAGGAGCCTAGATCCCATCGGAATTTATGTGAACAACAGAAACTATTACTAGCATTGGCTAGCAGTTATGTTAACTAGTAACATAGAGCTAGTATTTCTGTGGTGAGGAGTATTAAAATATTTTAATTGCAAAGGTAGTAGTCTTTTGTTTCTTTTTCTTCAGCTTTATGGAGGCATAATGGACATGTGAAATTGTAAGATATTTCAAGTGTACATCACGGTGATTTGATATACCTACACACTGTAAAAGGACTCTCTCCATCTACTTAATTAACACATCCATCACCTCACATACTAAGTTTATTTTGTTTTCTTGGTGAGACTGTTGAAGTTGTACTGTCTTGGCAAATTTCAATTATCGACTACAGTTACCGTGTTTTCCATTAGATCCTCAGGTTTTATTCATCTCACACCTGAAAATGTATACCCTTTTACCGGCCTTCCTTACTTCCCCCAACCCCCAGCAATCACTTTTCTACTCTGTTTCTATCACCTTGGCTCTTTGAATGTCTTCTTTGGAAAAAGTGTCTATTCAGTTCCTCTGCTGATTTTAAAATCAGATTGTACTTTGTGAAGAGAGTTGTGTGAGTTTTTTAAATATATTTTGGATATTAATCCCTTATGAAATACATGATTTGAGAATATTTTTGCCCATTCTGTGGATTGACTTCATTCTGTTGATAGTTTCCTTTGCAGTGCAGAAGATTTCTAATTTAATGTCGTCTCACATTTTTGTTTTTACTGTCTTTACTTCTGGTTCTGAATCCCTACCCCCCCCAAGAAAAAAAATCCAAAAATTCACCCAACCACAAATGTGAAGCTCAGTGTTGAGACCACAACTTTCCTATGCACTCTTAATTTATTTGCTATGGGCATATTTTTAACAGAGAGTCATATAGCCCTATGCCTGTCATAGCTCCTGTGAAAATATCTACGAAATGAGAAACTACAATTACTTAGAAATGTCTAGAGCACAAGCTCATTCCAGAACCTTAGCCCTCTTCACTTCTGCTCATGGGGAGAGTGGAGAGAAAGGGTTTTGTAGTCAGACACAGCTAGATTTGTATTCCATCTTTCCAAATTACTGACCTTGGCTGGGGAAAATTATTTATCCTTCCCAATGTAGCACAGCAGAGTGGTTAAGAGAAAAATTTCCGGATGCTTCTACTCAGTAACTAGATAACCCAAGGTACGGTGTACAATTCTCTGTATCTCTGATGCCTTGAAAAAAAATGGGGCTATCAATAGTGCTAATCTCCTGGGATTGCTGACAGGATGAATGTATCTATGTAAAGGCTTAAAATAATACTTGACAAATGATAAGCACTGTATAAAAATTTTCTGTGATTTATGAAAAAATGCTCATCACTAGCCATCAGGGAAATACAGATCAAAACCACAAGGAGATACCACCTGACACGAGTGAAAATGGCAAAAATTAACAAGACAGGGAACAACAAATGTCAGTGAAGATGTGGGGAAAGGGGAATCCTCCTACACTGTTGGTGGGAATGGAAGCTGGTGCAGCCACTCTGGAAAACAGTATGGAGTTTCCTCAAGAAGTTGAAAATAGAGCTACCCTATGACCTGGCAATTGCACTGCTGGGTATTTACCCCAAAGATACAGATACAGTGAAAAGAAGGGGCACATGCACCCCCGATGTTCATAGCAGCAATGGCCACAATCGCCAAACTGTGGAAAGAGCCAAGGTGCCCATCAACAGATGAATGGATAAAGAAGATACGGTCCATATATACAATGGAATATTACGTCTCCATCAGAAATGATGAATACCTACCATTTGCATCGACATAGATGGAACTGGTGGGGATGATGCTAAGTGAAATAAGTCAAGCAGAGAAAGACAATTATATGGTTTCACTCATATATGGAACATAAAGAATAGCACAGAGGACCACAGGGGAAGGGAGAGAAAACAAAATGGGAAGAAATCAGAGAGGGAGACAAATCATGAGAGACTATGGAGTCAGGGAAACAAACTGAAGGTTTCAGAAGGGAGAGGGGTTGGGGGGATGGGGTAACTGGGTGATGGATATTAAGAAGGGCATGCATTGTGATGAGCACTGGGTGTTATATGCAACTGATGAATCATTGAACACTACATTAAAAACTAATGATATATTGTATGTTGGTTAATGGAACATAAAAAAGAACACGCTATAATTATTATAAAATAGAGAAAATAGTAATACCAATTACATCATTGGATTATGGGAAGCCCTAAATGAGATAATGTACGTAAAGTATATCAAGCAATCACGGGAAACCTCGTAGAATAGATGTTTGGTTTTCCTCAACACACTGTCTCACAAATACAAACATGAGTCTATCAGCATACAATGGAGATTATTCTCAATCCACAATGTTTCAAAAGATAGCAACCTCATTAATCAACATCTTTTCTGAGCTGGCTATTTTATTTCTTACATGTCTTCATTTGAGGCTCTTTGAAAGCAGAGCAGCCATGAGAATTACAAGCTCAATTTCTTTATGAGCTATAAGGCTATTCGGACTATCTACTTCATATTGAATAGGTTGTGGTAGTTTGCATTTTCTGAGAAATTGGATTATTTCATCTAAATGGTGAAATTTATGTGCATAGACTTGCTCATACTCAACAGAACATCTTTAAAAGTTCATATAAAGGAATATTTATGAGAAACACCAAAAAATTGTTTAAAAAGGTAATAGCAAGGGAATTTACATTTACAGGAATTAAAATGCACTATAAAGCAATTTTAATCAAGATCATGACACTGGCACAGGAATTAACAGATGACTTAGTGAAACCGAGTTGCAAGCTCAGGAAGACTTTGAAAGTACATGGGAAATATATTATGAAATTAGTTTAAACCTCAACTCTTCTACTTAAGACTATAACCATGAAAAAAGTGTTAGGTTATATCTCCTTGAATCATTTGTCACATTATAGTTTCATATGTAGTTTCATTATCATCGTGTAATGTTTCTCTTTATCTGTGATGGTGTTTCTCATCCTGATTTCTACTTTGATGTCAGCAGAACTACTCCAACTTTCATTTTTTTAGTATATAATTTTCTTCATCTTTTTTTTTTTACTTGTAGGCGATCTACATCTTTATACATAAATTGGGGTTCTCCAAGACAGTATCTAGTTCCATCTTGTTTTTTTTCCCCCACCTTGCTTTTTTATTCAATTTCACAATCTCTGAATTTTTCCTGATGTGTTTAGACTACTCACATTTAAAATTACTACCGATTTGGTTGGATTAAAATCTGTATCTCACTGTTTTCTATTTTTCTTTTTGTCTCCTCCTTTCTGCCCTTACTTGGATTAGTTGAGCATTTTAATTCAATTTTATCTTTTCTATTTACTCACTGTGTATACCTTTTTAAAAAGTTTATGGGGCGCCTGGGTGGCTCAGTTGGTTAAGTGACTGCCTTCGGCTCAGGTCATGATCCCGGAGACCCGGGATCGAGCCCCACATCGGGCTCCCTGCTCGGCGGGAAGCCTGCTTCTCCCACTCTCACTCCCTCTGCTTGTGTTCCCTCTCTCACTGTGTTTCTCTCTGTCAAATAAATAAATAAACTCTGTTTTAAAAGTTTGTTAGTTGTTGCCCTAAGATTTATAGTTATACATTTTAAAGATTTAATTATTTATTTTAGAGAGAGAGATTGACAGCACAAGTGGGAGGGGCAGAGGAAGAAGGAGAAAGAATCCAAAGTAGACTCAGAGCAGAGTGTGGAAATCAGCCTTACCATGGATCTTACCACCATGAGATCAGGCCCTGACCTGAAACCGAGACTTGGAGGCTTAATCAACTGAACCATCCAGGCACTCCTACAGTATACATTTTAAACTTTATTTATAATTTTTGACAACCTCTTTGGGCATTTATGCCAAGGGAACATGGGGTGAGGGTAGTCTATTTTTATTTGAAGACAGACCAAATTACAAAAAGCTTGTGAAGCTTTCTCAAGTGTACATGGAATGTTTACCAAATGAGACCATATTCTGAGTCACAAAATAAACCTTAATGTGTTTAAAAAGAGAAAACATATGAATTATGTTCTTGGCCCACAAAGGAATTAAACTAGAAATTAAGAACAAGAACATACCTAGAAAATCCTCAAATACTGTAAAATTAAATAACATACACCTAAATCTTAAAGTAAAATAGAAATTATTGAAATGAATTAAAATTTCAAAATCAAACATCAAAATTTATGGAATACATCTAAACAAAACTTACAAAGAATTTTATAATACTAAATGCAGGGCACCTGGGTGGCTCAGTTGCTTAAACGTCTGCCTTTGGCTCAGTTCATGAGCCTGCTTCTCCATCTGCTTTGTGCTCTCTCACTCTTCTGCTCGCTTAAATATATAATTAATAAATAAATAAATAAATAAATAAATAACATCTTTCTATAACAGTAAATGCTTATGTTTAATGACATTTATCTATTTAATTATATTTGACATTAAAAGAACATTTTATTTTATTTTTTTGAGTATTTTTTTACTTATTCATTTGAGAGAGACAGAGAAAGAGAGCATGCACAGGCATGGGGAAAGGCAAAAGCAGACCTTCACTGAACTAGGAGCCCAATGTGGGGCTCGATTGGCAGACCTGGAAACCATAACCTGAGCCGAAGGCAGATGCCCAATCATCTGATCCAGACACCCCTAAAAGAAGAAAATTTTAAAGCTGTAACCTAATCTCCAACTTTCAGAAATTATGGAGAAAGAGCAAATTAAACACAAAACAAGAGGAGGAAGGAAATAACAAAGACTTGAGCAGGAAAACTGAACTGAGAAAAGAAAGCAATAGAGGAGTGCCTGGGTGGCTCAGTCATTAGGCTTCTGCCTTCTGCTCGGGTCATGATCTCAGGGTCCTGGGATCGAGTCCCACAACAGGCTCCTGCTCAGTGGGAAGCCTGCTTCTCCCTCTCCCACTCCCCCTGTGTGTGTTCCTTTTCTCGCTTTCTGTTTGTCAAATAAATAAGTAAAATCTTTAAAAAATAACATAATAGAAAAAAAGTCAGTTCCTTGAGAAGATCTACAAAATTGATAAACTTCTTACCATTCTGACCAAGAAACAAGAGAGCACATAAACTGCCTCTGTCAAAAATGGAAGAGGAGGTATCACTACTTCCCAGAGAGACATTAAACAGATAAAGAAATGTTACAAATAACTCTGTGTCTGAAAATGTAATAATTTACATAAAATGTATGATGAATCCCTTCACAGCTACTAATTACCAAAACTCACTCTAAATGAAATAGGTAACCTAAACAATCCTACATCTTTACTAAAGAAATTGAGTTTGTAATTGAAAAACATTCCAATCAAAGAAAACTCCAAGCCCAGAGGTTTTGCCAGCAAATTCTACCAAACATTCAAAGAAGAAATACCAATTGTACATGATATCATCAAGAAGGTTGAAAAACCTCTTTTTCCATCTTATGATTCCAGTGTTATCCTAATATTAAAAACAGACAATGACATTACAGATCAATTTATGTATAGACCAATAACTCTCATGAACATACATGCAAAACCCTCAACAAAATATTCACAAATCCCAACTACTTATACATAATAGAGATAATACATCAAAAACAAGTGGGTTTCATTTCAAAAGTGGAAGACTGGTTTGACATTTGAAAATTTATCAATGTATTTTAACAGGAGCAGACTATATAGAGGAGTAGAGGAAAAAAATCGTATGATCACATCAATAGATTCAGAAAAAGCATTCAACAAATTTCAAAAGCAAATCCTAATAAACTATCTCAAGAAACTTGGGGTTGAAGACAACATACACAGCCTAATAAAGGTCATATATTAAAAATCCTCCAGCTCTCAGCATTCTTAATGGTGAGAGTATGAATGCTTTTCCCCTAAGTTCAAGAACAAGGCAAAGATGACTTCCCTTGAACATTACGTTTTAAATTCTAAACTATTTCATAAGTCAAAAAATATTTTAAATAGAATACAGACTCCCTCTGGGTGCCTGGGCGGCTCATTTGGTTAAACATCTGCCATCAGCTCAGGTCATGATCTTGGAATCCTGGAATCTAGCCCCACATCGCATCACGTTCCTTGTTCAGTGAGCAGTCTGCTTCTCCCTCTCCCTCTGTCCCCTTTCCCCCAGGTTGTGCTGTATCTCATTTTCTCTGTTGAGTGAATAAACAAAAGCTTTAAAAAAAAATTCAAACTGTCTCTAGTAACAAAACGTTATTGCCTACATAGAACACAGGGTCATATATAAAATAAAGCATGTTCTTCTAACAACAATGAACTAGTGCTTGAAATTAAAACTACAGTAACACACTAGCACAAAGATAAAAATAAGTAGATATGAATCTTACAAAGTATGTGCTAGATCATTATGCACCATGCTACAAAACAGAGTGATGAAATCACAGTAAGACTTAAGTAAGTGGAGAGATGTACCTTAATCATAAATCAGAAGATTCAGTGTTGTTACAATGTTAGTTCTCTCTCATTTGATTGATACGTACAACATAGTCCAATCAAAAATTGTCAAGCCTCTTGTAGATATTGACCTCATTTTAAAACATACATGTAGGTCGCCTGGGTGGCTCAGTGGGTTGAAGCCTTCAGCTCAGGTCATGATCTCAGGGTCCTGGGATCGAGGCCCACATCGGGCTTTCTGCTCAGTGGGGAGCCTGCTTCCTCCTCTCTCTCTGCCTGCCTCTCTGCCTACTTGTGATCTCTCTCTCTCTCTGTCAAATAAATAGATAAAATCTTTTAAAAAATTATTAAAATGTACATGCAAAGGCACAGAAACTAGAATATCCAAGATAATTCTGAAAAAAGAACAATGCTCAAATACTCAAACTATTCCATCTCAAGACTTACTATCAATCTACAGTGAGCACTGTGGTGTTCACACTGAGAGTGACACTTTTTATCACTTTTCTAATGTAACAGCAGACTCAAAAAGAGAAGCACACAAATACAGATAAGTGATTTTTAATAACGGTGCAAAGGCAATTCAATGACCAAGCTATTCAGCAAATGGTGGTGGAACAAAAGAACATTCCCAAGCATAAAAATGAACTTTGCCACATACTGCACAACTTATACTAAAAATAACTAAAAATTTGTGTGTGGCAGGTTTGCCAAAGAGCTTTTAGATTAAACACCAAATAGCATAGCCCTTCAAATAATAAATGGATAAAATGGACTTTGTGAGAATTTAAAACTTCTGCTCTGTAAAAGACAAACTGCAGACTAGGAAACATTTTTCAAATAATATATTTGATGATGTCATTACACATTCTCTATACAATAGAGTTAAGTTAAATCTCAGTAACAACACAAATAATAAATGGGCCAGAGTTCTGAACAGACATTTCAGCAAAGAATATATAGAGGTTGCAAATGAGCATTGGAAAAGTTATTCAACATCATTATTCATTTGAGAAATGAAAGTTAAAATCACAATAAGCTATCACTACACATTTATTAAAAGACAAAAAAGAGGAAAATAGTACCGGTGAGGATGTGAGGGATTTATAACAATACACAGTTGGTGGGAATGCAAAACTTGGTCGTTTCTTACAAAGTGAAATTTGCCATACATACAACCCAGGACTCGTACTCCGAGGCGTTTACCCAAGCGAGTCAACAGCTTATGTTCACACAAAAACCTATACATGAATGTTTATAGCAGTTTTATTCTTAGTTGCCAAAATCTGAAAACAAACCAGTTGTCTCTCCCCGAGTTAATATAAACCAAACTATGGTACATTCATAACATACAATACTCAGAAACCAAAGGAAAGGAACCATTGATTAATCTATACAATAACATGGATGGTTTTCAAATGTATCTAATTTGAAGGAAGCCTGCCAGAAAGGCTTCATACTGTGTTATTCCGTTTACATAGTACTCTGGAAAAGGCAAATGTATGAGAATGGAGAATGGGACCAATGGCTTTCAGGCACTGGGGAAAGGAGGTAGGTTATAATGGGTCAGTGCAAGCTAACTTTCATGGTGTTGGACCCCTTCTGTGTGGCTCTGTGTAAGTCGATACATGACTCTGCATTTGTCAAACCCCTTAGAACTATACACTACAAAGGTTTAATATTAGCAAAAAATTTTTAAAAATCAAACAGGATGTCACAGAAAAGATGGAATGCAGACTGTGACGAATGAATCTAATAGTAAAATGTAGGTTATAACCGCACTGAGAAGATGTGGAAGAAGGAAGCTGATGTAAGCAACTTTTGAAAATGTTTCGGGGCACTGGATGTGGGTCAGTCGGTTAAGCGTCTGCCTTGGCTCAGGGGTCATGATCCCGGAAGTCCTGGGATGGAGACTTGCATCCCTCTCCTTCTGCCCCACCCCCAGCCTGTGCTTGCACATTCAAAAATAAATAAATAAAATCTTTTTTAAGAAAATAAAATGATGGGTTTCTTTAAACCAGCATCTAGTACATCATGAGTTTTCGAAAACGATGTTCTGCTTAGATACTTAAGGTTAAAGACAAAAAGACTTGTACACAAAACTTGCACTCTATTGTTAAGTTTGGTTTTCACAAGACTAGGGGTTAGCAAACCTGAGATCACTATACATGTATCCTATATTGTAAAAAGTAAGTAAAATACATTGTAGTAATGAGAGCCAAAGTAAAATAAGTAAAATACATTGTAGTAACGAGAGCCAAGTTTTTCATTGTCAAAGAAAGAAGTTACAATTAAGCAAGAGAATGCTCTAATGAATCCTGTGGTAGTGGATTACTGTTGAAAATATCTTAAGAACTCATTTTCGTATGTATATAGTATATAGAACTGTTTTCGTATGTATATAGTCATATAGGTAAACAAATATGAAGATAATTTTATTTATATAAGTATACATTTTGTTTACTTACTTTGCATACATTTAATTCATAGCTGTGTCTAGAGGGCCTAGAAGCAATGACAACCCATTAACAGCACACACATAGCTCCTGGATTTCCATCTCCAAATACTATTTGCTAATAAAAGGAGCCAGGGCTCCTTGCGTGATGGTTAATTCCAGGCCTCGGTGGTGCATCGAGAACATATTGTGATGCCAGAAAGCATACAAGTGCAACAGCGGAGAGGGAAGTGGATAGAAGGAAGGTCAAAAGGGCACAGGCACCAACCCAAAAGAGATCCAAGTGGCCACAGGTAGAGCAATATGAAAAGTAAAAGAAATAATGGTAGTTTTGGATTAAAACCCAAAGAATACAGTTAAAACCTGTGAGCCCAAACCAATGTAAATAAATGAATTTATTGGATATTAATTGGAATTTTGGAATTGGAATCCTAAATGAATGGTGGTGGGAATGTGAAAAATAGATAACCGCCATTAAAATATCAGTGAGGGGGTGCCTGGATGGCTCAGTTGTTTAAGTGACTGACTCTTGGTTTCAGCTCGGGTTATAATCTCAGGGTTGTGGGACTGAGCCCCATGTTGGTCTCCAGGCTCCGCATGGAGTCTTCTTGTCCCTCCCGCTCTGCTCTTCCCCGTTTGTGCTCTCTCTAGCTCTCAAATACATAAATAAATAAAATCTTAGAAAACTTTTCTACCTTGGAAAGTGTAGCTTAATTTTCATTTTCTTTTTTTTAAAAAATATTTTATTTATTTATTAGAGAGAAAGAGAAAGGTTGTAGGGAGATGGAGAAGCAGACTCCTTGCTGAGTGGGGAGCCCAGTGCAGGGCTGATCTCAGGACCTTGAGATCATGACCTGAGCTGAAATCAGGAGTCCACTGTTTAACCGACTGAGGCTCCCAGGTGCCCTGTAGCTTAATTTTTCACACAGTGAAGCAAGGACTGGACTTAATGATAAGCTTCTTAGGTGTTGTATATGGAAAGGAAAAAAGATAACTCCATAATAGGACTTACTGATATCATGAATGTCTTTATATGCTGCACGGTAAAGGGTACAGAATTTATGTGGTATTCATCCCCAAATCAATAGCCTCAGTGTATTCAAGAAAAAAAGGGGGGAAAAAAGAAAAAAAATATAATAGGAAAAAACAAATTGAGGGGCATTCAACAAACACCTGAGCAGAATTTCAAGGTTATGAAAGACAAGGAAAGACTGGGAAGTTTCCAATTGGAGGAGACTAGAAGGGCTTGGCAAGTAAATGAAATGTGGGACCTGGATTGGATTCTGAACCCCCCAAAAAAAGATTAGTAGAAAAATCTAATGAAATCTGAATAAAGTCCACAGTTTAATAAATAGTATCGTATCAACATGAATTTCTTAGTTTTGATAATTTTATGATGCTTATTATGTAAGATGTTAACACCAGGGGAAGAACACTAAGCGCTGTCCAGGAACTCTGTACGAAAAGCTTTGCGATTCTTTTAAGTGTAAAGACTGCATAATATTCCATTTTGTGTGTACTACATTTTCATCATCCATTCACTCACTGATAGACATTTAAGTTGTTTCTATGTCTTAGCTATTGTGAATACCACTGCAATGAAAATGGGAGTATGAATAGCTCTTTGAGACCCTAATTTCAACCCTTTTGGGTAAATGCCCAGAAATGGGATCATACAGTTCTATTTTTAATGTTTTGAGGAACCCCCATATTGTATTCCATAATTGCTGCACAACACTACATTCCCATCAACAATGCACAAGGGTTCCCCTTTCTTCACATCTTCCCTAACACTTGTTATCTCAAGTCTTTTGGATTATAGCCATTCTAACAGATGTGAGATGATACCTTATTTTAGTGTCACCACTCTTTTTTCTTAAGTAGGCTTTAGGCCCAATGAGGGGTTTGAACTCACAACCCCCAGATCAAGAGTCACATGCTCCACCCACTGAGCCCACCAGGCATCCCAGTTACCACTGTTTTATTTCAGCCATTCTGATTGGTTTATACTGATATTTCATTGTGCTCTTAATTTTCATTTCCCTAATCGTAAGTGATATTGAATATCTTCTATGTGCTTATTTGCCATTTGTATATCTTCTTTGGTAACAAGTTTTTTCAAACCTTTTGTCCATTTTTTAATTAGGTTGGTTGTTTTTCCACTGTAGAGCTTGGAGTCCTTTATATATTCAGAATACAAGTCCTTTGTCAAATATGCAATTTATAAATTTTCTCTCAGTCTCGATCTTCCCTTTCATTCTCTTAACAGTGCCTCTCACAGAACAACTTTTTAAATGTTGACTGAGTGCATGCCTAAGTATTGCATTTTCTCTGAAGTGGTTGTATTGGCATTATATATTTAAACCTTGCTTCCAAATGTTTATTGCTAACATACAGAAACAACTGATTTCTGTGTTGGTCTTGTATATACCACTCATCATACGTATTAGTTCTAGAAGACTTGTAGATTCCTTTAGATTTTGTATATAAACAATTATGTCCTCTGCAAATAGAAACAATATTATTCCTTCCTTTCCAGTCTGTAGGCTTTTTACTCTCCTTTACTTTTCTTTTTTTTGCCTTAGTGCATTGGCTAGAAGTTCTAGTATTATCTTGTGTATCACATTTTGAAATTCCAAGTTATGTTTTATCTGTCACTTCACAAGTCAAATTTTTCAATGTTATACTCTTGATATTTAGTTACTTCCTTAATCAAATAAAATAGAATTCTGCATATAAATTTAATATAACAAAATGAGTCCTATCCTATTTTGCTCATAAACAATGTAATTTACAATACATCCATCAAATAATTGTGTATTTTATTGGAATGGCAGGATCACTAGTAATAAGGATATAAGATGAAATTAATAAAATGGAGTCTCTTATGTGATTTACATGACTAGTTGCATTTATGAGGGCAAAGGATACATTGAAAGTCATTTTCTCATGGTTACAGATGTTTAACTTTCTCTAGCAATTGTCCTTAGTGTTTTCTATTCAGTGGTCATCTCTGTGGCAACGATTCACATCATAAAAGTTCTTTGAAATGCACTGATATTATTTTTCTTTATTAAAGATGGAGAACTTAGGCAAAGACAGAGTTGATGAATGCTATCACAGCAGCAATACCAGACCAGGTAAAGAATCACCTGACAGCTGCCTTTGTTTCATGAATAGTTAAACCAAATAATAGCCACATTTAATGAGAAAAATATCTTCTTGGGCTTCAGGAACTATTGTGACCTTATAATAATTATTCCTTCTATACTCTCCCTGAAAATTTCTTGCATCACTCTTAGCATTACTTGACTCTGCTTTATTTGTTTCCTAGCTGTTTTTCTCATCAATTTTATTGCAAACTCAAAAAAAGACAGAAACTGTTTCTGATGTGTCTTTGTTGTGCACCAAGAACCCTCAGCTCAGTGGCTAGTATATCATACTCAGAAAAAATGACTGAACCAAGGATTTTCTATCCGTCTCAACACTAAAGAACTAGAACCGTGTTAGCCCAGTACATGCTTAATATTAAACAGGTCATATTTTCTTCCTCAAGTAGATTATGCAGTATGAAAATTGGCTGAATATAAAGTTCAGAAATGGGGTGGAGTCTGGGAATCCTATCACTTATTTCAGACCTAGGTCCCATTGGTACAATGAAGTCATGTTTTTTCCCCCAAAAGGGCTTAACTAAGGGTATTTATAATGTCTAGATTTTTTAGCTAACTAGAAAATCTCCTCCACATTCTGACTTTAATGTAGTGTTTTTATTTATTAGATTGTTCAGCTGAAATGGAAAGTAATTATCTGCCAATTGCTCCTAGGATTAAAGCAGGCAGATAGGCAGACAGAAAGGAAGGAGGGAGGGTGGGAGGGAGGGAAGGAAGAAAACATCATTAACAACAAAGAAACAGAAAATAAAACCAAATAAAAACATGCTCTCCACCATGCATTAAAAATAAGGCCACTGATTTATTGTTAGTAAGATGTATTTTGTGATGTCTTCCCACAGTTTGTGGGAGTTGGTTGTTTGCACCATTCATACCTTGAGGTTCCGTTAGTCATGGGTACACCATTTCACAAAGAATTGTTTAGACATTTGTGTTTAACCTGTGGTCATGAAAGATCCCCTTGCCACTTACCAAGTGGTATGAACCATACATTTTGGTCTCATGATGCTAATAATATAACACGTCAAGCTAAAACAGTATCCACTATGATTTCTGAATATCAGAAAGTATTACTTTATCATTCTTTTTTGTTGGTTTGTGGTTTTAAAGACTGTAAGTGTCTCAATTCAATTTGAAAAGGAATTATACCATATTTATTACATCTAAGATGTTATACCAGAGAGTAAGCTTTCAAAGGGGACAACAGATCACAGTCACTGTCTTTAAGAGTGTATACTTAAGGGCGCCTGGGTGGCTCAGTTGGTTAAGCGACTGCCTTCGGCTCAGGTCATGATCCTGGAGACCCAAGATCGAGCCCCACATCGGGCTTTCTGCTCGGCAGGGAGCCTGCTCGCCGCCCCCCCCATCTGCCTCTCTGCCTATTTGTGATCTCTCTCTCTGTCAAATATACAAATAAAAAATCTTTAAAAAATAATAATACTGTATTGTGTATTTGATAGTTGCTAAGAGTAAATCTTAAAACTTCTCATTACAAGAAAAAAATTTGTAACTATGTATAGTGATCTATGGTAACTAGACATCGTGGTGATGATTTCAGTGTATTCAAATATCAAATCACTGTGTTGTACACATGAAATTAATGTGTTATATGTCGGTTATATCTCAAAAATAAAAACAAAGCTTGTGTGTGCCTATGTAGGTGTGCGCGCGCACATGCTCTTATTTGACTTGAGTAAATACCTAGGAGCAAAATTGCTGTGTAAAATCATAAGTGCACGTTCAGGTTTTTAACAAACTGATAAATTATTTCCAATGTGACTGTACCATTTTGGATTCTCTTCAGAAATGTGTAAGAGTTACTCTATAGGCTACAACCAGTTGAGTACGTCAATCTTCCAAATTTTTGGATATTAATAGGTGTGTAGCAGTACCTCATAGTTTTGATTTACATTTCCATAATAATCAATAATATTAAACATCTTTTCATGTGCTTGTATTTGGAGATACTTTGAAAAATTTTCCTCCTGTGTATGGCCTCTCTTCATTCTCTAGCAGTCTTTTGAAGAACGGAAATTAATTTTAATGAAGCCCAATTCACTAAATTTAACTTTCCAGGATGTCTTTTATGCTATGGTTTTGGTGTAGAAATCTTTCCTTTAATCAAGGTCACATAAGCTTTCTCCTAAAAGTTTTAAAGTTTTAGATTTTACATTTATGTCTGTGACCCATTTTGAGTTAATTTTTATATGGGGCTGTGGTTCACTCTTTGCAAGTGGATAGAAAATTGTTATGGCACAATTTACTGAAAGGAATAATTCTATTCATTATATTGCCTTGAAACACTTGTAGAAAATTCATTCACCACATGTGTAGGTTTTCTTCTGGGTTTTCTATTCACTTCTACTGATCTATGTGTCTATCTTTATATAATCAATACCACAGTGTATCTTTACTTTTTTTTTAACATTTGTCTATTTATTTTGGGGGGGGGGCAGAGGGAGAGAGAGAAAATCTCAAGCACAGTCCCAGCTGAGTGTGGAGCTGGACTTAGGGCTTGATCTCATGACCCTGAGGTCATGACCTGAACCGAAACCGAATCAGACACTTAAGCCTGCCATACTGTATCTTCATAATGAATCTTGAAATTAGGTGGAGTGAGTATTCTGACCTCATTTTACTTGAGCAAAGTTTGTTTTGGATATTCTAGGTCCTTTCAATTTCCATATGAACTTTAGAACAAGCTTGTCAATTCCTGGCCTAAAAAATATGCAGCAATCCCGCCCCCTCCCAACCTCGGCCCCCAAACAAGCCTATCATTTTTTAGTTAGCTTTAATTTTATTTCCTCCTTATTTTGAGTTGTAATTTTTGACTGGTGCCTAATAACGTGGGTTTTACTGTGAATATTACTGTACATCCATAAATTACAATTTCCTACCAGATTCCCAGATAATGTTTTTGCATTACGGTTAAATAAAGTTTTTCCAAATTACTACTTTATAAAGAAAATTTGATACATGCATGATAAAACGTTCTTAAATTTTGTTTTGTTTTTCCCAGTCGTCCTTGAACAATTTGGATGTGTCTCACAAACCATCAAGTGCAGTAAGTTAAGCGAGTTATCTCAAGTTATACAGGTAACAAAGGGCACAGCACCGTGTAAATTCAGGCAGCCTGACGCCAGTAGCCATGCCTGTAATATTTTTACTTTATGGTCTTTCTAGAGGAAATGGAATCAAAGCTGTGCCTTTGAAAGGACAGTATGACTTGACAGGAATCTTTGAGAAACGAGGAGTAAATCTTGAGCAAAGTTACAGAAGCTAAAATGTCACAGTTGATTTGGAGCAAAACCAATATGCTGGATGAGATAGAAAGTCTACAGTCACAGGAAGGTATCACAAAAGCAAAAGCTGGGAAGGGAGATTTGTGCAAAATTATAAAGAACTTTGATTGCAAGATGGAGGAGGTTTTTCTTAAAGATTTCGGAGAAGTGCAATGTTATCATCTACCTGTTTTTAAAGAAAGTGTCCCTGGTGTTGTACGAAAGATAGGTTATTGAGGAGGGAGATGGCAACTTAAGTCAGGGGTCATGTAGGAGATTTTACCAACAGTGCCAGTCACAAGTTCCCATATTTTGAAAACAACAGTGAGGAGGAAAATGGGCAAGGAAGCAAAAGATGCAAGAACAGAACAGATAGGGTATGAAGTAAGACACAAGGAGATAGTGATGTGGAAAGAAATATAATGTAAAGGTTAATTTCAGGGAAAGAAAGTTGGGTATTCAAATGAACACAATGCTGTTTGAGTGAAAATGGCCTTACATGTTTTTTTGTGAATCTACTATTTTATTGGCTCCTATAAAATCATTCAGATTCCATAGGAGCCCACAGACTTTTCCCATTTCTGAATTAGTTTTCTTAAGGGAAAAATTAACACAACAGTGAAAAGATAATCTTAGAGATTTTAGAATATCATCCTCCCCCAAAGTAGTAAGTAATAAAATGAATATAAACTACATACTGGAACTATAATTGTTTCTTTTTTAATGGAACAACAAAAATGTGTAGAAATGTGGTGATAATCAGTATATAGAACGTATTACTAGCACTGGCTACTTGAAAATACTAAAAATTCCCCATATATCTGTTTTTCATTTAAAGTCATTTAAATTGTATGTAATAGCTTTAAAACCACTTAAAAATTATGTCAATAGGAAATTTTCATTTCTTCACTGGAACCCATACTTCAAGAAATTTCAAAACCAAATGATAATTTGATTATAGATGCAACTAAAATAAAATACTTGGAATATGTAACTCATATCAAACTATAAAATTCAATATGATTTCTAGGGATGTAGAAGTAGCCAAGATAGCCTTCAAGCTTAAGGTGATTTAAATCAGTGAGAGCAAATGTTTGTTTCTTTGTTCACTATAAAGCGTTATTAGACAAAGAAAATATGAATGATTTAAATGTGACAAGATGTAAGTTTGCAGAAAACCATGGCCCAAAGAATAGATGTAGAATCACTATTAGAAGCTATAGCTTAAAACAACAAAGAAAAAACCAAATAAACAAGTTCAGGAATCGGAAGTACAAAATAGACAAAAGCAGCCAAAGACAGACGTGGCTGCTCAGGAAGTAGTTTCTTAGCATTTAATCATTGTGGGTATTTGAGCATAGTTCAAGGACTATCTTATAGTATTAATGCCTTCTAATTTGCAGAGAAATGTAAGCATAACAGACACAGAATTCTTTAACTTCTTATCCAAATATCTACAAATTTCCCCAACTTCAGAGTATGAGGTTGTCATTCCCTTGTTTTGAGAAAATCCACTGATCAGCATTGTTCTATCTTTTCTGGGATTCTTTGTGACTTCCATCATGTATTTTCAAATTCTCCTTTTAGTTACCTTTCCCCTATTAAAACTAAACATGCTCCAACTACCACCTATTGTAAAAACAAAACAAAACAAAACACAAAACAAGAATTAAAATTGTTGCTCTCCTGTCATCTTTGTTTCACAGCCAACTTCCTCAAAAGAATATACATTTTTGGATGTCTGGGTGGCTCAGTCAGTTAAGTGTCTGCCTTCAGTGGAGGTCATGATCCCGGAGTCCTGGGATCAAGCTCAGCAAAGTGCTCCCTGCTCAGTGGGGAGTCTGCTTCTCTCTCTGCCCCTCCCCACTGCGCATTCTTTCTCTCTCTCTCTCTCTCTTTCTCTCTCTCTCTCTCTCATTTTCTCTCTCTAAAATAAAAGTATCTTTTTAAAAAAGAATATATATTTTTAAGTAAGCTCTACACCCAAGATGGGGCCTGAACTCATGACCCTGAGACTGAGTCACATGCTCTACAGATTGAGCCAGACAAGCACCCCGCAAAAGGATATTTTAAAAATGACATATCAACCTCCTTAGCACAATTTCATTTTTAAACATTATTATGAAATATTTTATTTGCATAAAAACCTACAAGAAATAATAAAATATACATGCCTATACCCATCAACTAGACAAAGAGATAAGCTATCAGCCAGTTGAAGTGTGCTATGCTAATTAAGGTGATGATTATTGCCAAAACAAAGTCTTTACCTTATGCAAAATAAGTAAAATATATCGTACAAATTCTGGAAAGGTTTTAGGAGATTGGCATTACCTGTTTCTGAATATTTTATTGCAATCACCAATGAAGCCACCAAAGTCTATTTGTGTATACTTGTATGGTGGGGTGGAGGCGACGAGGTAGTTAAGAAGTCAATTTCTTTAATGGTTTTATTTGTTCAGGGTTTCTGATACTTCACTTTCTCACTTTACAGAATCTTGGATCTCTCCCTCGGACAACACTTAACTTATACATGTTTTCCCCTACTGCTATTAGGCCTGAAGATGTTTCCGGATTATTCTTACACCCACTTCCCTAAAATACCCAGCCTTACTGACAGGCACTCTAACACTATTCTTGTCACGAATAGTGATTATTTCATCAACCACAGATGATCCCTAAAACAATTCCAACATTTTCATCTCTCTTCAGTGTCCTTCAACAACCATCTATTTCCATGGTCATGCCCTTGACCTTAGAATTACCAATATCTGAATTCACTCCAGAACCCTCCTTTAAAAGTATCTGCACACAGGTGCAGCTCATTCTAAGTAATATCCAAAGCCCAACAATCTTTTGACGTCATCTGGACATACATTTCATTGAAACAGCTACACTTTCACTGTCCCTCATCATCCTCCTGCCATCATTTTAATCCTTAATCTATTTAAAAGTCATGATCGGTATATAATCATTTGTAGCCAACATAATCATTTGGCTACAGGTGCTCCCGTATATTCTCCTGGACTTGACTTGTTTCATCTTTCTTCATTCAACTCATTGGGCAAAAACCACACCCTGGTTAAATGGAACTCCCTCTGCCTACCCTGATATGCCCAGATTTTGAGATCCCCAAAGACCAGCAGGGAGCTGAGTCTGATGCAAAAGCAAAGAGCCTTTATTAGAGCTAGCTCAAGCCCAGTCTCCCACACTCACCGACTTAGCGGCATGATGCAGAGAAAGAGAGAGATTTTCAAAAGCACAGCAGTTTTATAGGGGGCGGGTGGCAGTTGGCGGGGTGATGTCGGTGGCTTATACTGATTTGGCCAAGTGTCAGTTGCGTAAGGCGGGCTAGGCCAGGGTTGGGCAATATTCGCCTGTGGTTTTTCTGGGGAGGGGTCAGGCTGGGGATTTACACAAGATGGAGGGTGCAGCACACAAGATGGAGTCAGTCTCCTTCTACCCTTTCATTCCCCCCTTGTCTTGTAACTTATGGCCCAATCATGGGTCTGTCGGCATCTCTACCTCACCTTCTGCCACTGTGGGCTCATACTGGGGACGTAGGACCATCATCTAAAGAACCCTGAAACGTTCTTTGACAAACTGAACTAACCTGTTGATGATGTAGGGGCCTGCAGTCAACAGCAGCAGCAGGATCACAAGGGGCCCAGCGGGGGCAGAGACGAAGGTGGTTAACTACAGGGGCCAGCTGAACAGAGACTCAGACCAGGACTGAGATTATTCCCTTTCCAGCTTCCGCTTTTGGAGCCCTTCCCTTATGAGGGCCATTGATTTTTTTACAACCCCTGAGTGGTCAACAGAGAAGAAACATTCCTCACCCAAGGTTGCACATAGTCCCCCTTGCTGCATTAATAATAAGTCCAACCCCTTCTGTTTTGGAGCACTACTTCTGATAAGGATATAAGGGACTCCTGTAAGTCAGAGACAGATTTTTCAATTTGTTCTATGTCTAGGTCAATGGCTGCTCTTAGGGCTGCATAGTTTTTGTCTTGGATGATGAGTTAGGGCTGTAATAGGGTCTCTTTTACTTCAGGAGTTAGCAGGGCCTAACCTGTTAAGCATCTCCTTTCCTGAATTGGTATGCTAGCTTGGGGCCTAGCTGGATGAATATGCAAAAGCCTTCTTTTGAAGAGTTGAGGATTTGAGTGGACACAGGGAGCCAGATCACTGGAACAGGCCCACCATGCGTTTTCAGGGGGCAGTAGGTACATGGTCCCACTGGGGACTGTTAGGGTTTCATTACAGAGATGTGACTGTTCGGAGGGCATGTGGCCTATGCAAGTGCCCTGACCTATTACTGCCTGAAGGGTTACTCTTGCAGTAGTTTGTTGCCAGCTGCAGGAGCTGGAAGAGGAGGCTACTGTATAATTGCCTTTAACAGCAATACCTTCATAATATGGTGGCCAGATACTTAGACAGAGCCAACAGGACTTGGTTAAGTCAGGTCTAGAAGCGTTTAGAACATGGTATGCTCTGACAACCGTGTTCCATAGGGGGTCTGCATCAGAAGGCAGGCTGTGAGCCGGGGTAGGAGATGTGGGTGATCTCTGGGGGTGCAGAGGGCTGTGGGGCTGGGGCCCAGGTGTTCCTGGGCACAGACTCCTGGGTGCTGGTAGGCCAGGGGGCTAATACTTGGTTGCGCTCTAATTTTGTTGGAACCTATTGGGAGAAGGGTGTTGCCTGTACTTGGAGGGAAAAGTGTTCCCTTGTCCCTTGGGGAAAAAACCTTTTATAGTCATATAATCGAATCCCCCAGGATTTTTCAGCCTCCCATCCCGCTGCCTTTTTCCCTTGATCTGTAAAGGATATACTGATGGGGTTCCAACCATTATAGGGGCAAGCAGAAGCAGGCAGCAGCTTGGCGGTGACAATGATCAGATCACCAGTTTGTGGGGGAGCCCACCAGATATGCCCAGTTGAAACGCATGACCAGGAGGCGCAGAAGTAGTCTGCCGCATCTCCACAAGGGTCGTGAGCCCGATTTTGTTGGGGTCACGAGTGGCCGGGGCAGACATAAAAATGGCAGGTTTGCCCGTGGACTGTGATAGGGTAAAGTGTGAGAGGGAAGAGGGTTCGGAGGTCTCTCTGTAGTTCTGGGAACCATGTGTCCTTGGGATGGATCTGGGAAGTCTGATTAAGTATTTGTCCCGAGCTGGTGTCTATGATCTGCCAGGTAACGTTATGGGGGGCATGGGGGCTCCCGGCAGCGTGGATGATGGTGGACAGAGTCAGAGTTACCAGCATTGTGGCTGATGGCGCCACAGCTTGAGCTTGAGCAGGTTGTGCTGGTCTTGATTGGTGCTCCATTGTGTGAAGTCCTCTTGAACTGCAGAGGGGTCGGCTGGGTGGAGTGAGTGTGATGGAGCCACGTGGCAATGCCATCTACCTTGAGAGCAGTGGGTGTGGTCAGCACTACGATGTAAGGACCCTTCCAATGCAGTTCGGGGGTCTCCTGGCAATGTCTTTTGACAAAGACCCAGTCCCCTGGTCTGTACTGCTGCGGCGTCGGGGCCGGGCCAGCCTTGTAGATGGCACAGAAGAGCGGCCAGATGTTCTTGTGCGCCCTCTGGAGCCGTCTTAAAGAAAAAGACATTTCTTGATTTTCAAATTCAGCGAGAAGTTCAGCCTTAAGGTTGAGAATGATAGGGGGTGGCCTGCCAAACATGATGTCATAGGGAGTAAAACCCAGGGTGTAAGGAGTGTTTCTTACCTGATAAAGGGTGTACGGCAGGAGACCCACCCAGTTCCCACCAGTCTCCATGGTTAACTTGGTAAGGGTCTCTTTTAGGGTTCTATTCATTCTCTCTACCTGCCCTGAGCTCTGGGGCCTATAAGCACAGTGTAATTTCCAATTTGCCCTAATAGCCTTGGCTACTGCCTGCATTACCTGCGAGATAAAAGCTGGCCCATTGTCTGATCCTATCATAGCAGGAAAACCATATACCTGGGTAGGATGTCTTCTAGCAGCTTCTTGGACACCGTCTGAGCTGTTTCATGTTTGGTTGGGTATGCCTCGATCCAGCTAGAAAAGGTGTCTACAAATACTAAAAGGTATTTATAACCATACTTTCCTGGTTTAACCTCCATGAAGTCGATCTCCCATTGTGGTCCTGGTTTGGTTCCTCTGAACCTGGTCCCTTTCTCACTTGACCCAGCCCTCACGTTTGTAAATTGACAGGTCTTGCAGGCAGATACAACCTGATTTATTTTGGTGTCCTGCTGGTGAATCTTGATTCTGGCATGTCCTATTAAGTCCTTTAATTTCCGGGTCCTCAGGTGAGTGGGTCAGTGCATGTGCTCCAACATTGGTGACCCCAAGCTGGTCCGCCTGTATGAGCTCCTTGTCCGGTATATACCACCATCCCTTTATCTCCTGGGCCATGGGGAGTTGTTTAATCCCCTGAAATTCCTCCTGGGAGTATTTGGGCTGGTCTGGCAAGACTGGGTCCCCCAGGTCCATGGTGGGGATGAAGTAAGAGCCACTGCCTTGGCTGCCTGGTCAGCCTTCCATGGAGTCGTTGGTCTTGGTGCCCTTGGCAGTGGATAATGGCTAACTTGGCCGGGAGCCATAAGGCCGCCAGTAGGTCAAGTATTTCCTGTTTATTTTTTACAGTCCTTCCTTCTGCCGTTAGTAGCTCCCTCTCCTGATAGATTGCCCCATGGACATGAGCCGTAGCAAACGCGAACCTGCTATTGGTGTAGACGTTGAGTCGTTTCCTGGCTCCCAGTGTCAGCGCCTTGATGAGGGCAATGAGCTCTGCTTGCTGGGCTGACGTCCCGGATGGAAGAGCCTCTGCCCACACAGTGTCCGTTCCGGTGACCCCTGCTGCACCCGTGTACCTGTGCACATCCATACGAAGCTGCTCCCATCGGTGGTCTCAGTGTCTGGAAGGGACTGATCCGTCAGGTCCTTCCGGAGCCCATGCACTTAGTTTAGGATTCCTGTGTAGTCAAGTAGCAGCACGTCTAGGTTGGGGTCAGGCAGCAAAGTTGTGGAATTGAGGGCCGCATGGGGTGAAACCGCACTCTTGGTGGGTTGAGTAGGAGGCTCTGATAATGGGTCATATGTGCATTGCTCATCCATCTATCAGGAGGAGGCTGTTTTAGGACTCCCTCAATGGCATGGGGGATCGTAATCCAGACCTCCTGTCCTAGGGTCAGTTTTTCAGTGCCCTTGACTAGGAGGGCTGCAATAATTCTCAGGCATGGCAGCCAGCCTGCAGCCACTGGGTCTAGTTTTTTTGATAAGTAGGCTACCGGGCAGCTCTAGGGGCCCAAGGCTTGAGTGAGAACCCCTTTTGCTATTCCCTTGTGTTCGTCCACAAAGAGGTGGAAGGGTTTCATAATGTCTGGCAGGCCCAGGGCTAGGGCATCTAGGAGGGCCTTTTTTTAACTGATTAAATGCAGCCTCTTCTTTTTCAGTCCATTCGAACACCCTCCCCTCCTTGGTAGCTTCATATAGGGGCCTGGCAATCTCGGCAAACCCCAGTATCCAGAGGCAGCAGTGGCCAATCCTAGGAATTCCCTTACTTCCCTTTGGGAGGTGAGGGTATGGATCTTCAGGACAGTCTATTTTCTGGCATCTGATAACCACCATTGTCCTCCCTCCAAAACGTATCCCACATGGCGTACCCTCTTTGCAGATCTGAGCCTTTTTCGCAGACACTTGGTATCCCAAGGCCCCCAAGGTGGCTAGCAGATCCTGGGTTCTGCACACACAGTTCTCGGCCATGTCAGCAGTGATCAGGATGTCATCTACATACTGGAGGAGGGTGCTCCCCCCTGGACTCACCCAGGTCTTTGTGTAGCGCCTCATCAAAGATGGTGGGCAAATTTTTGAACCCCTGAGGCAGCCATGTCAGGGTGACTGTAGCCCTCCTCCGGATCATGCCACTCGAAGGCGAACAATGGTTGGCTTCAGGGCACCAGCGATAGACTGAAGAAGGCATCCTTTAAGTATAGTACAGTGTACCAGACCCTGGAGGGTGCCAGGGAGCTCAGGAGAGTATATGGGTTGAGGACCATTGGGTGTGTGTCCATGGCCCTTTTATTTACTTCCCGGAGGTCCTGCACTGGTCAGTAGTCATTTGTGTGAGGCTTCCTGACTGGAAGCAGGGAGTGTTCCAGGCAGATTGGCAGGGAACTAGGACCCCTAGACTCCGTAGTCTCCGGATGTGGGGCTGGATTCTCTTCTGGGCCTCCTGAGACATGGGGTACTGCTTGATCCTTACCAGACCTTCTCCTGGCTTTAGCTCTACT
This sequence comes from Spilogale gracilis, assembly GCA_004023965.1. Classification (NCBI taxonomy): domain Eukaryota; kingdom Metazoa; phylum Chordata; class Mammalia; order Carnivora; family Mephitidae; genus Spilogale; species Spilogale gracilis. The sequence goes on from PITA01001447.1 coordinate 142,276, forward strand.
AGGACTGGGATCCTGTGAGTGGCTAATCCTAACCCCCTTATCTCTGCCCAAACTATGGGGAATTCTTGTAGCCATCTGTTCAAGTCACCCTTTATTGGGGATGCCTTTTGGTGGAGGTGGTACTCATCCTCTAGTCTCAGGGTCAGGACCTGGATGGGGTGACCTTTGCCATCGGTGACCTGAGGACCCCCCTTGTCTGAAAGTTATTTGAGCTCCCAATCTTGGTTAGTAAGTCCCATCTTAACAGTGGGTAGGGGCATTCTGGTATTACCATGAAGGGTGGGATACCCGGCCTGTCCCTAGGTCCACTGTTCTGTGGGTAGTCCATGAATACTGGTTCCTACCAGTTGCCCCTTGTACTCAAGATTTTTTTTCTGCCAATGTTCCCTGTGGTGTGTGGAGGACTGAATGTTGCACTCTGGTATCAACAAGTAAGTTAATAGGGATACCCTCCACTTTAAGAGTTACCCTAGGCTCAGGGAGGGGGTCCAAACCCCGGCTCGCCTAGTCACTGAGTTCGTCTAACTCTAAGATTTCTACTTGATCAGACTTACGTCCCTCCCCGCCAGCCCTCTTTGGACATTCTCAGGCCCGATGTCCAATATCCTTGCAATAGGCGCATTGGTCCTTCTGCAGCCTCTGCCCCCCTCCTTGGGTAGTCTGCTTACCTATTCCTTGGTCACTCGCAAGTTGCCTGAGGCAGCGGTCCCATTCCTCAGGAGAGTCAGGAGTTGTAGCTAGTAAGATCCTGGCCAGGTCTCGAGTTTCCTTACTGCTGGCGGCTACCATGGCATGAGCCTGCTTGTCCTCCAGAGACTCCCAGTTATTGAATACATTCTAGGGCCACTATCAGTAGATCTTGTAAACTTTCCTCCCCTAACCTATCTATTTTCTGCAGTTTCCTCCTGATATCTGCCGCAGACTGATTTATGAAGGCCATGATAACAGCTGCCTTGTTTTCAGGTGCCTCCAGATCCATGGAAGTATAGGTACGAAATGCCTTCATAATCCATTCTAAAAAGGCAGCTGGGGATTTGTTTTTTTCCTGCTGTACACAGCCTACCTTGGCCAAATTATTTGGCTTTCTAGCAGCCATTTAGAGACCCCCCATTAGAGTCTGACGGTATACTTGGAGCCTCTCCTTACCTTCTGCTGTATTAAAATCCCATTCAGGCTGCATTAAAGGGAAAAAGATATCTATCTGGGCCTGGTTAGTGGGAGGAGTCCTATCTGTGCCCAGAACTAATTTTTGGGCCTCCTTAAGGATCCCCTCCCTTTCCTCAGTTGTGAACAGGGCCTGCAGAAGCTGCTGACAGTCATCCCAGGTGGGCTGATGGGTGAAAAGAATAGGGTCTAACAGATCAAGAAGTCCCACTGGTTTCTCAGAAAACTTGGGATTCTGAGCTTTCCAGTTGTAGAGATCAGTAGTGGTGAAAGGCCAGTAGTGATGGGGCTGATTTTCCTCCATGTCTGGGGGGCCGGTGACTTGCAGGGGTAGAATAGTAGAGTCCGCGGCAAGGGCAGACAGCTCCCTTGGAGCCCTTTGTCTGGTATAGGGTGGGTTTCCCACTGGAGCACCTCCCCTCCCCCCTGCCCCGGCTTCCGCTTCCCCTGGTGGGGGATGGTCATGTTCCCTGGGTATCCCAGGACGCTGTTATTGGGGAGGGGGGATTAGTTCTTCTTCCGTTCCTCCTTGCAGGACAGGGTAGAGGGGTGCTGAGTATTTTCTTTTTCTCCTTCTCTGTCCCCTGTAAAGCAAGAAGAGGTCATGCCTCCAGAGGATGCAGGGTCAGGAAGGGCTTAAGCCAAGAGGGCGGGTCTTCCACAAGGTCCTGCCAAGTAATAATGTAAGGGAACTGATCAGAATGACCTGTTCTGGGCTGTGAGACAACACCCCTGACTCGGTGGATGGTAGGGAGGGTGAAAGTTCCCTCTAGAGGCCATCTAACATTAAAAGTCAGCCATTTGCTAGAACAAAATGTTCACCACCGACCTTTCCGGACTTCCACATTGAGGTTGTTGGCTCTTTTCCTGACCTCTTTGAAATGATCAATCATGATACTTAAAGGAGTAGTCTGAGTCTTTCCCATAATGTCCGTTCAGTAAGTCCACAAAATAAAACAGAGAAACACAAAGACAGACAAACAAAGGGCCCCTGAGAACAGCCTTCCAACTCCTTGGAAGTAAAACCAAAAGCTAGACAACGGCCTCACACTGACCGTTGGGAGCCACCCGCCTCATCTCAGATCCTTGAGGGGATTCCTTGTCCTTCCGTGAGGAGATTCTACATCCCTCTGAGGATCAGAACGTCTTCCAAATCTTCTGGCCCTTGGTCCACTAGTGCGTCCACCTAGATAGCATCGGGCACTACTACAATACCAGTAATGAGCTCACGCAAGAAAGACACAGAACACGCAGCCAGACACCTACCATGGCCAGTCAGGCTCTTCGGGTCGGGATCCCTTGAGGGTTTTGGGTATCCCAGACGAGCCCCCAAATGATATGCCCATATTTTGAGATCCCCAAAGACCACCAGGAAGCCGAGTCCAGTGCAAAAGCAAAGAGCTTTTATTCGAGCTAGCTCAAGCTCAGTCTCCCACACTTACCAACATAGTGGCATGATGCAAAGAAAGAGAGCGATTTTCAAAAGCACAGCAGTTTTACAGGGGGTGGGTGGCAGTTAGTGGGGTGATGTTGGTGGCTTATGCTGATTGGCCAGGAGTCAGTTGCATAAGGCAGGCCAGGCCAGGGTTGGGCAATATTCAGGTGCGGTTTTTCTGGTGAGGGGTCAGGCTGGGGATTTACACAAGATGGAAGGTGCAGCACACAAGATGGAGTCAGTCTTATTCTGCCCGTTCTTTTTTTTTTTTTTAAGATTTTGTTTATTTATTTGACAAAGAGGGAGAGATCATAAGTAGACAGAAAGGCAGGATGAGAGAGGAAGAAGCAGGCTCCCCTCTGAGCAGAGAGTCCAATGCAGGCCTCGATCCCAGGACCCTGAGATCATGACCTGAGCTGAAGGCAGAGGTTTTGAATCACTGAGCCACCCAGGCGCCCTTATTCTTCCCTTTCAACCCACCCATTTTCCCAGGAAGTTTACTCCAGTTGGGAAACAAATCAAACCAGTGCTGACTACTCTCACCTTAAGATAAGGATCACTATCTCACGTGGGCACACAATGCTACTTGGCAGTGATGCTAACGCATTCACAACTGTAACTCACAATTATTCCATATCTTCTCTTCCTTCCTCCCCTTGTTTCCCATTAAGTGAAAAAAATATAGAAATTCGAAGAGAATTTCCACAAGCTCCCATAATCAGCTTCTTCCCTACATCTGTGATGGGTACGTGTTTAAAGGAACAAAAGGTCCTTTAACCTTATACAAAAGCGAAGGGCAAGCAAAGCTTTATTTCATGCCATGCATCAAGAATCACACTGACCGGTCAGGGCCGTCTCTATGGAGAGAGTGACCCCCCCCTTAGTCTTACAGGCTAGCTTTTATAGGGCAAATCCACAAGCTGGCTGCAATCAAGCAGCTGCCTAGGACTAATTATCATCTCCATTGGTGAGGATACAGGAGGTTAAGGGGATTTAGGTGCTCCCACCTGGTCCTAAGTTGATACCAGGAACTGGCCACCCATTCTTTTTTTTTTTTTTAAAGACTTTATTTATTTGACAGAGAGAAACACAGCCAGAGAGGGAACACAAGCAGGGGGAGTGAGAGAGGGAGAAGCAGGCTTCCTGCCGAGCAGGGAGCCCGATGTGGGACTCGATCCTGGGTCTCCGGGATCATGACCTGAGCCGAAGGCAGTCACTTAACCAAATGAGCCACCCAGGCGACCCATGGCCACCCATTCTTAATTGTTCCTGGAACCGGTTGTCTGAATAAACAAGATGGCGGCTTGGACAAAATGGAGTTGTTCTGGCTAAGTAGGTCCTTACAATCTGAACCCATACACTTTGCACTCTCCCTCCCATTACAGCACATGTGCCAACGGTGGGCCCAACTAAGGCCAAGCATTCTAAATGGGTACTGGATTATCACTTCTTGCCTATTCTTAGCCATCTCTCTTTCTTGTATCACCATTTCTCCCGTCTACCATTCTTTTCCAAATTCATATAAAAACCTGGCATACAGTTCTATGTAGCTGTTAATCTTTGTCTCTTTTTACAGCAAAACACTTCAGAGCTGTGGTCTCCATTCAGTGTCTCCATTCTTTCCCTGTTCGCCTCAAATCCACTCTAATCTCTATTCCTTGATCAAAACTTTTATAAAGCTCACCAGTGACCCCTAAACTGCTGCACCCAATGCGACACCTATCTTACTTTAAAACATCAGTAGCATTTAACAGTTGATCACTCCCTTATTCTTGAAATGTTTTTTATAGTAGCCTTCCAAAAGACTCTGTCTTTTTGTTTACTGTAAAATCCTTCTTATAATTTTGTACTCCTTCTTCATCTCCCTGATCTCTAAATTTTGGAGTACTCCAGGTCTCCATCCTTGATTCTTTTCTCTTCCCTAGTTACACTCATTGCCTTAGTAATCACAGCCAGTATTCTAGCCTTTAATACCATCTATCCCCAGCATAGATCCCTCCATTGAATTCTTCCCTCATATATACAATGGCCTACTCAACATCCCCACATGGATGTCTACTCATATGCAAATGTCCTTTTCTTTTCCCACAAAACCTGCTTCTTCAAGAGTCATTCCCATCTTCATTAGGGACAACTCTGTGCATACAGTGCTCAATTTTGGTATCATCCTTCACTCCTTTTTCCTTCTCATTCTCTATCTCCCCCATGTCAGAACACCTTGTTGGCTCTATCTTCATGTCCCATCATCATTTCTAAGTACCCACAATGCTATCACCCTGTTCCAGTACACCACCAGCTGTTGCCAGGATTTCTTCTGTAGTCTCTATTGCTATAATAACCACTTTTAAAAATTCTACCTATTTCCCTTGCCAAACAATGGTATAGGCACAAATAGCTTTTAAGAGAACAGATAAAGGAAAGTTTAATTATGATTGACAGAACCAGGAAACCCCTCAAGTAGAATATGACATCTCAACTCCAACACTTCTTTATTGTGACTCCGAGAAAGTTGCTTTCTCAATGTTTTCTTCATGTAATAACCATTTTTTGAAAAATTTAAATGAATATACAACAAAACCTTGCTATATTTTATCTCTATAATTTATAATCAGTGAGAATTTTGATTGAGACTGTATTTACATTTATCTTTTGTGATAAATGAAAAGTGTTTCTTACAATATTAAATTACATACTCTATGGTTTATATAGAAGTTATTCTGTTCAATTCATTCAGTACACTGAATAGTAATTATATTTTTTACCCTAATGATAATTATATACAATAAGTATTAATTTATAAGCTTTATATAAAGAAGACAGATTTTCTCTACTGTTAGTTTGGGAATAGCATAAAACTGTTTAAATAGAAAATAGCTGCTAGGGGCACCTGGGTGGCTCAGTGGGTTAAAGCCTCTGCCTTCCGCTCAGGTCATGATCTCAGGGTCCTGGGATCGAGGCCCACATCGGGCTCTCTGCTCAGCATGGAGTCTGCTTCCCCCCTTTCTCTGCCTGCCTCTCTGCCTATTTGTGATCTCTCTGTCAAATAAATAAATAAAATCTTAAAAAAAAGAAAACAGCTGCTAGGGCATTTTACTATGTACATCAAGAACAGCTTGAGTAGAAGTAGGTGTATGACATCTTGTTTCTTCCCGTGTTATATTCATTACCATTTAAAACAATTTTCAATACATTTACTTCCTGAATATCCTATTTTCACCTCCCATCTCCCAAGATAATATAATCTCCTTCAACCCTCTTGTTTGCCAATTTATGCAGAGCACCTATAAGTTCAGTGCCTGGAACTTATAAAAACTCAATAAATAGGGTGCCTGTGTGGCTCACTTGATTAGGCAACTTGGAGTCCTCGGAGTCCGGGGATCAAGTCCCCCATTGGGCTCCCAGCTCCATGGGATTCTGCTTTTCTCCCTCTGACCTTCTCCCTTCTCATGCTCTTGCTCACTCTGTCTCTTTCAAATAAGTAAATACAATGTTAAAAAGAAACTCAATAAATATCTAATGGAAGACACTGTTAATGGATGCATAGGTACATGGAGGAACTAACAATCTTGTAATTCAGGTGAAGAAGAATGAAGGCCTTGATAACAATGAGCTTAATGCAACCCATCAAAAGTAATGGGTCCAATGATTCTAAATCCAATATTAATATAAAGTCAGAACACTTTTTTTAGAACACTTTTTTCCTAAGGTTATGGGACTCATCCAGACTCATGTCTCATCTGAAACATCTATCATGGATCAAGGAAGTACTTTTCAACATTATGCCTATCCTTTCCAAAAGACCTTATGTCTCTAAAACACTTTTAAAAAATATGTTATTTATTTATTTGAGAGAGCAATATCAAGAGAGAACCCAAGCGGGGTGAGGGTCAGAGGGAGAAGCAGACTTCCCATTGAGTAGGAAGCCTGATGAGGGACTTGATCCCAGAACTCAGGGATCATGACCTGAGCCGAAGGCAGAGGCTTAAGGACTCAGCCACCCATATACCCTCTAAAACTTTTTTTTATTTATGCCTAGGTCAGATGTATTTACACAAAATAGAAAACTGCTGGACCACCTCAATGCTTAAAAGTAACATTTCAGAAGAACATTTCATATTGATTATTAGAAAATTTTATAGGTTGGGGCACCTGGGCTCAGTCTTTTAAGTGACCAACTCTTGGTTTCAGCTCAAGTTATGATCTTGGAGTTGTAGGGTCAAGTTGTGAATCAGGTTCCCCACGTGGCAAGGAGTCAAGGAGTCTGCTTGAAATTATCTCTCTCTTCCTCCGCCCCTCCTCCTCCACACTTGCACTTGCTCTCTCTAAAAATAAATAAATCTTAAAAAAAGAAAATTTGATATGTTAAAACTTTTCTTAGCCTAGATGCATGGTTTCTGAAATAATATTTACAAAATGTTTCATTTTTTAAAGAAACAAATCTTTTTTGAAAGATTTATTTAATTATTTTAGAAAGAGAGAAGGGGGAGAGTGTGTGAGTGGAGGGGGAAAGAATCTTTAAGCAGACTCGCCGTTGAGCATGGGTAGAGGGGCGCATGGGGGCCTTGACCTCACAACCCATGAGATCAGGAACTGAGACAAAAACCAAGAGTCAAGTCACTCAACTTAATGAGCCACCCAGGTGCCCCAAATCAAATCTTTTTTTATTTGAACCCCAATTCAACTTTTACTCAGTGATGCCTTTTATATATATACAAATATACATATATAATCCCAGAAAATGGTAATAAAAAAGGGTGTTTATAGATGAGCTTATACTTCAAGATATACTGAGCAATTATCCATTTGTTATTTAAGATTGATTAGATAATAGAAAAATACAGTGAAAAATGGCAAGGAAATAAATAAGAACAAAACAAAAAAGGAAAGATACAATGCTTCATTCAATTTCAGAATACATTAAAGAAGTTATTTAAAAGAAGAATAATAAGAAAGAAGTGATATTATTTAGAGTGAGCTTTTTGAAAGAAATATTTAGCTCTATGTAGGAGTACGTCCTATAGTATACATCAGAAGACTTCTGTTCATGGGGCACCTGGGTGGCTCAGTCTTAAGCGTCTGCCTTTGGCTCAGGTCATGATCCTGGAGTCCCGGGATCGAGCCCTGCATTGGGCTCCCTGCTCGGGAAGAGGCCTGCTTCTCCCTCTCTCACTCCCCCTGCTTGTGTTCCCTCTTTAGCTGTGTTTCTTTCTGTCAATAAATAAATAAAATCTTAAAAAAAGAAGAAGAATTCTGTTCTTTAATGCCATTACTATTTTCTCAAATATTGGCCCACTTATCAGTACCACAAATGTATTTCTACTTTTACCATTGGTGAAAAGTTTGAATAAGAGGAAACTGTAATGTAAATTGGTTTTCAGTGAAGGAGGTCAAACAAATAGGAAACATAGTGTGAAACAATAAACATTAATTGACAAAGGCCTTTAATTGACTGAATTCATCAAGAGATAATAAGAAGACAATTTTTCCTTTTTCAAAGTTTAATGAGTATATTCTATTCCTATTTGTTATTATATATAAATAATGAATGTTTCTAACAAAAATTATCAAAGTGCTATATTTAAATGCCCAGCATCTTTATGAATATTGAATATCTTATTATATGTCATTGTTATTCATTGTTGATCAAAATGCCTTGTATAAATTTACATACATCATGTTCTCAACTTTACAAAATTAAGTAGAGAACAAGAAAAATCCGTTCTTTAAAATCTACTCCAGAATTAACTAGCCCTTTACATTGTCTGTTAATACATTTAAAAATACCAGCATAGGAGGTTGAAAAGGAATATGTGGCCAAATCATTTTGGTTTAATGTGTAAACAAGAAAAAGAAAACATATTTTTTTATTCTTCCAGTAAATTAAAAGGACGTAGAATCCATTGGCAATGGTGCCATATAGAGAAGGATAAAACTAAACTTTAGAGAATAATAAAAAATTCGAAGTGCTATAGATTAAAATAGAATTTGTTTTGACAGGGCATACAAAGTAATCAAAAGCATGAGCGTTGTACTAAGAAAAAGTCATAAGGATTATAAAACACTTTGATCTACCACTGCTAACAAGACTCAGCTAAAAAGGGAGTGTATGGATACATAAGAAAAGAGTATATATAAATGACCAAAACATGTATTTTAAAACACTCCCAAATGCAAACCCTGTGAAATTACCTGCCAGATTCAGTATCAACTGTACAATCAATATTAATTTATAGTTAAAGATAAGTGACTTTGTCTTAAAAATATTTAATCTCTTAGGGGCACCTGGATGGCTGAGTCAGTAAAGCATGTGACTCTTAATGTCAGGGTCATAAGCTAGAGTCCCACGTTGGGCATAGAGTTTACTTAAAAAAGTTTTTTAAAAATCTCATCTTCAACGTGTATGGCTCCAAAAAACTTGACCATTTCCTCAAAACAGTAAACATATACCTACTATATGTTTCAGTAGTTTCACTTCTGACTGTATGCCCAAGAGAACTGAAACATATGTTCACACAGAAACATACACATGAATATTCACAGCAGCATTATTGAAAATAACTCCAGAGTGGAAACAACTCAAATGTCCATCAAAAGATAAGCAGATAGGGTGCCTGGGTGGCTCAGTGGTTAAGCGTCTGCCTTTGGCTCAGGTCATGATCTCAGGGTCCTGGGCTCGAGGCCCGCATGGGGCTCTCTGCTCAACAGGGAGCCTGCTTCCTCCTCTCTCTCTGCCTGCCTCTCTGCCGACTTGTGATCTCTCTCTCTGTCAAATAAATAAAATCTTTTTTAAAAAAAAAGATGAGCAGATAGATAAAAGTTGGTATATCCATACAATGGAATAGTATTCTGCAGTAAAAATGGAATTCAGGGGGCGCTTGGGTGGCTCAGTTGGTTAAGCGACTGCCTTCGGCTCAGGTCATGATCCCGGAGACCCGGGATCGAGCCCCACATCAGGCTCCCTGCTCGGCCAGAAGCCTGCTTCTCCCTCTCTCACTCCCCCTGCTTGTGTTCCCTCTCTCGCTGTGTTTCTCTCTGTCAAATAAATAAAATCTTTGAAAAAAATGGAATTCAGTGCCAATGCATGCTACAATATGGACCAATCTTGAAATTATTAGTAAAATAAATGAGTCAAAAAGACCCACATTTTCTGTGATTCCATTAATATAGTAGCAGTTGCACTAGGTCTGGATGAATGAGGAGAGGGGATAATTGCTAATAGGTATGGGGTTTCTTTTGGGGATGATGAAAATGTTTTGGAATTAAATTGTGGTCATGATTGTACAACTCTGTAAAATACATTAAAAACCACCGAGTTGTACACTTTAAAATGGTGAATTTATGGTATGTGAAACACATCTCAGTAAAGCTGTATTTAAAAAATAACAGGAGCGGGGTACCTAGGTGGCTCAGTTGGTTGAGCATCCGATCTTTTTTTTTCTTTTTTTTTTTTTTAGATTTCATGTATTTATTTGTCAGAGAGAGAGAGAGCAAGAGCGCACAAACAGAGGGACCATCAGGCAGAGGGAAAAGCAGGCTCCCAACTGAGCAAAGAGCTCCATGCAGGACTCAGTCCCAGGACCGTGGGATCATGATATGTTCGGAAGACAGATGCTTAACTGATTGAGCCACCTGAGCCACCTAAGTGTCCCGAGCATCCAACTCTTAATCTCAGCTCAGGTTTTGATCTCAGGGTCATGAGTTCAAGCACTGCATTAGGTTCTGTGCAGGGCATGGAGCCTACTTTAAAAAAATAATAATAATTTAAAAAATAACAGGAGTGACATCAGCAAGATGATAGAATAAGAGGTCTTCTATTAATATACCTCCTTAGGAAGAATAATTTAGCAGCCATTTATTGACAAAAGTGCTTTTATGAGAACCCTGGGACCCAGGTAGGAAGTTATGAGTCCCTGGTAGAATTTAAGACCAAGGAAAGCCATTTGAGAAGGTAGCCCCACACCCGGGTGGCTGATGTGCCGACTGTGGTCCTGGCTACAGATCCAGAAATAGCTCCATACCTGCTGTGGGTTCAGCTATAACCCCATTTGTGCTTGGTTCCGCCAACGGCACCATACACCAAGGAACCTATGAGGAATCACATCCATTGGTTTCTTAGGTAAAAGGCCCACAGACCTGGTTCTGGCCATGGACATTGAAGTGGCCTCTGACTCAGCTCCAGCCTGTTTCAGGCACAGTCTGGGAACCCTTGGAAGCAAGTCAGCTAAACTTGGTGTAACTGTAGATTATGAAACAGCTCTGTAACTGGGCTCTAGCCCATCCCAGCTGCAGTCCATAAGAAGCCCTACTGACCCACGGTCTTGGCAGGAGACAAACCTGTCTATACCACTGGAGATCCTAACAGTGCCCTATACCCAGCTTCAGATCCTTCTAGCAGCAGTCTCTAGCCAGCCAGTGGCTGTGTCCCTGGAGATCCTATTTTTAATGGCCCTATAACTAGGCACAGCTCCTTCCAGCCACAGTCTACAAAAAAATCCTGCCTGTCCAGGGACTTCACCCAGTGATCTGGAAAAAGTGCACTCAGGGACCTTGCAGGGGCCTCTCACAGCTATACAACTGGTAACAGGTTCATTGTCTGAAGACCCAACTATGAACACCGAAGGTGACACTTGTTCTAGTACCATCCTACTGAGTAAGGTCCTGTAGGCCCTTCCACCTACCCAAAAAACAGATATGTCTTTGTGTACCAGAGCCTTTAGCAACAGGCCTGCCAACCGCATATGCCACTGTGGACCCATCAACAGCATTATGATCTGGCTCCAGTCCAGTAAAACTGTGATTCCAGAGGTAATCCCATCTACTTGGGGAAGCAACAGTAGAAGATATATACCTGCTATATACCTATACTACATATACAGTAATCAAGCTAATGTGGCATTCGGGCACCTGGGTGGCTCAAGCTGTTGAGTTTCTCAGCTTCCTGGGATCAAGCCCTGCATCGGGCTCCTTGTTCACTGGGGAGTCTGCTTGCCCCTGTGCCCCTCACCTGTTTGTGTGTGCTCTCTTGCTCCCAAATAAATAAATTTTTAAGTCTTTTAAAAGAAACATAATGTGGCATTGGTAAAAGAATAGACAAATAAATCAATGGAACCAAATAGAGTCCTGAAATAGACCCACATCAGTATAGTCAACTAACCCTTGACAAAGGAGAAAAAGCAATACAACGGAGCAAAGATAGTCTTTTCAACAAACAGTGCTGAAACAACAGGATATCCACATGCAAAACATGAATCTAGATATAGGCCTTATTCCCTTCATAAAACTTAACTCAAAATGGATCACAGACTTAAATGTAAAACACAAAATTATAAAATTCCTACAAGATAATGTAGAAGAAACCCTAGATGACCTTGGGCAATGAGTTCCAGACATAACACCCAAGGAACAAACCATGAAATAAAGAATTGATAAGTTAGACCTCAATGGAATTAAAATTTTCTGCTCTAAGACACTGTCAACAGAAAATGAATGACAACCTAGAGACTGTGGAGAAAATATTTTCACAAGACGTATCTGATAAAGAATGTTATCCAAAATACACCAAGAACTCTTAAAACTCAATAATAAGATAGCAAACAACCCAGTTTAAAAAGGGACCAATGACCATCAATAAGCACCTCACTGAAAAAAGATAAGCAAATGGCCAATAAGTACATGAAAAAATTGCTTCACATCATATATTACCAGGAAAATGCAAATTTAAACAATGAGATACCACCATCCATACCCCTATTAAAATGACTAAAACCTGGAACACTGGCTATAGCAAATACTGACAAGGATGTGGAACCACAAGAATTCTTTTTCATTGCTGGTGGGAATGCAAAATGGCACAGCGACTTTGGAAGACAGTCCGGCAGTTTCTTACAAAACTAGACATGCATTTACCATATGATCCAGCAATCCCACTCCTTCGTATTTACCGAAAGCAGCTGGAAACTTATATCTACACAAAAAACCTGCACACAGATATTTAAGTAGCTTTATCCATAACTGCCAAAACTTGGAAGCAATCAAGATGTCCTTCAGTAGGTGAATGGATGAACAGACTGGTCCACCCAGACAACACATTATAATTAAGCACTAAAAATAAATTAGCTTATCAAGCCATGAAAAAACAGAGTCTTAAGTGCATATTACAATGTGAAAAAGCTACATACTGTATGATTCCAAATATATGACATTCTGGAAAAGGTAAAACTGACTGCAAAAAGATTAGTGGCTGCAACAGGTTGGGAGAAGAAGAGATGAACAGACAGAAAGAAGATTGTCAGGGTAGGATAGTGAATCCACTCTGTATGATGTTCTAATGGTAGATGTCATGTAATTATCAATTTGTCCAAACTCCCAGAATGTACAATACCACAGGTGAAACTTAATGTCAACTATGGACTCTGGGAATAATGATATGCCAATGGAGGCCATTCAATTGTAATAAACGTACCACTCTGGTGAGGATGGGAGAGGTAATGCATGTGTGGGGGCAGAGGGCATATAGGAAATCTCTGTACCTTTTGCCCCATTTTGCTGTGAACTTAAAACTCTTCTTCTTCTTTTTTTTTTAATTTATTTGACAAAGAGAAACACAGCCAGAAAGGGAACACAAGCAGGGGGAGTGAGAGAGGGAGAAGCAGGCTTCCCACCGAGCAGGGAGCCCGATGTGGGACTCGATCCCGGGTCTCCTGGGATCATGACCCGAGCCGAAGGCAGTTGCTCAACCAACTGAGCCATCCAGGTGCCCCTTAAAACTCTTCTAAAAACAAAAGTCTCAGGGGCACCTGGATGGCTCAGTCAGTTAAACTTCTGCTTTAGCTCAGGTCATGATTCCAGGGTCCTGGGATCAAGCCCTGTGTCAGGCTCCCTACTCAGCAAGGAGCCTGCTTCTCCCTCTCGTTGGTTGTGCTCTCTGTCACTATTTCTCTCTCTCCCATTCTCTCTCTCTCTCTCTCTCTCAAATAAATAAATAAGATCTTTTTAAAAAGATAAAAAATAAAGTCTTTTAACAAAAATAAGGAAAAGCATAAACATGGCAAATGGTATGCATCCTAACCATTTTAATGTAACAAAGCAACTGTAACTATCTTTAAGGGGGCTGTGTTCTTGGTCACACGATAAAGAGATTCAAAAACAAGAATAAGACAGAATTTCCTCATCATGATAAAAAACATTGTATTTTACTAAGGCTGCCTTAGCTAAGTACCATAAACTGAGTAGCTTAAACCATAGAAACTTGGTGTCTCCAGTTCTGGAGGCCAGAAGTCCAAGATCAAGGTGTGTGGAATTGGTTCTTTCTCTCTCTCTCTCTATTTTGTTGTTGTTATTGTTGTTGTTTAGAAATCTTTTTATCGGGGTGCCTGGGTGGCTCAGTTGGTTAAGCGACTGCCTTCAGCTCAGGTCATGATCCTGGAGACCTGGGATCGAGCCCCACATCGGGCTTCCTGTTTGGCAGAAAGCCTGCTTCTCCCTCTCTCAGTCCCTCTGCTTGTGTTCCCTCTCTCGCTGTGTTTCTCTCTGTCAAATAAATAAATAAAATCTTTAAAAAAAGAAATCTTTTTATCATTAGAATATTATACAATTTTCAGAGCAAGTATAATTTACAGAAATTATATGAGGCAACTTTTTATTAAATATCAATATTTTGCAATGTTTTGTTTAGTTGAAATGTAATTTCATTTGTAAAAACCATTTCCAGTTACAAAAAATAATCAAAAACCTACACATACAATGTATTAGTACATATAAATAAATCGTGTGTAAATAATTTAAAAATAAATGACTGCATACTATAATATGTCAGAGTGATAAGTACTCTGACAAAACGGAAGAACAAGGATAGGAGTACCTACAGGGACTACTATTTTTCATGAGGTGGATAAAGCTTCTCTGATAAGATAATATTTGATAAGAGACCTGAATACACTGATAGTTTAATCTTTGCAAATATCCCAAGGAAAAGTAGTACACATGAAAATAAATGTAATGCAAAGTCTTTAAGAAAGGAAATCAGGGGGTGCCTGGGTGGCTCACTTGGTTAAGAGACTGCCTTCGGCTCAGGTCATGATCCCGGAGACCTGGGATCGAGTCCCACATCGGGCTCCCTGCCCCGCGGGAAGCCTGCTTCTCCCTCTCTCACTCCCCCTGCTTGTTTTCCCTCTTCAGCTGTGTTTCTCTCTGTCAAATAAGTAGATAAAAAAATCATAATGTCAGTTTCTATCAAAAAGAAAGAAAGAAAGAAAGAAAGAAAGAAAGAAAGAAAGGAAATCAGTAGGCATGTTTGAGGAACAGGAAGGAGGCCATTGCAGTTGGAGTGATGAACAAGAGGGACCAACGGTAAGAGATAAGGTCAGAGAGGTCAACAGAGGCCAGATACCATGATGGCAGGAAAGCATACCATGAGATACTATGAGAACACAGTAAGGATGTCGGAGTTTGTTCTGAATGAGACAGGAAGCTATTGGAGAACTGAAAGTAAAGATGTGGCATGAGCTGTTTTATATTTTCAAAGGATCACTTTGTTCTGTGGGATGTGAATAGGAGAAAATGCAGTTAGGTGGTTACCACACACATTCATAAGTGGTTATTTAGACAAGGACGTCAGTGGAATAGCTGGTGAGAAGTGGTCAGAATCCACATTTATTCTGAATGTAGAGCTGGTAAATATGTCATATTTATCATGAGGTATGAGAGAATGAGAGAAACCAAGAATGACACCAATATTTTTCTGCCTAAGCACCTGGAAACATGGAGTTGGCATTTAATGAGCTAGAGAAGGCTTACAGAAGGAATTGGAAGCTGAGTTTTGGGTGCATGTTTGAGATGCCAATTAGACATCTATGTTGAGATACAGAGTACAACTTTGTACAAAAACATCTGGATTCAGGAGAGAACTCAGGTGACAGATGCACACATGTTGGAGAACTAATTTTATAGATTTTATTTTAAACATGGAAGTAGAACTGTTTCAAAAAGATGGGAAAAAACAAATTGCATAGAAGTAACAAACCAGGTCTAGAGGTTAATTCTCCCAGTATATACAATTATACCCTATGGAAACAGAAAAACAAACAAATGAACAAATGCATTCTTTCATTGGTATCTCTAAAGCTGTAGTAAATTCCAGTGGGTGCATTATGCATGATTCTTACGATAGAGGGAGTGAAAAATGGGATCGACCTGATTCAGTAGGAATCATCTTTCATAGCTTCCCTTTCCATGTAGGCTTCATGGTGAACTATCAACCTTAGCATTAAATTGTCACTGGTCAGCCAAGATTTTTGTTTTGCTGGATGACCTGGTTATAATAATATTTAGATAGGACTTACTATCTTTCACACACTATTTTAATTGCTTCATGTCAATTAACTCAATCCCTCAATAGCCTACCTTTAGGGTAGGTACTACTTGGCTCTAAAATATGAAATTGCTAAATATAATATTTTAGAGATTAAAAAAGATGTGAGCACAGAGAGGTTAGATCAAATACTTAGTACATTCAAAAACATAGCCATTACACCAACACCTGACTCCAGAGTTCATACTTTTTCCATTGTTCTCTAGTCTCCCATACTTACTACCATTTGAGCCTCAAAGTTTCACTGTCCTGTGACCATCCTAAACTCCACATTCATTACAAACCTTTACTCCTATCCTCAAGTTTCCTGAAAAGAGTAAATATCACATTTTCAGGTCATGTTACACAAGGGGAGCAAAATTTGCCACTACAAAACATTCCTCTTTGGCATAAGGATTATTTTAGGTTGGCTAATATTTTTTTTAAGTAAGCTCCACTCCCAGTGTGGAGCCCAGCATGAGGCTTGGACTTGTTACTATGAGATCAAGACCTGAGCTGAGATCAAGAGTTGGATCCTCGGATCCTCAACTGACTCAGCCACCCAGGTGCCCCAAAACTGTTTTAAGATTTATTTATTTACTTGAGAGAGAGAGAGAGAGAGAGAGAGAGAGAGAGAGAGAGAGAGAGAGAACAGGGGGAGGAGCAGAGGGAGAGGAGACAAGTAGACTCTCCGCTGAGAACAGAGCCCAACACAGGACTCAAACCCAGGACTCTGAGGTCATGACTTGAGCCAAAATCAAGAGCCAAACGCTTAACTGACTGAGCCATCCAGGTGCCCCAAGGCTGCTTATTTTTTTTTAAAAGCAGACACAGCTGGGCGCCTGGGTGGCTCAGTGGTTGAAGCCTCTGTCTTCGGCTCAGGTCATAATCTCAGGGTCCTGGGATTGAGCCCCATGTTGGGCTCTCTGCTCAACAGGAGCCTGCTTCCTCCTCTCTCTCTGCCTTTCTGCCTACTTGTGATCTCTCTCTCTGTCAAATAAATAAATAAATCTTAAAAAAATGCAGACACAGCAGATGTTCAGAAAACCAAGTAGAAGTTAACCTTTTGTAAATGACATGTACATGTATAAGGGAAATCTTCATTTGTAAGGCTGTCTCCCTCTGTACCAGGAAGAAGAGGATGACTGTGAATCTCTGGAAACTGTCATCAATGGAGAAGACAACAACTTAAATCTGTACAATAATCGTACCCTTGTTTATTGGGCTTTTTCTGATAATTTCTCATAACTGCCTCCCTTTCATTTGTCTTTGGCTGGAGATGGTTTCAGGGAGTTAGTCAGTCTTCCTGGGTCTCTCCCATGTATACAGGAGGTACATATGTTATTACATTTCACTTTGTTTTTCTTCCATTAATCTGCTTTTATTACCATGCGGGAGGGGTCTCATTCAAGAACCTATAAGGGTAGGAGGAAAATTATTTTCCTGCCATACATTACCCAAGACAAATGCCAGGTATTGGTAACACTTAAAATTTTGGAAAA
Source organism: Spilogale gracilis (assembly GCA_004023965.1). Lineage (NCBI taxonomy): Eukaryota > Metazoa > Chordata > Mammalia > Carnivora > Mephitidae > Spilogale > Spilogale gracilis. The sequence continues at coordinate 159,725 of PITA01001447.1, forward strand.
ATTTAGAGAAAAATCCCACATCTAAATTACTGTGAGAATTCTCCAGGAAAAATCTGGTTCCAAAAATTATGTGTCCCCTTGGACATGAATGCATTATTACTGTTTACTATATCAATTTTCAGAATGGAAATATTTCTATTGGATTCGTTTTCTACTCATAATTATGTTTGACTATTTTGTTTCCTATAACATTTCAATTTCTTTTTTCTGTTGGCACTGGGCAAGATAACTCTGGCATTTAGAACAAAAACTGTGTTCATTTTTATTATCCTAAATTGATTCTGCAAATATCTAATTATAGTTAGGTCATGTTTCAATCTCTTTGAAGCCATGCTTATGTTTCAGGCTCTATCTCATGGAAACTTTTTTAAAAAAAGCTTTCTATTTACTGCTCCTTTTGCCATTATTCCATAGGAAAAAATGAACTCAAGGGAGCTGGCTGACAAGTCTAATGCACTCATTAACTTCCATTACCTAGACATACAGTGTAACTGATTGTGGGCGATAACAATTTTAATGCTTCTTAACAAACTGGTAACTTTCAAATACAGAAACCAAGAGAGAAAGTTAACTGAAAAGTTAACTATATGTCAGAGGGAAAACAAAGAAAACAATAACTCACATTAATTCACTCTAGGAAACACGAACTCAGATGACTATTATGGAAAGTGATTCATTTTTAATGGAGTTACCATATATTAACCATTCATTGGATGACAGGTACTTTATTCACATCCTCTCATTTAATCTTAAAAATAACTCTGCTGGTAGCTATTATCCTCTAGTCACAAAGCAAATGAAAATACCAATTCAAAAAGATATATACACCCCTACGTTTATTGCAGCATTATTTACAATAGCTAAGATATAAAAGCAACTTCAGAGTCAATTAATAGAGGAATGAATAAGGATAATGTGGTACATTTATACAATGGAATATTACACTGCCATAAAAAGGAGACCACGCCATTTTTGACAACATGGTAGACTAGAAGATACTATGCTAAGTGAAATAAATCAGACTGAGAAAGAATGTCAAATACTGCAGGATTTCACTTACATGTGGAATCTTACAAAAATGAATAAACAAACAAAAAGCAGAATCAGACCTGTAAACACAGAGAACAAACTGATGGTTGCCAGAGGGGAGGAGGTTAGGGGATGGACAAAATGGGTGAAAGGCAGTGTGAGATAAAGGGTTCCTGGTGTGGAATGAATAAGTCATGGGAATGAAAGGCACAGCATGAGGAATATCATCAATGGTATTGTAATAGTGATGTACGGTGACGGAAGCTACGTTTGTGGTGAACATAGCATAATGTTTAAACTTGTGGAATCACCACACTGTATACCTGAAACTAACGTAACATTGTGTGTCACTACACGTAAGTAAAACAATTAATTTAAAAATAAGAAAACTGAGGCTTAGAGACATTAATAACACTCTTAAGAGTACAGAGCTAGGGGCACCTGGGTGGCTCAGTTGGTTAAGTGTATGACTCTTGATTTCAGCTCAGGTCATAATCTCAGGGCCATGGGATGGAGCCCTGTGTCAGTCTCTTCTTATCCCTCTCCCTCTGCACCTCCAAGATCGATCTCTCTCTCTCTCTCTCTTTCCATCTTTATCTTAAATGAATAAATAAATAAAATCCTAAGACAAAATAAAAGTACACAGCTAAATAGTCATCATTACCTTTTCATGACTGATCAGATAATACCTTCTTGATGAGGCCTTCACTATCTATTTAAATTCGTGACCAATACTCCTCAGCACAGCTTTTCCCTTCCACTGATTTATTTTTACCCATAGAACTTATTAGCATTTAAATTGCTATAATTTATTCATTTATTCCATTTGTTGTCTGTCTCCCTTCTCTACAAGGTCAGGTCCATGAGGTCGGGGATTTCTGTCAATTTTGTGAACTACTTAGCCCCAACATCAAGTACAATGCCTGACACAGAGAAGGCTCTCAAATATTCACTAAATCCATGGAAGAGGGATCCATGAACCAGAAGGGAAATGAGGGGCAGTAAAAGTTAGTGTGTATATTTAATCACCACATTCTTAATAGACATATTGGATTTTAAACATGGGGACAGTGGCAGTTATTGCCCTGAACATTAGTATATAGCCATAAGGAATCCTTTTCATTATTCCATCCTCTGAGCACGTTCTTTGTCCTATTGAATCAGCTGTCCCAACATGATAAAAACAATATACCTCTGACCCTGGATCAGAGAGCCTTCTTTCATAAACATGTTTTAGAGAATAAAGAGGGAAGTAAAATAGTCTCATTTCCTTGATAACGACTAAGAAGTCAGAGAGAATGAGGACGTGCTCTCTTTCCTGGGATACATTCACAGGGACTATTTGATTTTGAGGCCAACATGAAAGAGGATCACAAACAGAAACACCCTACACTCTGGTCTAACTGCAAGGCCCAAGCACATGCTTCCACAAAGCCTGGGATACTGGGTTAACATACTAGGTAAGAGAAATAACATTTTCTCAATGACACGCTTTTTATAAAGAGAATGGGATCCAGCAATTGCAATCAGAAGGCAAGCAAAGGCAAAGACAAGCCCCACATCGGGCTCCCTGCTCGGCGGGAAGCCTGCTTCTCCCTCTCTCACTCCCCCTGCTTGTGTTCCCTCTCTAGCTGTGTTTCCCTCTGTCAAATAAATAAAATCTTAAAAAGAAGAGCAAAATACAATAATAAAAGGTTATAGTTTACACAATGGAAGATTTAGACTTGGTTAGAAGTCCTCCCTCCAAGGTGAGACAGATCAGAAAAAGTCAGAAAATGACAAATCAAATACAAGTTTAGGGGTCATCCTTGGAACAGAAAATGAACTCATTTTTCTGAGGTAGAACAGAGAGGGTTAGGGGGCATTTTGAGGAGGGAAATAAGGAATTTGACAGTCCATGTACATATGATTCAATCCCCTTCCAAAGGGGACATCATTTGGTGAAATGCTAAAAAAGCAGGTTGGGTCTGGCTATTCCCTTCCCTCTTTCCTCACGTGTAATAAGCAGTTGATGACTCTGCCATGCCTCACTCCCAGGCTTTTTATGAGGCTCAAAGACCATCCAGCCAAAGAATTTTGTAACAGGTTCAATTTGTATTTCACATGAAGATAACAGACAGTCTACTCTTTAGGAGCAGCCGAGGAAATACGGAATGCCTCAAAAGGACTGCAGAGGCAGGCAGATCCCAGGCAGGGCCCTGTGTGATAGACATGCATGTTCAAGAGAGGGTCTGAGCCCTGCCCAGGCACCATCATTCCCTCTGTAGAAATTTGGGGGAGGATGAACCTCCAGTGAAGGGCTGGTGGCCGCCACCTGCAGAGAACCTGCCCTGTCCTTGTGGGGCTGGTTGACTGTGCTAGATGGGGTAGGACACACGGGCCCTGACAGAACTCGTCTCTCCTGCGTCATAAAAGCCAAATGGGGCTTAACAAACAAGAAGAAGGACTGGTAGGTGTGGAGTGCAAATAAAATAGCCATTATCTATTTTTAGACTGAAGTTATATTTGAGAAAACACTGATCCCTCTTTTGTTTTTGCAAACAACCTGCTTCATCCAGCCAAGGTTGAAACCTGTGCTTACGTCACATAAGAAGAACTAAAAAGGAAAGAGATGCTTTTGTGCACCATTTTGATTTCCTGAGGAAGGAAGAAGCAGCGAAGTGAGAAACTATTTTAGAAAGAGCGATCATAGGTTAAAATAGGTTCCAAAGTCTACTTTGTACTTTCTTCCTCCTGATGTTTTCAGAGAAAACTATTGAGGGCATTTGGAGGATTCACTACACACTCTGCAGCACAGCTGTTGGGGTCTAATGTGTTAGTCCGTTTCATAAACTCTCCAAACTCTGCTATAAGATATGTCTCAGCATTATTCTCAGGATTTTTTATTTGTTTTTTCCTTTGGACTTATGGTTTCTTGAGGTCAAGGCTCATATAGACTAAGTGATGAATCAAATCAAACTGATAGAGGATCCATTAGACTAACCAGAACGAAAGGAAAACCAGAAAGTAGTGTCAAGCCTGGATCAGTTCATGACAGAGGGAAGGAGGAGTGAAATGGACCCATACAAAGCGATCCTACATGGAAAACAACAACAACAACAACAACAACAACAACAACAACAACAAAAGAGAAGTCATTGTTTAGCAGTACCTAGTATAAAGGCAGGCACATTTCCTCTTCTTACTGGGTATCCAATACAGAGGATGAGATAGCCATTAATATGGCCCCTTAAAATAGTGATTCTTGTATTAAAGACTAAGAAGAAATTCATGGGGCCATATGAATTTTAAGGAGAAGGATGTGACCCAGTCACAGGAGTGAAGGATGTCTTCACAGAGAAATTACTGTTTTAAGTAGAAAATTGACAGAGTTGAGTTGTAGCTGATTAGTTGATGAGACCCATGAGACAAGGGATGAGGAACCAAGGAACATTTCCACAAAACTCAAAATTATGGTGTGGGAATACACAAGGTGGTACAAACAAAACCCCAAACATACACCTAAGACATAGCATGGTTGACAAGGAAATCTTGGTGCTAGCTCAAAGTGCACCCATTGTCAGACCCTGGCAAGTTATTTGACTGCAATTATTAGCACAACTAAGAGGCAGCCTGTTGGTGAAGAGTGTGGATCCCAGACTCATAATATAGCCTTCAGACTTTGGGGAAGTCACTTAACTCTACAAGTGTCAACTTCTTTATAAACTGAGGGGTATCAGAATGCCTTCCTCCTAGGTTGCTGTGCATATGACATATATTCCTACATCACATGCACGTTGAAGAGGGCCTGGAACTGAGTAAAGGTTAGCTGTTGTTATTTTTGCTACTGTTATTAGTTGCTATGTTAAAAGCCAAAGATTATATTAGGATTAAGTCAGTGATAACATTAAGAAGTGCTTACAAATTTGTTCACAGCGAACTGTCTTGTGTGTTGCTTATATGTACGAGGAAGGTGCTTCAGTGCCTGGAGATCCTAATGCAATGAGGATGCAAAAGAAAACTTTCTGATAAAGCTGAATGATGATTGCCAGGCACTTGGGGACAGGGAAATGTCCTAAATGTCAAGTACTGTGGTAAGAGGTGTATCTCCGCAACAGATAAAGTGAGAGCAAATGAAAGAAAACATAGGCTGGGTAACTTAGGGGTTCTCTGGAGACATGGAAAAATGTTTGACAATATATATGCACCTTTGGAAATAGGATGGAAGGACAGATCTCCTGAAGGGATTCAAGGACATACTGAAGGCAAGTTTCAGGAGACCTGATGGTGCTTATCCTTCCTCTCCAACTAAGAAATCTACGTGTCCCTAGCAGGTTGTAGGACACAATCAGCTGCCATTTCACACTTTTGAAGACAACTGAATGTACAAAAAATGGATGGCCAATTGATTTAAAGGCCCAATGAAGGAGTGAGTCGCTGAACCTAGTCACCTAAACTCCACATTTTGTCCAGGCAGAGGATGTTGGAATGTTTCGGGAGGTGGGTTACCCATACGAAAGATACAGAAAGGGGAAGTTGAAGGTAATACAGGTTGCCCAAGGTATCAAGAGTGAAAGCAGACGCTTTACCTTGTCAAGTGGACTACACGAATAAGAAGCTTAATGGAGGAGAAGGGCAAACTTGGAAGAACACTTGAAGCACCCGTAAGGCAAAAAGTTTTAAATTAATGCAGACATGGAAAGCACACATAGCTGATCACCAGGACCATGTCAAATAAGAATTTCCCTGCTTCCTTTATTTCTTCTTGTTCACTGTGCTCCAACTATGGAAAGGTCAGAAATTGGTTGGCAAGATGGAAGAAAAAGGACTACGGCTTCTAGCCCCAAGAAAGCTACCACTCCCGCTTGCCCCAACTTCAGGCTTCCTTCCAAATCCCCCATGGCAGGATTTGGGGGAGGGTAAAAGTCTGATTTAAAAGATGATTCAACAAATAGCAATTATATTGGGAAGGCTATTGTCATTTATTTATTTTAGAGAGAGGGAGAGAGTGTGGGTGTGAGCACAAGTGGGAGGCAGAGAGGGAGAGAGAGAATCTCAAGCTGACCCCTTGCTAAGCATGGAGCCCAACATGGGGCTCAGTCTCATGACCCCGAGATCATGACTTGAGCCGAAATCGAAACCAAGAGTCAAATGCCGCCCAGGCGCCCCCGGGCAGGACATTGTAATTCTCAAACTGAGAGTGGGTTTTGCTCAGTTGGTTTGGTTTTAGATGAAGTGATTAAGAGAATGTATTCTTAATTTCTTTCTAAGCACGTCCCATGAGTTTTGCTTCCTCATTATAATAGCTACACATACGTTCTCTATGCTGTTTTGGGTAGGGTGGTTACTAAAATATTAAGAAATATGGGTCATCATCAAAGCTACCCAGATGGTCTACTGGCAGAAGATTTGACCTAATTTTTAGAAATGGGTACAAACATGTGAAGGTCTGGTAACAAATACATTTTTAAACATCATCACCAGCTTCCTCTAACAGAGCTAACTTGGGAGCACTTGTGGACTCAGCATTCTTAACTCCTTTTGAAAAACTAGAATTTGGTGCAAACAAATGCAAAGTTTGTAATAGGGGCAAAAGCAACAAGGTTTAGGGGCAGCACCCGGTCAACAGGAAAGGGTGGAATGAGTCCTGCTTTGGGGATGCAGAGAAGAAATTAACACTAGATCAAAGCATGGAAAGAGATATACACAGAAGTCTTCCAAAGTTTTTAATACACCAGCTAATCTATCATTTATAATATAAAGGGCAGTACCTAAAGCCCCTTAGACAAAGATTCCTGTGACTAATTTCTCTTAGAAATGAAGACTAAAAGTAAGTCCATTCAAGAAAAAAAAACTAAAGTTATTTCTCCTAGTAACAATAATAGAGTTCTGGAATCTATTTCATTTCCAAACTGGCTCTGACTTCTAAAAAGCATGAGTTCCTCATTCAGGAGTTCTGGGCCTTGTTTTCATTCTTTCCTCTAACTACTTCTTGGCTTCTGTCTCTCTCCCTGTGTCGAGTACTTCTGATTGTACTCTGTATTATCATTTTAAGTCACCTGATGTTCCAATTTGGAAATAGGCAAGACATGCATACATCAATCAACAAAGCAGGAAGTAGTCACTTTAGGCGTGATCCGGGGAGCATAGAACAATCAATTAAGTATGTAAAAATATATTAGGAAGACTTCTCTAGAATTCTCCTCACTGGCTCCAAATATCTCATCAGCCTATTGTTACCCATTTTCTAATCTCTCTTTCACGAACCCTTCCTTTGGAATATCAGATGAGCCAATAATGTTCTGTTAGTCATTTACAAAGCATTACTTTTGTAACACACATAAGAACCAGAGCCTCAAAGGATGAGGAATGTCTCCAGCCCCCCGCCCAGCCCTGCATTCCAGCCCAGGCAACAGTGGATATTCACATGCAAAGAAATGAAAAATGGACCTCTGGCTTGCATCACTCACAAAAATTAATACTATATATATTAAAGACTGAAATCTGAGACCTGAAAGTATAAAACTCCCAGAAGAAAAGAACAGGAAAGCTCCTCGACATTGGTCTTAGGACACACCAAAAACAAAAAAAACAAGTAGGACTACATCAAACTAACAAGCTTTTGCACAGCAAAAGAAACAATCAACAAAGTGAAAATTGATAGGACAGGATAAAATATTTGTAAATCGTATATCTGATAAGGGGTTAATATTAAAACTTATATGGAATTCCTGTAGTCCAATACCCAAAAAACAAATAATCTGATTTAAAACTAGGCAAAGGAACTGAATAGACATTTTTCCAACGAAGGCATACAAATGGCTAACAAGTACATGAAAAGGTGTTCAATATCAATATCATCAATCAACAGGGAAATGCAAATCCAAAACACAGTGAGAGATCACCTCATATTGTTAAAAAGGCTATCATCAAAACACGAGAGATAACCAGGGTCGGCCAGGATATACAGAAAAGAAACCCGTGTGCAGCTGGTGGGAATGCAGATTAATAGAGCCACAGTGGAAAAGGGTATGGGGATTCCTTAAAAACCAACCAACCAACCAACAAACAAAAAAACAGAACAACCATATGATCCATTAATCTCCCTTTTGAGTATATATACATAGGAAATGAAATCAGTGTCTCTGAACTTATTTTTTCTTATGAATATAGTATTTATTTGTCTTCCCTCTGTCAAACCCTGAAGCAGCCACTTTCCCTAGGCTGCCTGGAGAGGTCTAGGAAAGGAAACATACAGGGCAGACGAAACACCGGAGAAAGACCTAGGGGAGGTGGAGACAGCTCCCTCTCGTGGCGAAGGGGCTGAAAAAGGCCACCAGCAGCCACAGGAGCCCCATGGCCTCCAAGACAGCGAAGCCCAGAACAGCGTAGAGGAACTGCTGCTTCAGAGAGGAGTTCCTGGCATAACCAATGATGAAGCTCCCAAACACAGTCCCAACTCCAGCCCCAGAGCCAGCCCCCCTACTGTGGCAGCCTCTGCCTCAATGAACTCAATGAACTTGGCTGCTACGTCGATGGCTCATGAAAGGGCACTGGTTCGCCTGCCACAGGAGTAAGTGGCGTCAGGAGATGTGGGGTTGCCAAGCAGCTGAGGCTCTCATCTGTCAGTGTCTCAGGTGGTTTTAGCAGCACTGTACTGATTGGCTCAACAGCCGACAGGTGCTCCTAGCCAAGAAGGGGATGGAGACAAATGAGGCACAGCTGTCCATTTTCAGAGGCTGAGGGGCTGTGGCAGGAGAGGGGTTCTCAGGGCAGAGAAGACAGAGAGTGAGATATGTGCACGTCTATGTTCGTTGCAACATTGTTCACGAGAGCCAAGACTTGAAAACAATCTAAGTGTTTGTTGACAGATGAATGGATAAAGGTCGCTATATATAGGAGGGAAATCCTACCATTTGCAACAACATGGATGTGTCCTGAGGGCACTCTGTTAGGTGAAATAAGTCTGGCAGAGAAAGACAAATGCTGTAAGAACTCACTCATATGTGGAATCTAAAAAAGTTGAACTCAATTGTTAGGGGTTCGTGAATGAGGGAAATGGGAAATGTTGATGGGCATCTGGGTGGGTCAGTTGGTTAAGCGTCCATCTCTTGATTTCAGCTCAAGTGAGGATCTCAGGGTCTTGAGATTAAGCCCCACATTGGGCTCCACATTCAGCTCAGAGTCTGCTTAAGGTTCTCTCTCTCTCCCCTTCTGCTCCTACCCCCACTCGTGCTACATAAATAAATAAAATCTTGTTTTAAAAATGGGGAAATGTTGATCAATTATACAAACATTGAGTTATAAGATAAATAAGTTCTTTTTTAAAAGACTTTATTTGTGACAGAGAGAGACAGAGATCACAAGTAGGCAGAGGGGCAGGTAGAGAGAGAGGAGGAAGCAGGCTCCCCACTGAGCAGAGAGCCCCATGCGGGCCTTGATCCCAGGACCCTGAGATCGTGACTTGAGCTGAAGGCAGAGGCTTAACCCACTGAGCCACCCAGGCGCCCTAAGATAAGTAAGTTCTAAAAATCTAATATACAGCATGGTGACTATAGTTAATAATACTGTATTGTATACTTGAAATTTGCTAAGAGAACAGATCTTAAATATTCTCAACACAAAAATAAAATGGTAACTATGTGAGGTGATGGATGTGTTAACAAACCTTGTGGTAATCATTTCACGATATATATACACACATATGATATATACACACACACGATATATATACACACACACGATGTATATACACACACACGTCAAATCATCACACTGCACACCATAAGATCCCACAATGTTATTTGTAAAATATATACCAATAAAGATGGAAATGAAAAGTCTGTGTCTGGGTGCAAAACAAAAAGAAACATTTAGATACCTACATTTTAAGTATAAAAAATAAAATCTTGGGTGCCTGGGTGGTTTGGTCGGTTGGGCATCTGCCTTCAGCTCAGGTCATGATCCCAGGATTCTGGGATCAAGCCCCGCTTCAGGCTCCCTGATCAATAAGGAGTCTGCTTCTCCTTCTCCCACTCTCCCTGCTTGTGTTCCCTTTCTTGATGTATCTCTCTCTATGTCGAATAAATAAATAAAGTCTTTTACACTTCCAAATAAAATTAAAATTAAAACTGAGGAATAGACTTCATGGTGAAATAATGTCTTATTCAAACTGAGAACCAATCAAGTTACTCACCAAGGATGAGTCCTCTATCTCATTTACTTTGTGTATGTATGTATAGATAGATAGATAGATGCTTATGAATAGAGGCATTATTAAAACCTCAAAAAAACACAATTCTGTAATTATAGAGAAAGTTTGGTTGTTCTGGATAACAAGGTAGCCTCTCAGCTAACCAAGTAGAATTTGTTATTTGGTGGTGTTCCAATGGTTGGAATGTAATCAACAATCCTAGCCATAATCATAAAGGCAAAGCTTTAAATATTTTATTTTTTTATTATTTATTTGTCGGGGGGGAGGAAGAGCATGTGTGCACAACAGGGTGAGTGGCAGGTAGAGCAGATAGAGGGAGAAGCAGACTCCCCACTGAGCAGGAAGCCCAATGTAGGACTGCATCCCAGGACCCCAGGATCATGATCTGAGCCGAAGGCAGGTGCTTACCTGACTGAGCCACCCAGGTGCCCCAAAAGCAAAGCTTTAAATGCACTGAATAACTTAAATGCAAATGGTAAAAATCAGAGTCAGTTACAGATATTCATCAAGTTTGTGAGGATTTTTTCTGTGGTTCCCTTAATTCCACTATGCAGCTGGTTGGGCTGGGTTGTTAACAAACATGACTATTACCAATGACCACATGCTTAACATTTATATTACATACCTTTTCAATGTGTTATGTGTGGGAAATGGAAACACCAAAGGTCAAATTTTGAAAGTGCTTTTGAATTTGTCTGGAAAATCATCCATAGCAGAAGGACTACTTAGTACCTAAGGATTCATCATTCCTTTCCCTGTATAATAGCCGCCTAGCAAAGGAGATTTTTCTTCGAATACTTTTTTTAAAAAAGGTATTTATTTTATTTATTTTAGAGAGGGGCAGAGGGAGAGGGAGAGAGAGTCTCAAAAGTCTCCCTGCTGAGTTTGGAGCCCAACTCAGGGCCCAATCACCACCCTGAGATCATGACCCAAGCTGAAACTGAAGTCAGAGACTAAACTACTAGTGCCACCCAGGTGCCCCTCTTCTTCAAGTACTTCTATCAGAATATAAATAACTGCCTCAACACAAAAAGCCACTTAACAGCTCAACCTAGTTTCCCTAAAGGTTCATTATTCTTCTTCCTCTGTGGAGAAGAGTGTGCCCAGAAACTAAGAGGTTTAAAAAAAAGAAAAGAGGTGACTGGATGACTCATTCAGTTGAGTGTCCAACTCTTAATTTCAGCTCAGGTCATGATCTTGGGGTTGCGAGCTAAAACCCCACGTTGGGTTCCACACTCAGCCCTGAGTTGGCTTTCCCTCTCCCTCCCCCTGGCTTGTTCTCTCTCTCTCTCTCAAATAAATAAAATCTTAAAAAAAAGAAAAGAAGAATTTTAGTTTATCATCATGATGTGGATATGAAGTAAAAAGATGTAACAATAACAAAATTTGAATTAGTCGTGTGTCCAAAGAATAATGCAGTCTGGAATAATGCACATTATAAATTTCTCACTTTTCATCGTTCTTGTAAAGGAATTCTTTCAGCAGCTGAATTTACAAAGTAAATGTCATGTCTCATCAATACAGCTAAAACTTGCTGTGGACTTCAGGATTATTTTAGGCTATTTTATTGACACCAAATGAATATTGGAACTTGTACTGAAAACCTTTATTTATTTTGCTGTCTACATTGAGATAATGTGGTTATTTCCTCTACACGAAGTGACAGTGACCTTTGATACACATAAGCTACACTTTCACAGTTTGAAGTGATCCAAGACCACATTAGCATATCATGAATTCATTGGTTTAGAACTGTCATAGGAATGACACCATTTTTCTTGTATTGATGAGATCCTGAGTGCTCACTTTCAACTGACAACCAAACCACAGAATATTCAAAGATCCAATCATCTGTACTTCTAGTCAATGCAAAATGCAAACTTTAGAAGGTGCTCCCTAGTACTCACCTACTGGCATATAACGTACTAGTATAGAAAGAGATTATGAATAAGATACTGGGTTTAATCCAAATATCCATCCATAGACAATTGAGTAAATCCATCCAGTCTTTAAAATGATGAAGTTCTGGATGTGGTAATGTCAGAAAATATCCACTTGCAACATCATGGATGCAACTGAAGGGTATTAAGCTAAGTGAAATAAGTCAGTCAGAGAAAGACAAGTATCCTATGATTTCACTCATATATGGAATTTAAGAAACAAAATAGATAAACATAGGGGAAGGGAAGGAAAAATAAAATAAGATAAAAACAGTGAGAGGAAAGCCATGAGACCCTTAACTATAAGGAAAAAAACTGAGGATTGCTGGAGGGGACATGGCTGGGGGGCTGGAGTCATTAATTGGTTGAAGCTCATTAAGGAGGGCACTAGATGTAATGAGCACTAGGTTGTTATATGCAAATGTGAATCACTAAATTCTACCCTGAAGCTAATAATAATAAAATAAAATATAAAATAAAATAAAATATAATAAAATGTTAACAGTAGGAAAAACAAAGAAAAAAAGTTGAAGAAAGTCTGTATGTGGAAATGTAGAAAAATATCCATGAAATATTGTTTTTTAAACACACACTGTACAATATGCCTAATGCGACCCTCTGTATATTTTTTAAATGAAAAATACTTAAATGCTTACAAATACATTAATATTTCTGGAATGATACACAAACTATAGTAGGACTGGAGAGTGGAGAAATGACTCTTCTATGTGTATCCTTTTCTACTGTTGTAATGATTACTATGAGAATATATTTTATAATTTTTCAGTAAAAATATTTTAAAAATATTTTATGTATTTATTTGACAGAAAGAGAGAGACACAGAGTGAACACAAGCAGTGGGGGTGGGAGAGGGAGAACAGGCTTCCCGCCCAGTGGGAAGCCCGAAGCAGGGCTCGATCCCAGGACTCCCGGATCACGACCTGAGCCAAAGGCAGACACTTAATGACTGAGCCACACAGGCACCCAGTAAAAATATTTTCTTTAAAACTCACATTTCCAAACTCAGTTAGATAATAAATGGCAGAGTTGGTAGATAAGTCTGTGCCTTCAGAATCCATATACATTGATGTTTCCACTATTACATGGTAAGTAAACCCTCTTTACTTTCATCCCTTTAGCTTTATTTCTAATTGAGAGGATTCCAAAAGCCATAAAAATGTGATCCTTGACAGGATTCTGCTCCCACAAAAATTCCTCTGAATACTCTTCTCCAACCAAACAACATTCACCCATTGGAGCTGGATGACTATTGAGTAAAATGGCTGGTGAGAGGTAATTCAGCACTTAATTCCTAGCATGAAAGAATGATGACTGTGCGAGAACATGCTCTGTTTGAGACCATCTCCACGGACTCGCTGCCCCTGCCTGTGAAATAAAAGTTTTGGCTCAAACCATCGGATGTTGCCAGGTTTCCCTTTCCACATCTTATCATCCTAAACAGCAGCTGACTCTTTGATGCTTGTAAGAGAAGAGAAAAACAAAGCATAGGAAATTGTTGAAATTACTTTCAGGCTGTGTTTTGCTTTTTCCTTTAATTTGCCTTCTGTCCCTCTTCCAAGGATGGTGTTGCTTCCTAATGTGAAATCTAGAGAGAGCATCACATCTAAACAGTAAATGTGAACCAGTAGCATTCAAAAGAATGGGCTCATTTCATATCTGCAGAGAGTATCTTTAACTCTGAGTGGGAATGAGTAAATTATAGGATTTCCCCCTATTTTTGCAGGGAAAGGGAATAATTAGTTTGCTTTTACGAAATAAATTGCTTGTGTTTACAAAATAAAAACTTCAATACATAATAGTGAAATGCTATAAAATTAGCTCCATTTCTATGCATTCTGAATGTTTTCATTTTCAATGGATCTCATTTTTTCCTATTAAGAAATATTGTTGTACATGGGGATTTATTACATAATTATGATTTTCTGAGAAAATGTTGCTGCAATGAGATCATTCCAAACTTTCTCTTTCAGCTGTAAGATGTTGTCTTATTTTCCTCTTGATTAAGAAATCAGCAGGTTACCCAAATCAAACATTTATCATAGCCCATTCAATTCCATTCATACATATCACATTTTGCTCCACTAATATCTCAATTAAGGAAATACATAGAAAACAATCATTGCCTTAGGATGCTGTCATCCACCTCATTGCTGGAAACATCCAAATATGCTTCATTAGACAGGGTTCCTTTAATCATGATGGATCCCATGGGACCCACTTACAATGTTCTTAAACTATTCATTCTTTCATATCCCAAATCCAAAGGTCTCTAAACATTCACAGTATTTCTCAGAAATATAATGTACTCATGAGATTATTTCCGTCTTTGAGTCCTTTCCACACAGTACTGGCAATGTAGAAATGCAATATGCCTAAACATTCAGGTATGACAGCAAGAATATTCTTTGAGCCATAAATCAGTAAATTCAATTAATTCCGTTCTCATTATTTCTTTTCTAAAAAATTTTATTTACATATTTTAGAGAGAATGCAAGTGAGCGAGTGGGCTGGGGGGCAGAAGGAGAGAGAGAATCCTGAAGGTGACTTCTCTCTGAGCATGAAGCCAAGGTGGGGCTCGACCCCAGGACCTTGAAATAATGACCTGAGCTGAAATCAAGAGAAGACTGCTTAACCGGCTAGGCCACCCAGGTACTCTACCATTCCCATTATGTCAATGACAGCTTCCTGTGAAATGCTGAAGGCCTGAATAGGAAGCCCCAACATTAGACATTAAAATACATCTTAAAGAAATACTCAAGTCAAAACTGAAGATGCTTTAATTCAGTTCAGGCTCCAACTTTTGCATCATTTACCCTTCCTCTCCTTTTATCCCTCCTGATGTCTCATCATTAGTTCAAGCTGGTAGAATCATCTTAAATGGTATGTTCTGCATCTCTCCCCTCCTTTTCCTTTCTATTACGACTCTTCTTGTACTCCTATTAATATCCTCTCTTCAGAAAGATGGCAATTATTTTTGAACTCAGTTTTCCAATCTTGCTTCTCTGGAACCCCGGGTTCCATGGAATAAATGACATTCAAAAGGAGTTCCACTTGAGAAACATGGACCTAAATATTTGTGGCTTTTTTCCTACGGTATTTCTCAGAGGCTTTAAATTGCTAACTTTATTGACTAGGTAACTTATATTCCAGGCTTTCTGCTAGATCTTCTTATATTATTCCTCCCGACAATTATGTTGTTGTTATTATCTGTTTTATAGAACACACAGCTCATAAGCAGTCAAGCCAGGATTTAATTTCAGCTCTTTCTCACTCCAAAGTCTCTGCACTTGGGATGACTAGGTGGCTCAGTCGATTAACATCTGCTTTCGGCTCAGGTCAGGATCCCAGGGTCCTGGGATCGAACCCCACATCCAGCTCCCTGCTCAGCAAAGACCCTGTTTCTCCCTCTCCCTCTGCCTGTCACTTCGCTTTCTTGTGTACTCACTCGCAGTCTCTCTCTCTCTCTCTCCCTCTCTCTCTCTTTCTTTCTCTCTGTCAAATAAATAAAACAAATCTTTTTAAAAAAATGCCTGAATCCCTTTTCTTTTCATATTTCCCTCTTCGTACTAAAACATCATACCATTTCCTTAAAGGTCACCATGTACTTATTAGCTACATGTTTCTTTCTCTCAATAAAAAAACCTGAACATCTGGATATTTTTAATAGAGAGAAAATTAATTTTTCTTTGTGATGGAGTTAATACTGTAGAGGTTCATGGCATACATCTTTGTGTCAGACAATATTATTCAAGTTTTGGTTCTGAAAATCACTAGCTATGTAACAAAGATAAGTCCTTTAATCACTTAAAACCTATTTCTTTGGGGCACCTGGGTGGCTCAGCCATTGGGCGTCTGCCTTCGGCTCAGGTCATGATCCCAGAGTCGCGGGATCGAGCCCTGCATCTAGCTCCCTGCTTAGTGGGAAACCTGCTTCTCCCTCTCTCACTCCTCCTGCTTGTGTTTCCTCTCTCGCTGTGTTTCTCTCTGTCGAAATAAATAAATAAAATATTTTTTAAAAAAACAAACTATTTCTTCATCTGTACTATGGATAAAATATTTATTTCAGGAAGATATTTGTGATATTTGAATGTGACTATGCAAGTAAAGCACTTAGAGTAATTGGACATACAGTACGTATTGGATTATAATATTACCAATAAATAATGATAACATCATGATGTCCCTAAGACTCACTTGCCTGGGTTTCTTACTCAAAACTCTATTGCCTAGTCTAATTCAGTTAGATTTTATTTGAAATTTTTATAATAAATTGATAAATGATTTATAATGCTATTAAAAGAGAACAATTTAAATTAATAATACACTAAGTGATAAATTTCCCATACTCAACTTTGATCCTAAATCTAGAAGGAATTTGTCCAGCTTGTGCTCCAAGTGTCTGAACTGAAGGCTATTTTAGTTTTGCAACTGGGTAGCTCCTAAATAGTAAGATTCAATTTTCAATGTGGATCTTACTAATCGAGATGTTCTAGTGTAGAATACCAGCTTGCCCTTACCAAATTAAAACTTTCAGGATGTTGACTTTCCTTTCTGTAAACATTCTTATATGAAAACTGCAAAACAATCTTATATTCTGTACTTTCTTATCAATCTTTTTTTTTAAAGATTTTATTTATTTGACAGAGGGAAACACAGCCAGAGAGGGAACACAAGCAGGGGGAGCAAGAGAGGGAGAAGCAGGCCTCCCACCTAGCAGGGAGCCGATGTGGGGCTTGATCCCGGGTCTCCGGGATCATGACCTGAGCCGAAGGCAGTCGCTTAACAGTCGCTTAACTAACTGAGCCACCCAGGCGCCCCCTTTCTTATCAATCTTAAAAGAGATTTTGAAAAAAAACTTACAATTTTTGAAAATTAAAATTTATAAAATTATTAAATACATTGATTGAAAGAAGAAAATGACATAGACTTTTTGAGATCTACTTAATAACCAGTTTTAACAAAACCCCACCAAATTGAGCTTTACTTATTTGGAATTCATAATTCTCTGAGACAGAGACCAGAATAAAATTTTAAAATAACCTCATGAGGGGCACCTGGCTGACTCAGTCAGTGGAGCAGGTTACTCTTGTTCTCTGGCTTTTGAGTTCCAGCCCTACTTTGGGTATAGAGATTATTTAAAAATAAAATTTTAAAAAACACACACAAAAAAACAAAAAAAATACCTCATGAGGATTCGCTGTTGTTTGATGTATGCTTTTCAGGGTGGTGATTATCATAATTAGCAGGGCTTAGGTATGATATAAACCAAGAACTGCTCTAACTGACCTACATATTTTAACTAATTGAATTTTCAAAATCATCTTAAGTGGGTACTAGTGTTACCTCAGTTTACATGAGTCATGTGAAGGAAAGAAAGATTGTTACTTATCCAACACCCTACAACTTGTAATAGCAGAATTGGGGTCTTTTATTTTTTGTTTAAAGATTTTTATTTATTTATTTGTCAAAGAGAGAGAATGTGTGGGCACAAGCAGGGGGAGGGGCAGAGGCAGAAGGAGAAGCAGGCTCCCCACTGAAAAAGGAGTCTGATGCGATACTCGATCCCAGGACCCTGAGAACATGACCTGAGCCAAAGGCAGATGCTTAGCTGACTGAGCCCCCCAGGTGTCCCAAAACTGGGGTCTTTCAATCCAGACAAGCTAGCTCCAGTATTTGCCTTTAGTCTCACAGTTTTAGAGAAATTAAGCCCACTTAAAATGTTTAAACCTTGATATTGGTGAAATTCAGAATACCATTTTTTTTAAAGATTTTATTTATTTATTTGACAGAGAGAAACACAGCGAGAGAGGGAACACAAGCAGGGGGAGTGAGAGAGGGAGAAGCAGGCCTCCCGCCGAGCAGGGAGCCGGATGTGGGACTCGATCCCGGGTCTCCGGGATCATGACCTGAGCTGAAGGCAATAGCTTAACCAACTGAGCCACCCAGGCGCCCCCAGAATACCATTTTCTAGTTAGTCCCAGTGTTTTACTACTCAGTGTTCATCAGTTGTATTTTAAGAACATGATTCTTTGGTCTACATTCTGGAAAACCTCATCAAAAATACTGATTTCTATGGACACACGTCTCAATAGTCAGCTCATCTCAATTCCAATTTTTATCAAGAACCTTCTGGAGACAAACATAAAATAGCATGCATCCAATGCTAATACATGTTTCAAGATTAAAGCAATCTGTTTTCTCTAAAATACACATGGAAAGATATGTGTTATCTCTTATCATGAGAAAAGTAGCTTATCATTTGTTTGCCAGAACTCCTAAAGTCAAGAAGCTGAGAATTGAAATAAACAAGGCAAAATATTGGCAAGGGGGAATTGTATCTGCAAGTCTGGGTCAAACATTTTACTGCATAGTATGTTTTAGACCCAATGTAGATATATGTGAATCGGTATCACTGGGATATCAGAAACATTCACTTCACTTCCCAAAACGCAACTGGACTTTATTCTCTTTCTCCTTGAAATCAAAATTCTTGATCTTTCTTTCACTGGATTCTAGGGAAGCATTTATCAAAGTGTATTCTATGGGATACTGATAAGTATTAATGGCAAAAAAAGTGTTCAGTGGTCAAGTAAGGGAGAAACTAGGTTAAATGTACTGTGGAATTTGCAGAGCCTTTGGGTACTAATACTTAACAGTCTCTAGGAGCAGAATAAAATATGAAGAAACCCTCAAAAATTCTGATTACATACTTTTTTGGAGCATGCTGATGTGGGAAAATTACTTCACAAACATGTTTTGGGAATCAATGGTGTGGTTTCCTGAGTCATTAAAATTGGCAGAGGGTAAAGAAAAACCTCAATGCTGGTTTATGGACTTGATGTGTTCAGAACTCATTTTGGGGAGGAAATGTAGGAAGATTTCTTGGGAATACATTTTCCGAGGTTCTATACCTAGGAATCTGGGATAAGGTCCACGATCCTATATTTGGTGTGGGAGCGGGGTCTTTCCTTTTGTTTGTGCAGCAGAGCTAACCTTTAGAATCATAATGGAAATATCATTGCTTCATAGCCTAAAGCATATTTATACCAACCATCCCCTAATTATATATATATATAAATATATATATATATTTATATATATATTATGATAAGCACAATAATGTCCCTCTCCAAGATAACTATGTCTTGATCCCTCAAACCATTGAATATGTTAACTTATGTAGCAAAAAAAGACTTTTCCGGTGTGATTCAGTTAAAGATCTTGAGGAAAGATTATCCGAGGTTATCAGGTTGGGCCTAATGTAATCACAAGGTCCTCATAAGTAGAAACAGGACAACTGAAGGCAGAGAGAGAGATTTAAAGATGCTATGCTTGTGACTTCGGTGATGCAGGAAGGAACCATGAGCCAAGAATTGCAGGGAGCCTCTTAGAACCTGGCAAAGGCCAAGGAATGGATTTCTTCCTAAAGTCTCCAGAAGGAACACATCGTGTTGACTCCTTTATTTTAGCCCAGTGAGAAATAGTTTGGACTTGTGATCTCCCAGAATTACAGGATGATAAATGTTTATTGTCCTAAACTACTACATTTGTGGTAATATGTTAACAGCAGCCATAGAAAATAATGTGTATACTCATACAGTTGAATGCAACACCTTTTAGCCATGGGAAACCAAATTATTGTTTTGTTATAACCTGAATTTTGCCAATTCATAATGCTGCCACCTTTAATAGTAAGAAGAGGGGGAGAGACTAGCTACCATGTTAGTGACTCAGAAGCTAAATATTTTAAGTTCAGTTTCCTGCCTTATATTAGAATTACAATATAGGAGGGAAAGTGAAAATGCAGAAATGGTTCAGTGTGGAAAAGTATTATCATCAACAAGAAAAATACAATATAGTACTACAACTTAAAGCAAAGGAAAAGAGAAGAACGCTATTTCTGGAAGAAGGACATGGGTGACTTTTAGAATTAGCATCGCATCTGGGATTAAGGTTTACTCAGAACTTCAGAATATACCTCCTTCTCTCAGCCCACCCCACCACAAAGCTAAGAAGCAGTAAGTAAAAGCAACATCGAAACACAGCTGATGGAACTAGAAGGGGTCACATACTCTCTGGGGAACTGTGGCAGAAAGAGGAGATTGAAACCCAAGCAGCAAGTGAACATCAACCAACCCAATCTTTTTGACTGGATTCATGCAAACCTCTACACTTAAGTCTTAACACAAGAAAGGCATGCTCACATCCAAATGTAAGTGGGAAAAAATGTACCTCAATATGGACTGTCCTATACAAAATATCAAGAGTCAACAAAAAAAATTACAAGGCACATCAAAAAGCAGGGAAAAAAACCTACACAGTCTGAATAGAAGTGTGATCATCAAAATAAAACTCAAATATGACACAGATATTGGTATTATCAGTGAATTTTACATAACCATCACTAATTTATTAAAAGAGACAACAGAAATGAGAAGATATGATCAAAATAAAACTCAAATATGACACAGATATTGGTATTATCAGTGAATTTTATGTAACCATCACTAATTTATTAAAAGAGACAACAGAAATGAGAAGATATGAATTAACAGATAGGTAATTTCAGCTAAGAGATGGAAACCATAAGAAAATGGAAGTGTTAAAAAATGAAAAACTCAGTAATCCAGATGAAGAATTCCTTGGATGGTTTATCAGTAATCACAACCCAGGAAATACTCAGTGAGCGTAAAGGTAGGTCAGTAGAAATTATCAAAATATGGGGAAAAAATAAGAGCATCTAGAAATTGTTGGGTAATATCAAATGGCCTAATATGCATAACTGGAATTTCAGTAGAAGAAAGAGAGAACAAGGCAGAAGAAATATTTGAAGAGATAAAGGTGGAAATGTTTCCAAAATTATTAATAGATACTAAAATTCGAGACCCCAAAAATAGGCAAAATAGCAGGATAAATATTAAAACATTCAACCATATAATATTCAAACTTCTGAATACTAAAAACAAAAGTACAGACTTGAAGGCAGCCAAAGAAAGGAAAATTCCATACTGAGAAATAAAGATGGTAGTTACAGCAAACATCTCATCAGGAAATATACTACAAAGAAGTCAATAAAGTTAACACCTTTAAAATGCTTAAACATAGAAGGGGCCCCTGGATGGATCAGTTGGTAGTGTATGACTCTTGATCTCAGGGTTCTGAGTTTGAGCCACATGTTGGGTGTAGAAATTACTTAAAAATAGGAACATCTGGGTGGTTCAGCAGGCTAAGCGTCCAACTCTTGATTTCAACTCAAGTCATGTTGTGAGATTGAGTCCGGTGTGGGACTCTGCACTGAGCTCGGAGTCTCCGTGTCCCTCTCCCTCTGCTCCTCCCCAGCCCCCAGTCTCAATCTCTCTCTCTCTCTCTCTCTCTCTCTCTCTCTCTCTCTCTCTCTCTCTTCAATAAACAAATAAAATCTTTAAAAAATTCTTATAAAAATGTTTAAACAAAAAAACACTTTCAAAAGTCTGAGAACACTAATCAGAATACCGAAAGAAAAAAATTTTGTCAGACACCTGCATGATTTGCAAATTTTTTTCCTCTAGCTTCCCTTTTTATTCTCCTTGTCTCATTTTTAGTTAATTTTTTCTTTTTGGTTTTTGTTTTTAAGTGAGCTCTACACTCAATGTGGAGCTTGAACTCATGATCCCGAGATCAAGAGTTGCATGCTTTACCAACTGAGCCAGCCAACTGCCTCCAAAATTTTTAGTTTTGATGAGGTCCAGTTTATTATTATGGTATTTGTCTTTGTTTGCATTGTTTCACTTAGCATAATATCCTCTAGTTCTACCCATGTTGTCACAAATGGCAAGATGTGGTTCTTTTTTATTGCTGAGTAGTTTTCCATTGTGTGTGTGTGTATACATACCGCATCTTCTTTATCCATTCATCCATTGGTGGACACTTAGGTTGTTTCTGTATCGTGGTTACTGTAAATAATTCTGCAATGAGCGGGGCCAGGGTAGCTCAGTCAGTTAAGCATCTGCCTTCAGCCCAGGTCATGATCCTGGGGTCCTGAGATGGAGCCCTGTGTTGGGCTGTCTCCTCAGCAGAGAGCCTGCTTCTCCCACTCCCTCTCTCTCACTAGCTCCGATATATAAAAAAAAATAAGGTCTTTTTAAAAAACAACACTGCAATGAACATAGGGGTCCATATATCTTCAAATCAGTGTTTGTTTTCATCTTCTGGGGTAAGTACACATAAGCAGACAGCATTTAATGGCCAACAGCATTTAAGGGTTTCTTTTTCTTTTCTTTTCTTTTAATTAACATATAATGTATTATTTGCTTCAGGGGTATAGGTCCCTGGATAATCAGTCTTACATAATTCACAGCACTCACATAGCACACACCCTCCTCAATGTCCATAAGGGTTCCTTTTTTTTCTTTACATCCCTACCAGCACTAGTTATTTTATTCCTTTCTTATGCCTGAGTAGTTCTCCATTGTGTATATACACCACACTTCATCTATTTTTATGTTGATGAACACTTATATTGTTTCTACTACTGGGCTCCTGTGAAAAATGCTACAACGAATATTGGCATATGAGTTATCAGGTATCTGTTTTCAATTCTTTTCAGCAAATAGGTGTGGAATCGCTGGGCCATACACGAATTTGCTGTGTAGCTTCATTTTGTGCAATGCCTGCATCACTTTTCATTCCCTCCAGCAACGTATGAGGGTTCCAGTTTCTCCACATCCTTGCTTACACTTACTATTTTCATCAATCTTCATTTTAGCCATTATAATAGATATGAAGTGGTATCTAATATGATCTTCACTTGCATTTCATAAGTACTAAAGATTTTGAGCATATTCCCATGTGCTTATTGTCCATGTGTAGCTCTTCTTTGTAGAAATGTCTACTCAAGCCCTTTGTGCATTTTTTAATTGTAGTGTTAGGGGTTTTTAGTTGTTGAGTTTCATCTCTTTATATATTCTGGATATTAAATCCTTATCAGATATATGATCCAAAAATATTTTCTCCCATTCTGTAGGTTATCTTTTTACTTTCTTGATAGTGTCTCTGAATGTACAAAATTTTTTGGATGTTGATGAAGGCAGATTTACCTATTTTTTGTTACTGGTGCCCTTTGTATCATATCTAAGAGTCTACTGCCAAGTTTAAGCTCATGAATATTTACCCCTATGTTTCGTTTGAAGAGTTCAGGGTTTCAGCTCATACATTTATATACCATGGAGTGGCCAGTCTCTGGAACTGGGCAATAGTCTATCTTTTAGTTCCAGCCTCAAAGTCTTTGATATGCTGTTTAGGAAATGACCCCATGCATGCATGGCTTTGGAGTGAGTCCATTTACAACTTTATGGGTTTTCTTTCTTAAGTAGGCCCCCACTTTTGAACTTCTGAGTTCATCTCGGCATTGAGCTATCTTAGCAAGAGTCCTAAACCAGTTTTAGCCAGAATCCCTCATTCTCCCCATCTAATCACCCTTGAGATCTGATCAAGCTCCTTGCCTCCTATTATGCCCTAGTGGGAATGACTTGTCTTTAGCAAGACTCCTGCTGGGTCAGTTTAGCCAGAATCCCCCCTTATTCCTAATGTTTTTTCTTAGTAGTTTTCCATCCATGAACCCCACCCTACTCCTTGACTCTAAATTCACACTTGCCCTTGTATCCAGAGGTAAGCCCAATCTCTCTCCCCCACTGCAAGACCCCATTGCAGTGGTCCCTACACCCTCATGACAGTCCTGAATAAAGACTGCCTTACTGGGGACAGCTGGGTGGCTCAGTCAGCTAAGCGCCTACCTTCGACTTGGGTCATGATCCCAGGGTCCTGGGATCCAGTCCCACATCAGGCTCCTTGCTCAGTGGGGAACCTGCTTCTCCCTCTGCCTGCTAATTCCTCTGCTTGTTCTTTCACACTGACAAATAAATACAATCTTTTTAAAAAGACTGCCTTACTGTTCTTTGTACAAGGGTCATGAATAATTTTTCCTATATTAGTTATATAAATCTATTATAACTCATCAAAATGGATACATTTTAAGTAAATTATTCTTCAAATAGTTATTTTTTTAAATAAGACAGAGAGAAAAAGGCCCAGAATGAAAAAAAAAAAGCTGTTGAAGGATAAAATAGATTAACTCTTAATTTTTCCCTAAGGCCCTAGGCCCCAAATACTTACAGGAACCCATTTTGATTCTAGGTACAAAAAACTAGAAATTCTTGGGCATTCTCTAGAATGCTAAAAACTAAGGATATTATAGATGGGAAGGGTCTTATTCAGCAAATATGGATATAGTTGAACAACAGCCAAGTATAAACTTATACTTGAAGTCATTTTTCTTGCAAAATAAATTTAGTAATCTCAAAATGATTCTGTATTTTTGTGTATCCACAAAATGAAAAATGAATGGATCATTATAATGTAATTAATCATGTACTTTAGTAGTACATTTGCAATGATAAATTCAAATCCAGTGAAGGAAACTATATAAAATATTACTGAATTATATATATGTAAAATAAACTCCATAATAGAAATGCAGTGTTTTTATTAATATTTATATTTTTTACCCAAAATCTTGTTTGTTAGTTGCTTATTATTTTGATTTATACAGAAACTAGAAGTTCTTCTTTTGACCACTAGATAGAGCTTTGATATTAATGTAATAAATAAGACCCACTAAATCTACTGAAAACTTGATAGTTGTCTTATATACATGCACTGCTTTGCCTCTAAACATTTTGTTTCCAGATCTGTTTAAGTACATTCTGAAAAGACATTTTTCTCTGCTGTCAGCCATAGCATGAGTTAGAAATGTCCTTACCACAAGGCAGGCTACTTACTGTTTAGTCCAGAACTTATTGAGGGAATGAGGAGAATCGATTCATTGTCCTCTACAAAGCTCTCGCATCAAAGAAGTGAAGTTAGACCAATTTAAAGAATAATTAATAATTCCTAAATGTGTCATGGCCACATTTATTAGACTAGTTGAGAACCTTACTAGTGTTGACTTTAAACATCTTTAGCTTCTGGAATATTAGTACGTGGTCTTTGCCGAAGGCATCAATTCCATTATGTACGTGCAGGAACTAGGGGAAAAGATCTAAATATGTCCTATCATAGAAGAAATGACAATTTCTCTTGGCTAAGAGTCTATAAATCTGAAATGACTTCAGCACTGGGGCTGGAAAATCAAGTAAACACTCATACCTGGTCTAATCATTCTCTCTGACTAGGGGGAATTTCCAGTTTCTACTACTCAAAGTATAAAGACTCAAAAATATAGGAAAAGTATTTCCTACATTTGCAATAATAAGGTAAAGTACACGTGTATAGCTTTCCCTCCAAAATTATATTCCAAAATTGGTTAAAGGTATGAGTCAATAATCAAAGTACCTAGAAATAGTGGCAAGGCACCAAATTTTATATGAAGTCAATCACAAATACATTCCAACAGAAAGACATGTATATATCAAATTAATTGGGTTGTGTTTGGGTGTTTGGGATTCTGGGTATATTTATTTTTCACTTCCTATTTGCTGTCTTTTAAATATGAGTTTATAATTTTTAATTGGAAGAGAGACACTTTAAAAAATAAAGGAAAATGGGACAAGGCAAATTTATATATGCAAAAAAATAGCCACAGTATTAGGTCACTAATCTTCCTCACATTGCAGATGAATAGTATGGTTAAACATTCAAAAGCAAAATAAGAGCCATTTTTTGCCCCTTGGAAGTACTATAATGATCAAAATAGACAGAATGTTTGCTGGTGGACCCCTCACTGATTTTCTTCTGGAGACCAAAGGAATATGTTCTTGTCTACTCTCTTAGTACTTATGTAGTTGGACATAGACTAAACGCTGGTATGGGCGTGGAAAAAACATTCACGTAATCCTATGGACAGACACATATGTGCATGCCTACATCAAAGCTTATTCAAATAACTAAAGGCAGCATTATCCCTGAGTTAAGATAGTGGTAGGAGCATAAGTCATCATCACAGAATTCCCACATAATCATGTGTAATTCCCTCCTCCTAAATTATCATTGATCAACTAAAGAAATATACAAATAGGAAAAACAATTTTCATCAGCAGTGAAAACAGACTAGGTAGTCCATACCACAAAATTCTGAGAGCCATGGGGTACACAGAAGGAACCCACAGAAGAAACTCATTTTGACAGAACATGATCTTTCTAGGAAGTCGTAGGAGACTTGTTTAGAACTGACACTGATATTTTGTAACTTAGAGTTATGGCTGACGTTATATGTGACTGAATATAAAGACAGAATGGGAGCTGTTTAAGACACAATTAGGTTTCTTCTCACCTCTGGCAATGGGTATCTTTGTGCTTCTATCCTGATGTAAGGCTGCACATAAATGTACTAAATCAAAGCAACAGACCAAATGGAAAAGGAGACTTAGTTGGGGAGGAATTAGGGAGGCTCTGGCCCTATGGACTCCAACCCTTTTGGTGGCTCAGAGCAGAAGCTTTTAGATAGCCATGTTTCTTTTTTTGTATTTTAATTTTTACTTATTTCTTTTATTTATTTGTCAGACAGAGAGAAAGGGAACACAAGCAGGAGGTGCATCAGACAGAGGGAGAAGCAGGCTCCCTGCTGAGTAAGGAGTCCGATGTGGGACTCGAGCCCAGGACACCGGGATCATGATCTGAGCTGAAGGCAGACGCTTAACGACTGAGCCACCGAGACATCCCTAGATAGCCATGTTGCTGATACAAGTTGTTGATTTTCTCAAGTGGTGTCAACTGATTTTGTTCCTTTTTCTTTCATGAGGTCATCAGTGTAGGCTGCTAGACAGAAGGCAGTCTCCTCAGTAGCAATCAGGGGCATTTGGTTCATTTCTTAGTGTAAACTTCCTTGTGCCTTCCCAGCCTGTGGGGAAGAAAATTCCACTCCACTGAACGGCTATGTTTGCTGCCCGGCTTGGATGACCAGGGCTCGGTTCGTCATGTGCCGCTCAACGGAATTGTAAGTTGGTGTCCCATGGTCAGGTGTTCGATCTCTACGTAGGCCCAGTAGAGGACCAAAAGCTAGTCCTTGAAAGGAGAGTAGTTACCTGAGGGCGGTGACACGGCCTTGCTCACAAATCCTAAAGGCCCGTACTGTGACTCACCCACAGCTCTTCTGGTCACTCAGTAATAAAACCGAGTAACACACCCAGATGAGGAAGATGTTGCCTCCGAACCCAAGGAGGCCCCCTAGCCCTTGTTCCTCTTTTATGTTTATATGAGCTGCAGGATACAACAACTTATCCTTTACCTTAGAAGGGATTCTGCCATATGCATAGAAGCCACCAGAATCCATCTACCCACAAATATCAACCATTACACAGCGATTCAGCAGAACAAACCACCTGAGAATAACTGCATAATAAAGGGTAAAAAAGAAAAGCCTTGCTGTGTCTACATCTTCTAGCCCCCGCAGCGGGTAGCACTGCTCTGGACCAAGAGGGAGCACCCAGGGTCAGCCAAGTTCCCCTCACTAGCCAAAGGAGAGTGGAGTACGCGGCCGGCTTCCCAGGCCTTTCATGGCACTACACAGCGGACTCACTGAGGTTTCGGCACCCGTGCTGCTGAGGACGTTGGTGACCCTCATGGATGCTGCAGACCCCCGCAGCTTCCGTCCCCGAGGCTTCGGAGTCCCTCCCTGCCCCAAACCCGCCCCTGCTGCTGGAGCCCAGGAGCCATATGGGCAGTCAGCCGCAGTCTCTGCAGCTGTGTGCAGGCAAAATGCCAGCCTGGGCCCCCATGGCAGAACCCCACCACTGTGTTCACCAAAGCTAACAGCTGCAGCCGCACATGGGGACGCTGCCCGCCCAAGTCCTGTCACCGGCCTCCAGGGTCTCACCACGGGCTCACACGGCCCACCTTTGAACCCAGCCCTGGGGCTGGTCCAGCCCCGCCCCGCACTCCGGCCCCGCTGCCACACAGGCACAAGCCACCGGCCCCCACCATCAAGTGTGTGCACATGACCAGATACGGCCACCACAGCCTCCTCTGGTCCGAGCCATTAGACCTGGACGCACTTCTGAGGACCTCAAGGACACTTGCAGCCATCGCGAACCACCCAGGGCACTTGCCCGGGATCACAGAGTAGGTAATGTCAATGGACCCCTGCGGCCTGATCAGCTGAGCCATGTGCAAACGGGGAGCCATGGATCCTTCCATACTGGGTGTCGGGTATCTGCCCTCCCGGCCTGCCCCAGGGTGCCTCCACACACAGGTGAAGGGTTTTGCTGACTGACGTCAAATATTATTTGAAATTAATTGGAGGGTAAGATGAATTACAGATGCACATTTTAAACTCAGGGCAATGACTCAATAGTGCATGGGTTGGCAAACTTTCTTTGAAGGGCCAGAAGGAAGTATTTTAGACTTCTAGGTCGTATGATTTCTGCTCAACTACTCAACTCCACTTTTGTGGCTTATGTATGTAAAGTAATGGGCTTAGCTGTGTTCCAATAAAACCTTATTCATATCGGGGTGCCTGGGATGCCCAGTTGGTTAGGTAGTCTGCCTTTGGCTCGGGTCTTCATTTCAAGGTTCTGGGATCCAGCCCCATGTCAGGCTTCCTATTCAGCGAGGAGTCTGCTTCTCCCTCTTCCTCTGCCCTTACCCCCGCCCCTCCCCTGCCCCATGCGCACATGTGCGCTCGCTCTCTCTCTCTCTCTCTCTCAAATAAATAAATAAATAAATAAACATCTTGGGGTAAAAAACTTTATTCATAGAGAAATAGGAAGCTGGTCTATGATTTTAATCCAACCATAATTATAATTTCATTAAGTATAAAGTTCCTAAAGCACAAAATTAAAGACAGGTTGGATTTAAAAAACAAGACACAAATAGAGGTTGCATATAAGAAATCTTTTCAAATAAAAATGGACACGTTAAAAGTAAAAGGATAGAAAAATAGATGACATAAAAACAAAAATATAAAGAAAGGGGGAGTAGCTACCTTAATATCAGATAAACTAGAATTCAGAGTGAGTAATATTACCAGAGATAAAGAGGGACTTTGACCATAAAGAGGCTGGTTCTCCAAGACAACGGAACAATGCCATGTGCATATATACCCAACAATAGGTCTTGGAGACTTCAACACTCCTCTCTAGTTATGGATGCAATCATTAGAAAGAATAACGAGAAAGCAAACCAGTAAGGAGAAAGAAGACCTAAACAACACTCAACTACTTCTTCTAATTGACATTTACAGAACACTTGTTACGGGGCACGCTCAGTGAATCACCACTGACACCATTAAGGGTTAAACAATGAGAGGTTTATTATTGGTGGCCAGCGACCACTGTGAGAGTCCGGGCTCTGTGAGGGTCCTTACCCTAGGGCAGTCTGGGTTTTTTAAGAAACGAAACAAATCCTGATGGGGCATGTTTCGAAATTAAAATTCCAAAATGGACAAGAATGAGGAAAATACACAAATACTTGGAAACTGAAAGACACACCTCAAAAGAACCCATACGTCAGAGAAGAAATCTAAAAGAAAATTAGAAAGCATTGTGAAATGAATGAAAATGAAAACATAACGTAGGAACACTTGTGAGATGCAGCCAAGGCAGTGATTAAATAAAAATTTAGAGCTTTGCTTTAAAATCCTACATAAAACCTTTGAAAATTTGATCAAAATTTCTTCCTTTAGAAAAACTTCAAATTACACCCAGAGAAGCAAGAGGTGAATAATAAAAAGCCTAACTCAACAAAAGGGCAAAGTTTGCAACTTAAAATATTAATTCCATATTGCAATGATTAGACTCCTATTTCTCCAAAGCCAGGTCCCCATCATCTGAGAAGAGGGGACTATACCCGTCTGAAGTCAACTTATTAAAATGGTGCAAAATGTGTGCCCTCAAAGTCCTGCTTTGGTGTTCTTAAGAGAAAAAAAGAATATATTCCATCACCAACAACTGACTTCCACAGAACTTCTCAGTTGATAATAGTTATTTGCTGGTGTGTAGTCATGGGCTTCTCAAGTAAATACTATAAATTATTAAAAAGTAAATTAATTATGTTAATAAAACATATGTTTGGTGGGGCCCCTGGGTGGCTCAGTCGGTTAAGCATCTGCCTTCAGCTCAGGTCATGATCTCAGGGTCCTGGGATCGAGCCCCACGTCGGGCTCCCTAATCAACAGGGAGTCTGCTTCTCCCTCTCTTTCTGCTCCTCCCCACCACTCATGTGCTCGCTCACTCTCGCCCTCACTCTCCCTCTCTCTCCGTCTCAAATAAGTAGATAAAATCATTTAAAAAATAAAATAAATGTTCGGAAACAATGTACTAGAACACTGGCTTCTCAGATTCAGAAGAAAGGCTGAAGTATAATTAACAGAACACTATTTCCTAAGAATGTTTCTCCCCAAGAGTACTTTCTCATGGATTTGTAGGAAAGGATATTTATGGTTACATAATGGTTAAAAAAATGTTGTGAAAAATACCACTAAACCTAATTCAAATATTATGGAAATTGCCAAAGTTTCCAAAGTACTGAATTCTGTAAATGCAACCATGAAATCACAAACTGGTCTAGAATTCCAGGTGTATGTTTGATTCTCAAGGAGAAAACTAATGCCCTTAAAAGGCTAATAAATTCAAAAATGCTATTACCTCTCTTTTAATTAATGTTTTAATTCGCACAACTGTCAGTGAAGGAGAAAATAGAAATCATGCTAATGAAAGCAAATGAGTATATTTCAATAATAAAAGAGAAAACATTAATATCTGTGACTTTAATACATTGCAAACTGTAATTAGTTGTTCTCCAAATTATGCTGAATATTGCATACAGACTAAACCATTTACAGATTATGCCTACAGCAAGTATGCATTCTTCCGTTAACATAATGTTTGAAAAATTATCCCAAATATTATATACTTTTCAAGATTATATGATTTTTAAGACTTTGCAAGCCACAATATATAACATCTGCTAGCATACAATTTTATCAGTTGCCATTAAAATATAAAACATGTTAAGTAGGTGTAAGTAAACTTGCATAACTTTGCCTTGAAAACACCAAGGGAAATTATTATAGAAATATACTCATTTGCTTTGACTCTTCCTGACTACTTCAAGCAAAAGTTGAGTAGATAGTAATGACTTAAGGATGGAATCGGTAAGCAAAAAGGAAGCTCAATGTAAAGATCTGTAAAAAATTGTCAGCCTATCCGTATTGCAAAAAAATGAGAACACGAAGCATGTGGCCAAGTGACCATTGGATAGGGAAATGAGTATGAATGTGAACCACTCCCTTCTCAGGCACCCCAGGAGGGAAAGTGCCATTCTGACCTGAAGAGGAAAGAGATGAGGAATGATGACTGTTGAGCTTATTTAGATTATACAGATGGGAGCATGGAACTCTATGGCTGAGAACATGGACTATTCTGCAAAACCAAAAACAAAAAAGACCCTAAAGATGCGTTCAATAATACTTCAGCCCCAGTGGTTTCAAAAGGTGAGACTTCAACGCCAGGGATCTGCAATGACAGACCATAACCCCAGTGGATCCAGAAGGCTGAACTTTTGCTCTAGTGAGCCTTAGGGACAGAGAATGGAGCCAGAGAATTATTCTAGAACCTTCGGATCTCATGAAGTTTGCCTTGCTAGATTTTGGACTTATTTTGGGACCCACCACTCTTTCTTGCTTTCCTATTGTCTCTTTTTTTGGAACTGGACTGTCTATCTTATGCCTGTCTCACTATTATATTTTGGAAGAATATAAATTGTTTGGCTTTGCATACTCACAGCTGGAGAAGGATTCTATCTCTGGGTGAAGCCTAACCTGAATCTCACCCATATGTGATGTAGGAGACATTTAGATGAGACTTCAAACTTTAGGCTTTAGAACTAATACTGGAATGAGTTAAAGACTTTTGGGGTCAGAGGGAAAAATGAACATATTTTGTCTCCCCTCTTTCTCTTGATCTCAGGACTGTAAGTTCAAGCCCCACACTGCGGGGGAGCGATTAACAGAAATAATATCTATAAAGCACAAAGCACAATGCCTGGCATATGACAAATGATTGATCCATGGCAACTACATTTAGCCTCTGTTTCTTCTTTAGAGCTGTATTGTAGACAGATATGCAGGGGTTATATTTAACCAGTTCTGCTTCTTCACTTTAAATTTTTCATTATTGAAGAAAATACCACCCTGACCATGCCTAGACATAATTTTTGGACATGTGCACGATTATCTCCTCGAAAAACATCTGGAAGTAAAATAACTCAAAGAATGTGCGTGTTTCCACTGACATATAATTCATACACCATAGGGTTTGTCCTTTTACAAGGTACCACCATGTAGAATTTTTTTTTAAGATTTTATTTATTTGACAGAGAGAAACACAGCCAGAGAGGGAACACAAGCAGGGGGAGTGAGAGAGGGAGAAGCAGGCCTCCTGTTGAGCAGGGAGCCCGATGTGGGACTCGATCCCGGGTCTCCGGGATCATGACCCGAGCCAAAGGCTGTCGCTCAACCAACTGAGCCACCCAGGCGCCCCAATGAAGGATATTTCTAAAAAAGTCCACAGTACCACATTCTAAAAAAGTTGGAAGAAGACTAGAGATAAAAAATCCAGCTTAACATAGGGGACAGTTATCTGCTGGAGGTTTTTGGCTTGGTCTTAAGATTTTGAGGTAGGAAGTAAAGACATCAATTACTAATCATTAGAAATAATTTGTCAAAGAGAGGAAAAGAAGTTCTGGTTTGGTTACTATACAATACAGAAATAGGCACATTATGTTAATAATGTGGCTTTAATGCCACATGATAAATGCAAACACTAGTTTGCAATAAGAAATACCTTCAATTGTACACATTAAGGAAAGAGAAAAAAGGTATTGTGAATTATTTTCTTTTTACCCCACGTCCTGACAACTTAAAAGAATATCTTTTTATTCCATAAAGACTATTTGGGAAACCATTTCCGGAAAACAATACTAGGTATTGAGATATTTTGATGGAAAAAAGAAAATTGTGCCATTAGAAGTTTGTTGTGGGGGTGCCTGAGTGACTCAGTCATTAAGCGTCTGCCTTCGGCTCAGGTCATGATCCCAGGGTCCTGGGATCGAGCCCCACACCAAGCCCCACATCGGGCTCCCTGCTCAGTGGGAAGGCTGCTTCTCCCTCTCCCACTCCCCCTGCTTGTGTTCTCTCTCTTGCTGTTTCTCTCTCTGTCCAATAAATAAAATCTTAAGAGAAAGTTTGTTGTGCATCAATTATATTTCAATAAACACTATTCCAAGTTTTTTGTCTCTATAGAGCTAGCATATTTTATTTCTATTTTAGTTTTGCCACGTTATCAGAGACAATGTAGAACCTAACATAGTACAATTAGAAATCATTAGAATGTAATTTGCGCCTATATTTTTCTTTACCCCCACACCCATCCTGATGAGAAGAGCTTCCTGCTTTAGATTCAATTCTTTTTCCCAGGTCTCCTGAACTCTAAATGGAAAGACACAATTTGAAGGTCATTTCTAAGAGAGAGAAACTGAGGCACACTGTCCACACTTTCTGTCCAGGGTGAACTCTTGTGGTGTCTTGTCCCCTTGCACTGATGTGTATCCAACAAAACAGGTTTTTCTTTTCTTTTAACTATAAAGATTAAACTGTTTGACATTTAAAAAGTCATTCCACCAATTTCTGTAGCCTTAATTAAATTGTAAATTTCAGGAAATTATAATACCAAGCGGAAATGTCATAAAGCCAGTAACAGCCAGACTGGCATAAAAGATGATCCTCACTGCCCCAGGCGAACCCCCACATCACTAGGGTGCTGTCCACGGTCAGCTTGAAAGAAAGCTCATCATACAGAGACCACGGTTTACCTCCCTCCTCCCAACGGACGGCTATTTTGAGTATGTGCCCTCTGCAGAAATCAGCACATTTGTCAGACATAGTCCCCCTGGTTAAAGACTGTTGAGTTTACTACCTCAGGAACATTTTAAAATGCATCAAAAAGTTTGCTTTACAACTGCCTTTCCAATCATTACACAATATGCAACTTTCCCCTGCTATTTGCTGATATAGGTAGACTACTGTATTTTGCAGTGGTTTTTTTTTCTATGTGGAGGCCATGTGCACTCTATAAAACATACCTTTCTAGCACAGGCATATATAAGGGCAGGAAGAAAGAAGGTGCGGTCTCTCTCACACAGACATTTGGCACCACAACGGGCTATACCGTGCAGCTGGATGAACGTACACAGACCTCCA
Organism: Spilogale gracilis; assembly: GCA_004023965.1. Taxonomy (NCBI): domain Eukaryota; kingdom Metazoa; phylum Chordata; class Mammalia; order Carnivora; family Mephitidae; genus Spilogale; species Spilogale gracilis. The sequence goes on from PITA01001447.1 coordinate 194,136, forward strand.
TTTCTAACACAGCCAATGTGTTCCTTCCACGGACGACACAATCCATCATTCACCTGGGACTCACACACTCCTTCTGAAGCCCTTTTAGCTCAATCAATATCAAGAGCTATAGTTTGCAAAAGCTGCCAGGATGTCACATTGGAACATGGAACATGTGGGAACATGGATACCATGTGCTCTGCTGAGGGGACTCCAGGAGAAGGAGGCAAGTCAAGGCAGAGAGAGTTCCAAATTTCCCAAAACTTGGCTTATGATCAGCAAAGATCTCACCTGGCTAGGCTTGGCTCCCGATTGAATGACAATTAACCACTGGCGATGATAGAGGAAAATATGATTTTTCAGTAATAATGACTTGTTTGAACAAAAGCCCACCGATAATTTATTCTGTCCTTGCATGAGAAGATGCTTACATTTTTCCAGCAGGAACATGATCATCAGGAAAACTGCAGGTGAGGGGCAACTGGGTAGCTCAGTCGGTTAAGCGTCCAACTCTTGGTTTCAGCTCAGGTTGTGATCTCAGGGTCATGAGATCAACCCCATGTCGGGGTCCACACTCAGTGTGGAGTCTGCTTGAGATTTTCTCTCCATCCCCGTCCCTCCAGCTTGTGTGCTCAT
>PITA01001448.1:0-112849 GCA_004023965.1 Spilogale gracilis
TCCCCCTGCTTGTGTTCCCTCTCTGGCTGTGTTTCTCTCTGTCAAATAAATAAAATCTGTTTAAAAAAAAAAAACCAAAAAAACAACAAAAAACCCCACTTTCATCATTCTTTTAAATATAAGCACTGGAATCTAAACACCGTGGACCCATCATCACCCATTTAAAAAGTACTTGAGTGGACTCTTCTTTAGCATTGGAATTTCTACCTCATTCTCTTTTTTTCTCCGAATTCATATTTCATCCCCACACAATGGTGTTGTCCTTGGGTATTATATTTGTCTTTGCAAAAATCTGTATCTACATTTAAATTAAATTTCTTATTGCTGTAAGGGTCTAAATATTAAAAAGTTCTTATATTTACTTATTGTGGTTGATTACTATTATACATTTGAACAAATCCTAAATATCTTACAAATTTAGCTATCTATACACATAAGAGAACACCAAATTTGCTCAGAAACACACCTCCTGAGGAAATGCACAGAGCCCTTTGTGTTTTTGCAATTATTTGGTGTATCCATGGATGAATATTACTTCTCGCTGAGTAAGAAAGTTCAACATCAGTTCATTCCTGTTTTTTGCAGTTTAACAGATGGAAACACAGAGAAATCATATAGAACCAAGTAAGTAGATGGGACTGGGAGTAGTTAGAGCAGTCCTGCAATTCTTGAGACTGTTTCTGAGTGATAGGCTATAGTTGCTGCTCCTAGCCCCTTCCTTCTCAGAAGCTAGGGAGTGTGCCTCTTTGGGTGGTGTGTTGGAATCATCATGGAGGTTGTGTGGGGTGCGTGTGTTTCTCCCAGGCTCATTCCTGGGGCCAGGAGCAGGGTGGTAAAAAAAAAAAAAAAGTCTGTTCCAGGATGCGCATGTTCCCAGCTGAGGCTGACCGAGGCCACATGCTGCCATCTTGGTTTCAGCTCTCCCTCTGGAAATCAGCGTCCTTCCCGCCGTCTGTGTAGTGCCATGTTTTTCATGTTTTTGTGCTGTTTATTAGTGATCTCACCGCTGCCAGTGGTCCCGAAGCCCAGGGCTGAAGTGCTGTGTAGTGTTCCTGAATGGGAGAAGGCTGAGATGTGCCTTCGGGAGCAAATGTGGTAGACAAGCCTGTTCAGGCATGAGTTTTGGAGCTAAGGGCCGTGTTTCATGTTAATGAACCAGACACATATATAAAAGAGGGTGTCTTTAAACAAAAACACACACAAGGCAAGGCTAGGTATGGATCTGCTGACAAATTTGCTTGGACCAGAGGCCCAAAGGAGCCCAGTGCTGTGTTTCCCTCTGGGAGCCGTGGCTCAGTATCTGATTCAGTGTGCACTGTGATTTTATAAGACCTGACTACTGTGAATCATGAGAATCACCTGAATGTCCAGATAGTCCCCGACTCACGATTTTTTTCAGCTTTATGATGGTGTACATGTGATACAGATTCAGTAGAAACCGTACTTGGGATTTTGAAGTTGGATCCTGTCCCTGGCCAACGACATATGGTCAGCCCTCTCTTGGACACTGGAGAGTAAGCCGCAGCTCCCAGGCAGCCGGTGTTCACAAGGGCGGACGAGCCATCCTGACAACCATTGTGCACCCATCACAGTTCTGCTCTTCACTTTCAGGGCCGTCTTCAACACATGGCAGGAGACAGTCAACCCCCAATGATCAAATAGGCTTTGTGCGGGGTGACGAACCCACCTGAGTGTTGTGGGCACATTTAAGGCGGGCCAGGCTAAGGAAGCTTGGTAGATGAAATGCCCTAAATGTATTTTCCACTTACCATATTTTCAGCCTAGAATGGGTTTATCAGAATGCAACCGCATTGTAAGTTGGCGAAGATCTGCCATTTGCACGTGAATATTACGGCTTTAGAAATTTAAGGACAAATTTCAGGGTAATGTCTACGGAGGCAGCTTTTGCACTCAGAATATGAGGTGTTTGCTTTTATTTTTACAAAATAGTGTGTGTGTGTGTGTTTTTAAGATTTTATTTATTTATTTGACAGAGAGAGATCACAAGTAGGCAGAGAAGCAGGCAGAGAGAGAGGAGGAAGCAGGCTCCCCGCTGAGCAGAGAGCCCGATGCAGGCCTCGATCCCAGGACCGTGAGATCATGACCTGAGCTGACAAAAGAGTGTTTTAAACCATGTCCCTAACAGGATAACATTGATTTGTGAGTCTCCAGTGTTCATCGAAGGGGGTAATGTTCCAGTGCTGGTAGATGCTTCTGCTACTCGGACTTGACTATGAACTTGTGCACAGGGAGCACTTGAAGTCTTACAGTCAGACTTGGGGCTGAGTGAGGAGAACAGCATCGAGTTACTCTTTTATTATTCAACTGAAGCTTCTGTGCCTGGAAGATAAAAGAGCTCAAAGAAGCCGGAGTTCGGAAGCCGCACTGGCCTCCTCACTTATAGTCGGAGTCCTTATTAATTCTCTGATTTCACACAGCTTCAGTGATTTTTTTTAAACAGCCGCGTGTCCCACAGCCACTAATCTCGACTCAATAGTACCAAAGTTATAATTGTTGTGGTTTTGAGACATTTATATTCTGAGGAACAGAATGTATTTTAAGATAGGACTTCATCTTTCTGGAATCCCTCTTGAGGGCTTTGCATTTCAGTGGGCGGGACTCAAAACCTTCACCCGGGGTAGGACATGGCCTCCGGGAAGTGTGTGCTCCTTATTGAATTCCCTTCTCCATCTGGAACAAATCTCTTGTCCAAGAACACCTTTCCTCTCCTTAAGCTCAAATCAGATTCCAAGACTGGTTCTCACCTCAGTAAATTATAAACCAATGGTTGTCTTCCTTTTCTCCCCATGTATGCGGTTTTATTCATGTTTATGTAATCAGTAGATATTACAGAGCCCCTACTTTGTACCTGGGCCTGCGCCGGGTGCTGGAAGGAAAAAGGCAGCCAGCTTCCAGCCCATGGAAGAGGAGCCTCCTTTCTGGGGGGAGAAGAATCCGTGTTGCAGTATGGAGGGGCTGTCAGGGGAGGTTCCTTGAGGCGATACTCAGAAAGGTGTGGTTGGGGTGTCTCAAAGTTGGCCTGGGAGAGTCAAGGAAGGCTTCATAGATGAGTTGGTGCAGGGCCTGAGACTTGAGGTATGGGTAGGAGTTTACCAGCTGAGCAAAGGAGAGAGGGCTTCTGAGTAGATGGTACCACTCTGGCCTTATGATCCAGAGGATGAAAGAGCACAGAGTCTGTTTGGGGGTTGAGGCAAGAAAAGGGGAGTGGTGAGAGAAGAAGCTGGAAAGGGAGTTGTGGATGGTTTCAAGGACTTTCCACGCCACACTTAGTTGAGTGGAATTTATCCTGAAGGTGAGGGAATTTCCGTGCATTTCAAAGCCCAGCTTAGAGCTGTAGTGGGGAACTTTAAGACAGGTGTCAAGAAGACCAGCTAGATTGCTCTTGGATTCATGGAGGGGTTGTGGGGCAGAGGTGAAAGGTATGGGAACCAGCAGGGGTATGGGAAGATGGGACAGACAGACAGCATCCTGAAGTAGGTCAAGTTCAGTTTTGGGATCCTTTAGATTTGGTTCCATCCACGAAGGAAGGGCTAAGATGGGCTTGTGCATGGGCATTTGGGTAAAAGATGGTACGCTCTACTGAGAAGACTCACAGGAGCTGGTCTGGGGAGAAAGATAAGGAGTTCTGAATGGATGTCTAGGGAGAAAGATAAGGAATTCTGAATGCATGGAGTTGCCTTGAGAGCTCAGAGAGGAGGTACCCAGTATACAGATGAATAGATTCATCATTGGGCATAAATACAGTTCCAGGGTGACATCCCTGAAGCACGGTTTTCTTTGGTTTTGTCTTATTTGCTTGTTTTTACCTGCATTATCTACTTAAGTAATTTAAGTTGATGTGTTTGTTGGGAGGAAAAGAGCCTGGAGCAAAGTGGGTCAAAATACCTGGGAAGAAAGAAAAATCTCTGATGGTATGGCCTGAACAACAGTGTGGGCACATGAAACTGGAGGCACTGAAGGGCTGGGGGCTGGTTTTCAAGTGACTTAGGACAAGCTGTCCCCTTCTTGCCATCTTGTACTCACACCTGTGCTGTGGAGTGGTGTGGCCGCTAAGAATGCCAATTCCAGGTTGCAGGTGGACCTTGTTTATCCCGTCACCGGCGGGTTTGCCCCTCTTGCAAGCCCCTGCTCTGTGTCTAAACATCTTTCTTGCATAGCGATGATAATAGAATCCACTTTATTTGTGAGGATTAAACGAGATAATTGATGCTATTTCTTAGCCCAGTTCCTGGCATAGTGAACACGCAAAAAGATTATATCTCAAAATAATTACACGAACAGATCTTACATAATGACTCTAAATTCACAACTAAACATAAAACTGGAATTCAGGTTTGGTTTTCTAAGAGATTCAGTTCTCATTTATGCAAGGATGCACCATAAAATCCCTGTAGAAAAATCTTCTTTGTGTGGTTTAAAAATATTTGACCTGCAAACGTTCACTATACTTCAAAATTGTAGTCCATTATCCATAATAATAATAATGAAACGATTCATTTACAAAATATTTATGAATCTTTGTAAATGAACAATTGAAACGAAAATAAGCTACATTATATAATGCATTGAACTGCGAGGTTTCGCCCCTGCACCATCTCAGCTGCTTCTCTGGTGCAGGCCTCACAGTCGAGCTGGCATCGTGGCTCTCTCATGTTACTGGTGAGTATGCCCAGGCCAGAGAGCTCCAGGGGCATCCCTGGAGCCACCTGAAAAACCTTTCCTGTGCTTTGGAAAGAAAAGGAGGAAAGAGAAAAGGAACGAAAACTAGTTGCTTGAGGTTTTTGGAGAGGTAGACATTGAAGAAATTGCTCATCGAGCAAAGTCAGATCATTCCTTACTATATTCAGAGATCGTACAGTGGCACCTAATCCTTTTTGTAAATATGGCACCGCTTATAAATAAATACACCTTTACGAAGTTGAAAAGCTATAAACAAGTGTAGGGAAGCCAAGAGAGAAAGCTGTTTGTTTCTGTTAATTATGTATTAAGGCTATTATGGGTTACTTTTTTTTTTTTTTGAAGATTTTATTTATTTGACAGGGAGAAACACAGCTAGAGAGGGAACATAAGAAGGAGGCGTGAGGGGCGCCTGGGTGGCTCAGTTGTTAAGTATCTGCCTTTGATTCAGGTCATACTCCTGGAGTCTGGGGAATTGAGCCTTGAATTGGGTTCTCTGTTTGGCAGGAAGCCTGCTTCTCCCTCTCTCACTCTCCCTGCTTGTGTTCTCTCTCTCTCGCTGTGTTTCTCTCTGTTAAATAAATAAAATCTTTAAAAAAAAAAAAAAAAGGAGAAGAAGGGGGAGTGAGAGAGGGAGAAGCAGGCTTCCTGTCGAGCAGGGAGCTGGATGCGGGGCTCAATCCCAGGACTCCAGGACCATGACGTGAGCTGAAGGCAGATGCTTAATGACTGAGCCACCCAGATGCCCCTATGGGTTACTCTTGATATGAATAACTTCCTGTGAAGGAATCATAGAACTTTAGAATAGAAGGGACCTTAAAAATCATCTTTTGTTTGTTTAATTTTATTTAAATTCAATTAGCCAACATATAATACATCATAGTTTTTGATGTAGTGTTCAACGATTCATTAGTTGTATATAACGTCCAGTGCTCATCACATCACATGCCCTCCTTAGTGCGCATCACCCAATGACCCCCATCCCCCCACCTACCTCCCTTTCTGCAACCGTCAGTTTGTTTCCCAGAGTCAAGGGTCTCTCATTGTTTGTCTCCTTCTCTGGTTTCTTCCCATGAGGTTTTTCCCTCCCTGTCCCTAGGATCCTCTGTGCTATTCCTTATGTTCCACATATGAATGAAACCATATGATAATTGTCTTTCTCTGACTGACACATTTCACTTAGCATAATCCCCTCCAGTTCCATCCATGTAAATGGTAGGTATTCATCCTTTCTGATGGCTGAATAATATTCCATTGTATATATGAACCACATCTTCTCTGAGGGATCACTTTTTAATCACAAGGAACAAGGAAACTGTTTTTGAAGAGCTATTTCATTTCCTTTATATTTTTATAAATAAAGGACAGACCTAGCAGCCAGTGAGGGCTTCTCCTCCCTGAGCTGTCACCATGGCCACTGCCCCTCTAGTAGACATAATTCTAGTCCAAAGTAGTATGTTTTAGACTGTGCCATCCAATTGTGGGTATAAATGTGTGGTTTCTGTGGGGCCTTTCGAAAGACTGAAATTAGGCCTGATGCTCCTAGTGTTCCCTTTGGTGACGTCCACACTTGCCTGCAGTCCAGCCAACTCATTTTGTAGACTTCAAGACTCTAAATCACTTGCTCAGGTCAGAAACATGGGGATTTTGTGAGGTAATATGTTCTATCCAGTGCAGACAGAGCTTGAGGGAACCGTGGGGCCAACCCATGACATCTCTGTGGAAATGGCGGCCAGAGAGATGTACTCCGCGCCATTTGTGTGTTCCAAACACTGGGCCTCCACTGTTTGCTTAGAGCGTATGTGTACTGACCCGCATGCCCACTGTCTTAAGCAGCTACCTGAAAGAAGTAGTCACAGTCTGTCAGATAGAAACAAGGAACAATTAACACCTGCAGTTGGCAGTCCCCGGAACCCCTAGCATGTCAGAACGCCCCGTAAAACCTCATTTATCAAGACCTCTGTACCTTTGGAGGGCCAAGTAAAAACCCACAGGGGTAGGCTGGAGTTTGTTCAAGCCTGTTTCTATGAGAAAGGAGTTTGCTAAGCAAATGAATTGTATCAACACAGATGCACTCGTGTTGTTTAACCACTTAGCTTTAATATTTGCACACGTAGTTAAGTGTTCACTACAAGTGACTCTTATCGGAACCAGGGAGACTCCTGCTTAGCCATACTTGGCTGGTCTTTAAAAGTTGTTTATGAACTTCAAAGCAATTAAATTGCATTTCTCTACATATGTTTGAAGATCAGTGGGGATAGGGCACAGAACAGTGTCTGACTTGTTTGCATAGGGCCAGCAAGAGGAGCTGGCTCAAAGGGTTGTCAAAGGTATAATTGGATAACATGTTGTGGTTCTCAGTGGCGGGCATTCTTGGGCACTGTGGCTGAGATCATTCTTCCCAACTGAGCATGGCCCGGTGCATCTCCAAACGTTCGGCCTCCCTGACTCTCATCTGCTGAAGGGCGGGAGTGCCCATCCCGCTAAGATAGACCACCAAGCCCCACTTGTTTCCAGCTACCCCCTGGGGGAACAGTGCCGTCCCTAGTTAGGGACCACCACTGCCCCCTCCCCTAAACACCGAAATAAATTACAGATATTAGAAAGTTAAAGGTAAAAAAGAAATTATATAGTAACTGGAAGAAAATAGAATATCTGACAAAAAGATATTACAAATTTAAACTATTGAGTTCTCTACAAAATCGTGCTTTCTGATTCTACCTGGGCCTCCTCCCGCCTCTGCTGTGTCATGTTTCTGCCTTAAGCTGCTTGTTAGATTTTCTCACAGGCTATTCCAGCCCTTTCTCATACTGCTTGTTCTCGATTTTCTCTGCCTCTTTTCTGGGGGCGGAGGCCAGCCTGAGTGACTTCTTGTGATTTCACCTCTCCAAACCTCAGAATTTCTCCCTCTTTCTAATAAGATGAGTCGTCCTTGAGCCTTGCTACCCTGGCCTGCTGCCCTTTGGCCACCCTCCTCATCTCTAACATTTTCCATTTTGTCTGTTCTTTTTCCACACTGCCTGTAAACCTCAGATGCCCTGAAATTCTAAAATAAATCTTTAACATCCACATTTCTGCCCCACCATCTATTAGCTTATCTTGGTCCTTATGTTCATGTCTAAACCCCTCAGTAATGTCTCCTTAGCCTGGGTCCTGCTGTGAGAAGCCTAAGGCAGGCTTGTTTGGCCCCTCTGAGCCTGGGTTAAATGGGGATAGTGATGCTCACCATGGAAGGAAGGGTCACCGTGACTGCTAGATCTAAAATGCAGGTAAGGTCACTTCATGCCCCAGCTTAGACTCCTTCAGGAGCCTGCCACTGACAGGGGGTGAGAATCTCAGCAAATCAAACAAGACCTTGGCTTCTTTTGCATATTTCCTTTTCTCAGCATTCCCTCCCTCCAGCTTCAAATTTCAGTCCCACTGAACTGTTGATGGGACCATCCTCTTCCCCCAGGCCCAGTCTGCTTTGCTGTTGCCTCCCTGGGTCTTTTCTGACTGGCTGTCTGCCTCCAGCTCCCTCCTCCCCTCTATGGTTGACTCCTGCTCATTCCTTTGCAGTAAGCCCTTCTGGAAGCTTCAGAGGCCCCTCCCCCTCAGTCTATCATTGCACTCATACATTGTGTTACTGTGAACAGTGGTGGTATCAGGCTCCTCCCACTAGGACTGTGAATGTCCTAAGGGCAAGGAGGAGGCTGCTTCAGGGTATGTCAAGGGGCTGGGGTGGAAATCTTTGGTTGAATGAATATCCAGTCTGGGAGGAGGTTTTGACCCCTCTGTTACAGCTGTGGTAGAAGTTGAGAAACATCATGCAAATAGGCGATTTTCTTGAGCATTTTACAGCAGTCCTGGTCTAAGTGCTTTTCCCCAAACAAATCTGGGGAAAATAAGAACAGAATTCTTTCCCAGGGACATGGTTTGCTGACTCTAATTTTTTCGTGCCGTCTGGAACATCACAGTCACTATTCCAGGTGTGTGCCTGGCACAGCTGATTTCCTTTGCTTCTGGAAACATTTGGACCGAAGATACGTTCCCTGTGGGATCTACCTGAGAATGGTCATATCCAGAGGAGATGGCGGGGGGCGGGGCTCCGGTTCAGGTGGGCGTGGCATGCGGTCACGTGGGAAAGCCTGGGTGACTTGGAGCTGAGGTAGGTGAGGGGCTCTCTTTCTTTTTCTTTCTTTCTTTTTTTTTTTTTTTTTTTAAGATTTTATTTATTTATTTGACAGAGAGAGAGATCACAAGTAGGCAGAGAGGCAGGGAGAGAGAGGGGAGGAAGCAGGCTCCCCGCTGAGCAGAGAGCCCGATGTGGGGCTGGATCCCAGGACTCTGAGATCATGACCCGAGCGGAAGGCAGAGGCTTTAACCCACTGAGCCCCCCAGGCGCCCGAGGGGCTCTCTTTCTTGATTCAGTGGTCCCACGCAGTACCTGTTCCAGTGATCCAGCCAGGGGTTTTCTCCTGTGCTCATTCTTTTCAAGTCATGCAGGTATTTTTCTCTTATGGTTTTTGTCCCTTTCTTACCTTTTCCATTCCTTATTGACTTACTTCATTTACTCATTTATAAATGAATATTCACCTTTCGTGGGCAGGCACAGGGGAGACAAATGAGTAAGACCCCCATGGTCCTGCCTTTTTGTATTTGTATTCATGTATAGGAGGGGAAATGGGATGTGGGCTAGGAATGCATACACAAAGAAACCAGTTACACTTGTGATGAATGTTGTGATAGAGAATAAGGGGAGACAGGAGGGGATGCTGTTTTACGTGGGGTGATCAGGAAGCTCTTGCACCACTTGACATCCTTTAAAATTTTTATTTATTTATTTAAAATAATTTTATTTATTTATTTGACAGAAAGAGAAAGAGAGAGAGCTGAAGCTGAGGGGATGTGTGGCAGGCAGAGAAAGGGAGAAACAGGCTTCCCGCTGAGCAGGGAGCTTGACATGGGGTCAATCCCAGGACCTTGGTATCATGACCTGAGACAGAGGCAGTTGCTTAACCAGCTGAGCCACACAGCTATCCTCTTGAGACTTTTTTTTTTTTAAAGCAATCCTACTGAGATATAAATATAATTCAGAGGCCATACAGTTCAACCATGTAAAGTGTACTCTTCAATGGTTTTCTCTGTGAGCTGTGGATATACATACAGATTTTTATTTCCCAATGTTGGCCATTTTAACCATTTTTAAATGTACAATTCAGTGGCACTAATCATATCTCCAATGTCATGTAGCCATCACCACTATCTATTTCCAAAACTTCTTCATCATACCAAACAGAAACTCTGTAACCATTAAGCAATAACTCCCTAGTACTCCCTCCACCAGCCCCAGCTAACCTCTCATCTACTCAATGTCTCAGTGAATTTGCCTGTTCTGTGTACTTCATTAGTGGTATTTGTACTTTTGTGCTTGACTTATTTCACTTACCATGGTGTCGTCAGGTTTCATCCATGTGGTAGCAAGTGTCAGAACTTACCCTTTTCAGGGCTGTGTAATATTCTTTTTAAAGTATACACCATATTTCATTTATCCATGTCACTGGAAATCTTGATACATGTTTTGTATTTTCTTTTTTTTTTTAAAGATTTTTAAATTTATTTGACAAAGAGAAACACAGCTAGAGAGGGAACACAAGCAGCGGGACTGAGAGAGGGAGAAGCAGGCTTCCCGCCAAGCAGGCAGCCCGATAGGGGGCTCGATCCCGGGACTCCGGGATCATGACCTGAGCTAAAGGCAGAGGCCCAACCACTGAGCCACCCAGGCGCCCCCATGTTTTGTATTTTCTTAGGGCTTCCCCGTAATTCTCAACAGATCAATTTGCCTGCCATATTGCTAGCAAATGTTTCATGATTGCACTGACAGTTTTCAACAAGGTGATGGTAGTGACAAGTCAGAAATGCCATTTCCTGGTGTGAATGTGTGTAACTATGTGCGTTTGTTTTTTGTTTGTTTTGTTTTTTTTTTACTACGTGCATTTCCTAAAGTGCTTATATTTCTGTGTCTCTCATATGTGAGGTCGTCCAGTTAATTAACATGTCTGGGGGAGATACTATGAGGGGCCGAGTTGGAATTGCAAGAACTTGGAGCCATTTACCCTACTCCTTGTTCCAGAGGTATTTAAAAGAAAAGCCAGTTCCTCTGAAGCTTAATATCATGTGAATTTACTCTTGCAGTCTGCTCAAAACAGATTTATATCTGTCTCCTTATGATAAATGTGTCTCATGGGGCTGAAGAAACACAGGGAGAAAAAACGTGCTTCTCTGGCGGGCTGCTCTCCAGGGAAAGTGAATTGATAAATCTTTTTGGTTCTTGGTTTCACAAATCAAAGGAGGACACCTCCAGTTCTATAAGGCAGTGGGGCGAAACATATAACGTGTTTGATGACAGATATTAGTTCCCTCCGACAGGAGCGACACACATTTAATGAGTAGCCTAAGGTAAAGAGATTCTAGACCTTAGGGACGGCCTGAGGTTTAGCCTTTGCTGAGTCTCAGTTTCACCTTGGAAGATATTCTTCCCTCTGCCCTTTTATATTATCTTTAACCCATCTCTGCAGATCTCCTCTGTGCTTCTGCTTTTCTTGAGCACTCATTACCAAAGGTGGCAATGCACAATGACTTGCTATGGCCACTGTGGGTCTGTGACATTTCTAGAATGCTCGTGGTGAACCTTTGCTCTTCCTCTCCTTATCTGTGAAATATGTGCTAAAAAATCCAGTGTGTTCATTCATTGCTAAGCTTTGAGCTTTCCTCATGGGCTCGCCTGATGCCATCTCCCTGAATGTTGACTCATGGAGTATTTATTTGGGCCAGTCTGGGTGCTGAGTAACCGTCCCTGGGACAAGATGACCTCGACTAGCCCTCTGGGTCTTGTTTTCTTATTCCAGGGGCATATCTAAGCCTTGACTTATGCACTGCGGGGTTTTGAGGAGAAAAATATTGTCAATGCATTCAAATTTGCAGTGATAGTCTAACCGGGCTTCTCAAGCTCATTGTTGATAATAACTACAAAGCCAGGAATGAAAATAATGACTCCAAAACAAAGGCTACAAGGTCTGCTGATGTCTTTTGATCAGTCTTGTTTGAGCTTGGAGTCCATCAGAGTGGCTGGTGCCTCCCGCGTCGTTTGTTGAGAGAAGCAAAGTAGGAGACTGAGCCCAGGGCGGCTAATCATGCAGGTGTGTTCCTTCCCCACCTGTTTACAACCAGGTTTTTTGTAATGTTGTAATGTTGTCAATGACCCTCCTTTCCTGGTATTTCCTGCGGCTTCCCCTGTGGGCTTGTGGCATTAGTGGCTCTGGATGCAATGACCAGAGGGGAGGTAGACTGTTCCCCTCCCTCCCCCACCCACTGGAAGTTCTGACACTCTGACACTCTGACACACTTGGGGCTCCTCTTCACGGCCACTAGAGAAAGAAAAGTCAAACGATTCTGCTAAAAATGAAACCAGTTGTAAGTTACAGCAGATGCCTGAGTTGAGTGTACCAGAAACAGGCCAGGGTAAAGTGGGGGTGTTCAGTACTAAATTTTCCAGTCTCCTCTTCTTCTTCTTCTTCTTTTTTTAATCTTTTCTTTAGATGAATCACTTGTTCATCTGTGTTTGATCCGCCTGGGTTCTTTCTGTCCCTGGAAAGCATTCATGAGCGTCTTCTTACTATTTTTTTTCTACTTGACTCATGATGGGTTGCCAGCCCTGGGTCGGGTCGCAGGGGATGGGTTCTGCCCACAGCACGGTGATGTGTAGCAGCTTCTTACGTGTGAGTTGGGTCCCTTCTCTCTGAGGCGCCTTGCAGTCTTGATGTCCCAGAGTCATGCCCGCATCTCTTGACAGGTGGGCGGTTTATTCAGGGCTTGGGGAGGAATGGCTCACCTGCTTTGGCAGAGGTGAGGGCTGGCCCTGCTGAGGTGCAGGGGGACCCAGAGAAATCAAGGGAAGCACGTGAGGGTCCCAGGGATCCTCAGGCAGTTCACTGGGGGTGTGTCCAGGCTGCTCCCGAGACCTGCTGGAGAACTTCCAGGAAGCTGTGCAGTGTTCTTCCGTGTGTGCCCTGAGCATGACAGCTCTCAGCCCACTCGGGGAAATACAAATTTGGGGATTGTACTGTGGTAAGCATTCTTTTTGTGCTGGATTCCCAGGGAAAGGAGGGAGGTTTGCTACTTTAAAAACGAAAAACTGTCAAGAGCAAGTATGAGGTACTCCAAGCAGCCACGTGCCCTTGGCCCAGCCTCAGGTTCCACATCTGCCGGATAGGATGATAGCATCTGCCAGGACACCAGCGTCACAGGGTTGCTGGGTTGATCAAAATAAAAATGAAATCATGAATTTAAAAGTTACCTTCACTTCCTGTGTGGTGTAAGTGTGGGCGTTGATCATGGGTCAACCCACGATGATGGGTCAGTCTGGAAGTTCACCGCACTGTGTGTTGGAGGAAGTTGCTGGTCATTTGTTGATGTGTATGGCTCTCCAGTCCTTGTGTGTGGGGTAGTTCTGATGTCAGACACTCCGTTCCATTGTCATACCATGTATTTCAAATCAAAATTGTGCCCTTGTTGGTTTGGAAAAAAAATACACTGTTTGCACACAGTTTGGAGATGAGAAACCTAGTCTACCAGCCTTGAATCAGGCCCCTTGGACTGATTCTGAAATGCATAGGCTCTGGATTATTGCTATTGGTCTTTAAACTTCAGCTGGCAGTGGGATCACCTGGAGGGCTTGTTAGATTCTAGGCTGTAGCCGCCGCTTGGGGGTAGAGAGCTTGCATTTGTGACAAGTTCCCAGATGATGCCAGTGCTGATGGTCCGAGGTCCACACTTTGAGAAACACTGCTCTGTACCACGGGGACCACTTTGTCTCAACGTGGGTTCATGCCAAAGTTTTCCCCGATGTGCAGGAAAAGGAGGAAAAAAATGTACCAGGTTTTCAGAAATCCAGAGGTATCAAATGGAAAAGTTAATCCTCCTTTTCTTTGAAATCTTGTCTTTCCTATTTTCTGATGTTCAGTATCCTCCCTTTTATCATATGATGGGTACACTATTGGTCCTTTGGATATACCATCGACCTTAGTGGAAAAGTTCACAGTTAGTGACTCTAATGCTGTTCCTTGATTTTGGGGGAAAATTCTACAGCTCTCTGCTAGCCCAAAGCCTGAGGACCATCATCTAATAAATGTGTGGTTTAGTTCCTTTACTGAAAAGTTTTCTGCTTTTAAACAGGAGGTAGGGAGAATGGAGCAGGTGAGGTAAGAGACACCATTTCTTAGTTTGGCTTAGTCTTAAACTGTGTTATTTTCTGAAGATAATAATTGTGGTGAACTTTCTGTGTTTTGCCAAAACCGTGTGTCTTGAAGCAAACTCACTGAACAAAGAAGACAGAGGCCTATGTTCAGCGATATGTATTAGTTGTGACGTATTTTATCTGAAATCCTCTTTTTCCCTCTGTGGCTTCAGAAATGGCTGGAGAGAACGAGAGCTACAAGGATTCTGGCTAGAGTTTTTTTATCTGACATTTTATCTATTGTGCCTTAATGTCTTATAGTTGGTGGGAGATGTTAAATCTTCTACAAACAGCTTGCATTTTGTGAATGTTTCACAGCTTCCTCAAGCTTTGCTATTTGAAAAAAATTTAACACTGATGCCCACTTGTAGGCCTCTTTCTGGACATGTTCTGATGAGCTCTTACCATTATTTTAGAGTATTTTAGGCAAAGTGTTAAAGACAATTTAGCAACTTTCCCCACTAATTTGAATTTGGATAGTTTCCTTGAAAAATCTTCTTTCTTGGTCACAGTACCCCAGCATTTTGTGTTAATTTGTTGGATACCTACTTGCCTTAATTCTCTGTTTGGCTTTGCCTTTGTCGAGGTACTCTTTAGTCCAGGCTTTTCAGATCTTGCTTGATGGCCAAAATTCAGTTCACATTCAGGAAGTAAATTAGGGTGGATCAGTTTCTTTTTCTGTGTTCAAAAGTTTCCCTTTAGCATTCATTTTGAATTTCTTTTTTTTTTTTATTTTTCATTTTGAATTTCTATTGGAAAAAGAAATCTAGTTGACCCTCTTTGATTCTCCCTTATAGATCTGTCTTGTTTCCCTGTTGGATCACATTACTTCCCCAGTTTATAGACTCCCCCCTGCCATGCTCGTCAGTCTCATCATAACCTGAGCACCACCTTCCCTAGCTTATTAGCTTCCTTTTTCTTGAAGAATCATGCTGCATGCTGACCGAACTTCTCTTGTCTGTTAATATCATTTGCAATACGTGTAATTTTTTTCCTTTCAAAAATAAAGTTACTTACTAAGTCAGCTAGTCATTTATTTTAGTATCAAGAGTGTTTGTTATGGATACACATTCTGTAAGTATTTATATTTTCTAAAAATTATTTCTTCTAGGCATTACATGTCCATGGCTATTTATCATGGACTTCTGCACATTTTACTTCATTATTCTAAACTTAGGGTTGAGGAATGACCTCCTTGTTTGAGCAGATCGAAATCACAGTTATTTTGTCTTCTTTGAAAGATAAGCATTTGACTATGGACAAAAGCATTATTAATAAATGATTGTGGCTCTTCTTGTGGCAAGACTGGTGCAGTTGAGCAGAATAAAGGACAGTTTTAAAAATTCGGTTTTAAAAAATATTTGTTGGTTTTTAGTGTCTTTGTCGTTTTTTTCCTCAGGAAAATACAGGATTGTCCCTTTAAAAACAATCAGGATTAAACATTAACAGAGAGGTCTCTGCAAATGTCATTTAAAATTGAAACATTTAGTTTGGATTTAACTTTTTATGGAATTATTCATGTAATGCCATTTGCATTTGCTGAGATTTTATATTATTAATAGAATAGACAAATCAGCATTTTGCGGTGTATGTAAGACTTTGCTTGTTTTTCCTGTCTTGATTGCTGGTTGCACATAAAATTCAGAGAAGGAAAAATTATGTAGCACAGAGAGGAAGGGTGTTGGTAGAATGACTCAAGGCTGCCAAGTCCTGGTTCTCCTTCTGTTACAGCCCTCTGGACGAAGGCTTTCTTTCCTAAACTGTCGGGGATGGGGCTTGATAATCCCAGCCCGGGACTCAGAGCAGCCCTGCGAGCAAGCCCCACACTGTGTGTTGGGGAGATGGTAAAGGGGGGAAGGTTTGTGTACAGGCAGGAGTTGCTCTGAGGCAGGGATTTTCTGGGTTCTGACTAGTGCTTGGCGGTGGAAAGAGCTAGAAGCCGTTGCCGCATTCAGTGTCAGCGTTTTTCCAGGGTGAGCGGGATTCTCTCTGCTCAGACGCTCTGGTGCCCGTCTGGCCCTGTTCCTTACCCCCTCTTCCCTCCTTATTCCTTCATCCGCCCCTGCTCCAGCCGCCTAGCTTTCGGGCCATCTTCTGTCAGATGAACCTCATCATGGATGTGTCCACGCGGTCTGTTGGCGGGCCTTCCAGTGTGGAGATACTGAGCCCGTATCTTCCGCATGACCATCACATTGTTGGGGCTCCATGGCCACACAGCTCTGGCGTGGGTCCTAGTCCAGGCGCAGGTTGTTGGACAGTTTCTTAAGCTCTTGCAGCCTCTGTTTTCTCATCTGTGATATGGGGATAGGAATGGCACTTGTCTCTCAGGATAGACCATGGAATGAGCTTATGAGCACAGTGCTGGCATAGAATAAGTTTTCAAAACACAGTGATTATTATTACTGCCTAAACAGGGTGATGGACCATGACCTTCCAAATTTTCTTCTGTTTGTGTGTGAGAGAGAAAAAGAGAGAGAGAGCTGGTAGCACAGCCACTTTATGGACAGTGGGGATGCTTCAAGGTCATCTCTTTGAAGAGAGCCAGGAATCTGGGGGTTACCACCATGCCAGAGAAAACAGGTTCCAGAGAAGGAAAACAGAGGCGGGCTCTCAGGTCGAGCCGGAGGGGACAGCAAGTTATTCAGGGTGGCATTCAGCCAGAGGGGTTGCTTGGAAGGTGGCCCCAGGGCCCCGGCTGGGACAGGGGAAGCATTTGCAGGGATTGGGGAAGGGGGCATGGGAGCCAAGTTTAAGCCACGGTAAGCTGCAAGCCTCCCTCTGTTTCCTCTGCCTCACAGCTTCTGCAGAAATGAGGCCGGGGCAGGCCCACAGCTGGCCACTCCTCTGACGAGTGTGCGAGGGAGCTGCGCAGACTTCTCAGATGTAGGGGCCCCACTCCAGCACTGCAGTCTCATGCTTGCTGGCTGTCTATATTATATCTATATCTATATTTATATAAGAGGTTTCCGATCTCCCCGGCACTCCAGGCTGATTGACACAGAGTAAGATGACAGGCATGAATAAGCCTTCCCAGGGTGTCAGAGCAGAATATATTGCTTGGTGTCCGAAACAATGTTGAAACCAGCCCTTGCCTGCAGAGAGCTCTCCGTTTAGTGGGTCAGATGATGCAGAGATACGTCATCAAAAGAAACCTGTGGTTACAATACTGGGGCGCCATATGGAGAATAAAACATTGGCCAACTGTTGACAGATTTGAGACGCAGATGAGCCCACGATAGCACTAGAGAGGGACTTGCTTTCTTACTGACTCTTCCTGAATTATTATTATTATGCTCACTGGCTAAATTGTATTTGTCTAAGTTGCTAACACACTTACTACTACATAACTTTAAACCTGGATTTTTTTTTCTTCCAATATTATATCTGGAGCAATTTACCATGACTTATATAGTTGTTTGCAAATATGCTTTTCAACAACTTTTTAATATCTCCTTGTCTGGATTGTGTCTAATTTATCTACTCTCCTGTTGTTCAACATTTGGCTTAGTTCTTTTTTCTTTTTAAACTATTATATATAACATGTGCAGAACATCCTTGTCCATGCCTTTGTCTGCACAATCCTGACTGTTTTCTTTTTTGAATCACCTGGTTTCAATATAATTTTTTTCAATGCTCACTTTGGCAGCACATATACTAAAATTGGTATTTTTTTCCAGCTCTATGGATGACAGATAAAACGGGGAGATATTTATAAGTAATATTGTGATGACTTGATGTGTGTATATATTGTGAAAAGCGTCCTCTATCCAGTTAATTATCACATCTATCACATATTTATATATTTTTTGTGAGAACAGTTAAGCTTTAGTCTCTTAGAAAATTTCAGTGATATAATATATTATTAACTGTAGTCATGTTGAATATTAGATCCTCAGATTTTACTCTTCTTATAGCTGAAAGTATGTACCCTTTTAAGAATTGGTCTCTCTTTCCCTCATCCCTCAGCTCTTGGCAACCACCATTCTACTCTCTGTATCTATGAGTTTGATTTTCTTTTTTTTTTTTTTTAAAGATTCTACATATAAGTGATACCATGTAGTCTTTGCCTTCCTTTGACTTATTTCACTCAGTGTAATATTTTGAAGGTCCTCCTGTGTTGTCACAAATGGCAGCATTTTTCTTTTTCATGGCTGAGTACTATTCCATTGTATGTCTACCTGGCACCATCTTTTATCTCTTCATCCATTGACAGACCCCTCAGTTATTTCCGGATCTTGGCCACTGTGAATACTGCTGCAATGAACGTGGGTCTTGTGATAGATTCTGAGAAGGGAAATTAAGCTCCAAGATACACTTCTGTTTTAAGGACTTCCATGATGCCATCCTGACTCTTAGAAAGATTTTTTTACTAATATATACTCCCACAAATACTACTAGTGAGCATGTCCATTTATATCACTAATTTTTATTTTATTTTTTGCTAATTTGGAAGTCCAAAATGGAACCTTTTAGGAAACTAATCAAGGTATTAGAAGAACACAGTTACGTTCAGTAGAGTGAAGATCCCTGTTACTGCCTTTGCTGGGAGTTTCAGACTCCCACTTGGGTAGAAGACGAGGAGTGGCAGTTTGCCTCTGCTGAGAGATGGCCACAGGTTTACTGTAGATGGAGGACTTGAACTGAGGTTGGCCTATGGTTAAGGGCATTGCTCATGTAAGACTTTAGAAGAGTTACCTGTTTCTTTGTTGCTTGACTTTTGTAAGTGAATGAACTTCTCTCTTTTTGACCTAAAATTTAGAAAGGTCCCTGAGAAGTCATGCATTTCCATTTCAGATCTCCTTATCTCAAATAAATGGAAATCCAGCCTGCTTTTTAAAACCCTGGGGATGGGAGATCTCATAAGCATTATTATTTTGTATATTTTCTTCAGAAGTTGGCAGACATAATCTCATCAGTTGCTACCCCTCCATAATCCCTCCACTTCAAAAAAAAAAAGGAAAAATTGAGAAAATATAGCCCACTGAGGTGAGATTGGTAGCCTGAGGCTTCTTACTGGAGGTTCCAAGAATAGAACTGGGTTATTCCTACACCCACTGACTTTGGGCAGGAACATTTTCCACGTTACCATGAAAAATGGGAAAATCCACTCGAAAACCAGAGCCAAATCCTGTTTCTTGACTTTTCCACAGGCTTTATTAACAATACACAGGGCACACAGTAGAAATGAGTCAGACCCATGGATTTTCCTAGGGCTTAAAGCACTGAGCACAAATAGCTAGCTCCCCATTGGGCCTCAGTGGATTCTGAATGAAGCCAGAAAGTGATTCAGCCTTAGATCAAAAGAGAAAACACACACACATACACACAACACAGACACCAAGAAACAGAAAGAGTTCCCATTATTTTGAGGTTGCAGAAAATACTAATATTGGAAAAACTGGTTTGTCGGCTTCTTGGGATTTTATTCTGTGTATCGGGTTTATACGTAATGCTTCCATCAGAGCTATTTATCTGGAGCATGACTCCGGATGGAACCCACTTTCATAATGACTTCAATACTGAAATTGAAGTTTAAAAAGTTTTTAGTAAGTGATAAAGAATTGCATAAAATAGTTTTTTTCAGGGTTTGTGAAAAATCACAGATGCACAGCTTTTCAAAACATGGCACTTTTGTGGTAGAGAAAATGGATCCATGATGTAATAGCCATTTCAGTGCTTTACATTGACGGGCCACTTCTGATAAATGAACATGTATAATAATAATAATAATAACAACGATTATTATTATTATTTTTAAGATTTCCTTTTTTTTTTTTAAAGATTTTATTTATTTGACAGAGAGAAACACAGCCAGAGAGGGAACACAAGCAGGGGGAGTGAGAGAGGGAGAAGCAGGCTTCCTGCCGAGCAGGGAGCCCAATGCGGGACTCGATCCCTGGTCTCTGGGATCATGACCTGAGCTGAAGGCAGTCGCTTAACCAACTGAGCCACCCAGGCGCCCAAGATTTCCATTTTTTTAAGTAACCTCCACACCCAGTGTGGGGCTCAATCTCACAACCCAGGATCAAGAGTTGCAAGCTCTACTGATTGAGCCAGCCAGGTGCCCCTAATTATTTTTATTATTTTTTAAATTATAATATTTGTTTTTTTATAACTCCAACAAGGCCTTATTAGCAATGGATTTTCTGGGGATTTGTAAGATTTTGAGGTATTTGCTAATTTAACCCTTTTTGGTGGAACTCTTCGTCAAATATATTCTTCTTCGAGTTGGTCTAGGAGAGTACAGCATCCCAGACTGCTTGCAGTTTCAGGTTCTTCTAAGAGCCTCTTTCTTGCAAGGGGCCATCATGCCATCTAGGAAGGCTGAAGATTTCGGGAGAAAACCCAAGTGCATTACAGCAGCTCCATTATGGCCGATGCCTGCCTGAGTCGTTCTGCTTTAATGAAGTGTCAGATGTAATTTGTTTCCATTCTGGGAGGGCTGTCGTCTTTCCTCTGGGCTCACGCTGGTACCTGGGGCAACCGAGGAGTCCAGGGCTCTGGCCGTCAGACAAGAAGGAGGGTGGAAGGGTGCAGATGGGCTCCTGTGTCAACTCCGTTGGAAAGAAATAAGCATATTGCTTTCCTCGATGCCCGCAGAAGCCCCACTTGTCAGTGCGATCTGCCCACTCGGGGTCCTTGCAGAGTTGAATGTGCTATCTCCCGTCTTCTACCTCTTAGGAGGCAGGAGTCCCTCACTGGCATCATGGTTTCCAGGGAACCCAGGCCTGGCCACCTGCCTCTCTGGGGGAGGAATTCCAAGATCAGGCAAGTATAGGGCTTAGTGTCTTTCCCACTTACACACAAATATTTGGGCCTAGTGTCTGTGGGCAGAGCTTTTCATCAGGATGGGGGAGCTTACAACCCCTGTATCCCTTAGCCAGTAGTGTCACCGGGCAAAACCAGTTCAGCCAGACCATTGCTTTTGTTTTCATTGACTTGTGCCTTCTGTCACTGGCCATGGTTTGGGCAGAGCCACATTGCCTGGATTCCCTTTGATAGTTCCAATCACGCCCTTGAGGTTTTCTTTTATGCCTTTGAAGCCAGGCATTCAGGAACGATTTTTTCCCTTCAGATTTGGTAGTTATACCAACATGAAAATTCTCTCCTTGGCTCAACCACAAACAGGTACTGAGAGGCTAATAACTCTGTTTATGGGAAATCTTTCAGTAAGGATTCTAGTTGTGTATAACAAGAGAGACAGACTGCTTCCTTTCTCTCGTTCCTCTTGATTTTCAGCGTCTTGGTAATGGGATAATTACACAACGATCAAAAAATAACTCACCAACTCTGATGAGCAGGTGCCCTATGTCCACGACCATTACTGCTTAATAACAGGTATTAAGAGGGGACGCAGCTCCCTGGCTGGGAATAACTGAATTTCAAGTTTCAGCATGCCATTGAAACACCCAACCAAAATGGAAGGGAAGCTAGGAGATTTAAAAAAAAAAAAAAAAAAAAAAGGCTTAACAGGTAAATGGAAAATGGTATTCTGGGTTATGTTTTCCAGTCTGAACTCTCTTTAAGAAACATGTATATATGTAATGATTTTTGTTTGTAAACATTTTTGCAGTATTCTCTATTTCTTTTAGGGGGAGTGTAACTTATGTACGTGGGATCGTGCTTATATCCAGAAAGGAAGGATCATTTTATGGTACAGAAAATGGTGGAAAGGGGGATTTCTGTCCCTTCCCTGTACTTCCAGGCCCTTGAGAGTTTCCTCTTATCTATGCAGCTCGTTTAATATTATGAGGGACCATTTAATTGTATCAAAAAGAAACCCCCTGAATTTCTACCTGTGACAGATTCTGATAGCTCTGGCCGCTGAGTGAGACTCTGAATTACCGAGGGACACAGCTCGTCTATTTGTCTGAAAGTGTCGGTGATGGAAATTTAGTCTTCCTCTTGTCAATCGGGCCGAAGCCAGCTTGACACGATTGCTGGAATGCCCCAGATTTGGATCTAAGGGACATTTCCCATCAGGTTTGTTCAGACAGCCATGAATGTTCTTTCCTGACTAATTTGGTTGTTTTAGGGGTTTCTGTAGAACCCAAATCAAAAAAACTCCAAATGGTGTGTGTTTGAATTTAGAGGGGGCATTTTGCTGTGACCTTACATATCTATTATGGCATTCATGTCTAGTCAGTACTTCCTCTTCAGAGTCTTGCTCTGTCTTGTTAATGTCCCCCAGCCCCTATCAGATGACACCCTCTAAGGCCAAATGTCTTGCCTGATTTGCTTCTTTATCCCTTCACTTCTACACCTCACTGTAGCCTCTACCCTCTAGTCTTCCTGGGGTACTTTTCAAGGTCACTGCCCCCCTGCTCCAGGGTCATTTTTATTTTCAGGCATATGCTGCTAATAACTAAGTCCCATGTCCTGGTTTCCAGCCCTAGTCTCCTTTCTGAGCCCTGGTCCCCATATCCAGTGGCTCCCAGATGTACCTACATAATGGAGCCCAGTGTGTCTCAAGTGCACCCTCCCTCCATCCCCCTACCGTCCCTTTGTCCGTCCTCCATCTCCCATTTCCCAGTGACCCGCATCCTCCTCCACCTGCCCTCACCTGGCATCGAGTTAAGATTTGGGTTCTTTCCTCTCCCTTTCATCTCTCCTCCCAGCCCCCATTTCCAGTCACTGCCCCTCATCGTCAATTTCCATTTCAGTCTCTTGAATTTATCTGTTAACAGTGACCCTTCTACCAACCCCGCCAACATAGGCAGGGAGCCCCATCCTCTCTTTCCTGAATTTCTCCAATAACATCTTCACTCCTCGCTCTCTCTTGTTCTTCAGTTTTGGCTCTTCTCCAGCCTATTGTCCATGGGGGTGGGGGGCTGGAATGATTTTCCTGGAGCACAGATTGGATGGTGCGCCTACTCTGCTTCAGCCCCATCAGGGACTCCCCATTGCCTACAGGGTGACATATGTCTGCTGTATCTGTTTTCCCAGCACAGATACATCTCTCTTAAGGTCCCCAGTTCGGATGATAAACCATATGGTCTCCTGTCTTAGAAGGACTCCTGAAAGGTGCCACCCACCCTCAGTGTCCTCCTGCTGTCCTTCTGGTCACATTCTGCATCAGCTGTGCGGAACTCAGGGCTCTGCCATGTTTTCTGCCTCCAGCCTTTGCGCGTGTGGGTCCGTGTGCCTGGAGCCTGCTCCCTCCTGTCCTGGCTGGCCCCTGCTCTTCCCGCTCGCCTTTGCTTCGATTTCATTTCTTCCAGGAAGCCTCTCTGTTCTCTCCTCCTCACTAGACAGAATGCCCCCTCCTCTCTGCTCCCAGGGCTCCAGCACTCTGCACTCGGTGCTCTGGGCTGCGTGCTCCTCCCCCCACCCCCAGCGAGATGCTTAACTCCTTCAGGGCGCCGCTCCCCATGGTCTGCCCAGTGCCTGTGAGCAGCAACAAGTTTTGATCAATATTGTTTAACTGGTACCTAAAAGGGCAAGATTAAAGTCGGATTCCTCCCAACTGAGAAACTGTCTCAGTCATCCTGACTCTTACGTAATCAGAGGAACACTTTAAGCCTGTGCACTGGAAACGGTTTCAATTGTGTTGCTGGAAATATAGATCCGAAAATTCTCGTCCTGCAGCTGAATCCTTCAGGCTCACAGAGAAGGTGTGGGAGAAGAGGCCTTGCCAGGTGTATGCCACCTCTTCAACTAACGTGTGCTGAGCCTGCTAGGATTTGACGATTTCGTCTGTGGCACACCATTCATGATAAGCTGTTATTTTGAGCACTACAATGATTGCTCTTTAATGAGACCTCCGTGAGCTTTGGAACAGTTGGGCCAGATGTGGAGTCAATCCCCTGACACTAGGAAGGCAGCTCTCATTGCTTGCTGGGCTGCAGAGTGTTCTCAAGACAACTGGGCACCCCTGGTGTTTCAGGTGGGGTCCCAGCAGGGAAGGAACTCACTTCAGGCGGTTCCGGGGAAGAGAATTTACTAGAGGGGCTAATGATAGAAGTACAGACAGGGTGAAGGAAGTCAGCAAAAACTGTTTGGGTATGCAGGACTTATGCCACCCCTGGGCACAGGGGCAGGGGGGCCCGGGGAGTCATGGAGGATGGTGCTAGAGCGAATGGTTTGGGGACACAGCTATTGCTGGGACCCTGGGCCGAAGGACGGAGGGAACAGGGAGGAAATACACTGAACTCTCTCCTCTTGGCCTCTCTGCTCTTCTGATAGATGGGCCAGGCTGAAGCCAGAGGGCCTGGGTGGTGCCATCAGCAGGCGGGCCTCCAGGACACAGAGCTGGACAGGAGGGTGGAATTCAGACCTGGGGCGGCAGGGAATAACCAGCCCTGATGTGTCCTTCCATGCTGATCCTGGAGGCTGTAGCTGCTTCCCTCCATTTGGTTTCATCCATTTTACTCCCTGGGGAATGTCATAGAGCTAGAAATACTTTTCTAGCTTTATGGAGCTTACCCTTCCTTGACAGGAAAGTGCTAGATAGGGCCTGACCTGCTGCAGGTACACATCTATGAAACATTCATACCTCACGGTTCCTTCTTACCAGGGTTTCTTTCCCATCTTCAAAATCCTGCCTCGTGTTATTCCCCAAGGTGTCTAGACCACGGCATCATATCCCTCTCCCTCTGCTGGCGGATGTAGTAGTTTTCCAGTGGCTTCCTCCCTTCTGTTTTGTGCCTCCTCAGTTGGGCCTCTCCACGGGAGTAAACCCCAGCTTCCTTAGCTGGGCTGAGAGGTCAGATGCGGGAGGTCTGTGCGCCGCTCACCGCCTGGCATCACACCCCCCCGCCATGGCCCCTTCAGCCACACTGGCGACCACAAGCTCCCCAGCCCACCAGGCCTTTCCCAACTCGCCCTGCGCCCATGCTTCGTCTTTGCTGCCTCCATCTCTCACCTTCTTTCTCTGGGGCGGGGGGGGGGGTGTGGCTTCTCCTCATACTTTACCACACAGTTTACATGGTTCTTTCCCAGCCACTGAAGGTCAGAATGACCCTTCCCTGCCATCTTCTCTCCCCTGTAACACCTGGGACCCTATATCCCCACCTCGGGGTGCCCGCACTTGACCCGGTACTGGCACACATCAGTTAGTTCAGATCGGAGGAAAGTGTCCCTAGGGAGACCAGGGCAGAGCCTGCCGCCAGGCTCCCCCCGAGGCCTCGCTTCTGGGGAATGCCTGGGCTCTGAGTGTATGACTCTTCTTTTTAATTTAATTTCCTGGTTTTGTATCGTGTGAGCCACAGAACTGAGGGAAGGCACCTCTTAGAAGGACAGACCACCCCCCAGTGTGGGCGTCTCTTAGGTGGTCATGGCTCAGTCCCTCCTTTTGTTTTGTCTCCCACATTCTACCCTGCTCACTTTCCCCTCCTGTTTTTCCCAGCCTCTGACTTTCTGGCCTCGTGTCCATTGCCATACCTAATGTCGAAGACACACACGTGCCCCTTTGCTGTCTCTCGCTGCTCTCTGTTGGGCAGGAGTCAGCAGCTGGGATCATCATCAAAAACCCTGATCCCTTCAGACCCAGCTCTTGGGAATTTGAGAGTGCCTGGATCAGTTAAGCTGGTGGGGACCCCTGTACCCGCCACGAAACAGACATTGCCCAGCAAAGCACTATGATAAGCAAGCCCCTGGTGGGGGGGCGTCCTCCCTGAGAGAGGAAAGCATCTTGGGGCACCGGCCCTTGGCTAATGCAGGCTTGCAACGCCCCGCCTCTCTGAGCTCCTGCGTCCGCCAGGGGTGAAAGGGATCAACGCCCTTCAGCTTTCACTAAATCAAATTAGCCGCTACCCCAGGTCATTTGAATTGATTACATGAGGCCCTAAGTCCGTTGACTTTGCAAATGAAGAAACTGAGACCAGATACCTGCCCATATTCGGAAGACCACCCGCTTCTTTAGGGCCAGAGATGGAGCTGCAACCTTCGTGTCTCGAGCGTTGCATCTCTGGTTGTTTCTCACTTGGAGTCTTAGGCAGATGTGATAACAAGTCGGGAGCTTTGCCTCATTCTGTTTTATTTTTTTTAAGTGTGTGCTTGCGTCACCTTGCTCTTATTGCCTTATTATCGTAGCAGAGAAAAGACAAAGAAAATTAAAGCAATAAACCACAACGTTAAAGGCAGTTTTGTGGCAACGCTGATCGAACCCGTATCTCATCTACGTAGCCACTCGGAGGCGGGAGCTGGTTTTCACAACAGCACCGTAACCCCTGCTCGGTGAGGGCAGACATGGAAATGAGACCTGCTCTGAGCTCATCCACACCGAATGCTAGACCATTCAGCTGCCAGAGGGGACCAGGGCAGCAGTAGGGTCTGGAAGAATCTGAGGCTCTGATCACTCAGTCACTGAGGGAGAGCAGATAGGGAAATGGGGACGGAGAGATTGAGGGGGTGCAGCGCTCATCTCAGACACGCTCAGGGAAACCGAGTAATCACACACACTACCAAGAGGTAATAAATGACCCTCTCATGTCCCCCAAGGAATGATTTGTTTAAAAGATTCTCCAGTACTCCAGAAAAACCACTGTGGCTGTTCAGAGCACCAGCCCGACTAGTGAGAAACAACCAAGCCGGTGTGGGCTGAATGAGTGTGTCCATTCCTCCTCCAGGGGCGGGGAGTAGGCGGGGAGGTGACAATGCTTTGCAGGACTCTCCTCTTGCCTGCATGACCACGTCTGACTTTTTTCCTTTTTTGCTGATTCCCTGAAGGGATTAGCTAGCAAAGTTAGAAGTCATGGCTATATTATCCATTTTTCTATATTACGTTTTTAGATTTGTAACCTCCTCACTTCTGTTGAGTATTTGAAGACCTTCTGTGCAACTTTTTATAGGCCCTGTTTTTTTGTTCTTTTTTTTTTTTTCCCCCTGAAGGTCTTACATAAGGTCCACAGAATTGCAGTAAATATGAAAGTTCTGCAATGATTTAACAGTCAACTGCAAAGGACGGTGGACAGTGCCCCGGGTGCCTTCCAAGCATGGGGGCAGGCGGGGCATAAATTCCGTCATCCGGCCACCGAAACACCGACAGACTACACATCAGGTGCTAGGTCAGGTTTCGTCCCAGTAGACCTAAGGCTGACCCTGTGTATACTGTTTTCTTAGAGATTAGACAGGGGCCTGGAGATCCCCCTAGTCTCCTAGCTGAAAATCTTCTCTCATCTCAGCTCCTTTAATGTCTAACACTTTCCTAGAGATCTGCTGGTTTTCCTCACTGCTCAGTGCCCTTCTACAGGCCCCGGGATATAATCACCAACAATTTCTTATTTTCTTTGTGTCCCCATTTCCCTCTGTAGGTGCATAGCATTTTTTTTTTCTTTTCTAGATGCAAAGATTTGATTATTTATTTATTTGTTTTCATTTAACTTTAATTCCCAATATAATTAGCAGTGTTCCAATGTTTTCAGGTGTACAATATAGTGAATCAATTCTGTACATTATTCGGTGTTCGTCAAGATAAATTTACTCTTAATTCCCTTAACCTGGGGCGCCTGGGTGGCTCAGTTGGTTAAGCGACTGCCTTCAGCTCAGGTCATGATTCCAGAGACCTGGGATCGAGTCCCACATCGGGCTCCCTGCTCAGCGGGAAGCCTGCTTCTCCCTCTCTCACCCCCTCTGCTTGTGTTCCCTCTCTGGCTGTGTTTCTCTCTGTCAAATAAATAAAATCTTTTTAAAAAAAATTCCCTTAACCTGTTTCACGCATCCCCCCTACCCATCCACCCACTCTGATCCTCTCTTTATTTTCTATAGGTAAGAGTGTTTTGGGTTTGTCTCTTTTTTCCCTTTGTCCATTTGTTTTGCTTCTTGAATTCCACATATGAGTGAAATCATATAGTATTTGTGTCTCTCCTTCTGACTTATTTCACTTAGCGTAATACTCTCTTGATCCATCCACATCATTGCAAATGGCAAGAGTTCTTTTTTAATGGCTAAATAGTATTCTATCATATTTATATAGCACATCTTCTTTATCCATTCATCCGTAGATGGGCACTTGGGCTGCTTCCGTATCATGGCTATTGCAAATAATGGTGGTATAACGTAAGGGTGCATATATCCTCTTGAATTAGTATTTTTGTAGTCTTAAGGGGTTTTTTTTGGCTAATATTTGCTTTTCTTTTATTTTAAATTTTTTAAATTAATATATAATGTATTATTTGCTTCAGGGGTACAGGTCTGTGAATCATCAGTCTTACGCAGTGCACAGCACTCTCCATAGCACACACCCTCCCCAGTGTTCATAACCCAGGCACCCTATCCCTTTCCCCCTAACCCCCCAGCAGCCCTCAGTTTGCTTCCGGAGATTAAGTCTCCCTCCCCAGTCCTATCTTGTTTCATTTTTTCCCTCCCTATAGCCCACAAACTGCCTCCCTGCCCCTCAAATTCCTCATATCAGAGAGATCATATGTAATTGTCTTTCTCTGATTGACTTTTTAATGTTTGCTTTTCAGACAATGTAGTCTAGGCTTTCTTATGGTCCTCTGCCTGACTTTGCTTAGTAATTTAGTCCCCAAAGGATGAACTTGGGCCTGGAGAACGAGAATCTGATCGTTCTCGTGAAATTTTGGAGTCCTTGTTCAGCTTCTACCTGATGTGAAGCACACTGGGACCTTCTTATCTCCCCCGAATGCATTACGTGTGGCTCCCCAGAAGACTGGCACTTGGTGTATATTTGCTGGGTGAAAACCTTAGAAAAGAAGGAAAGAAACCAGATCATAGATTCAGAGAGTCTTTGCGGTCTTATATTATGATAAGTAATTTTATGTCAGTTTGGCTGGGCTGAGGGATGCCCAGATAGCTGGCAAAACGTTATTTCTGGGTGTAGCTGTGGGGGTGTCTTTGGAAGAGAGTAACACTTGAATCAGCAGACGAGTCAAGTGGACTGTCCTCCCCCATGTGGGTGGGTCTCTTTTATTCTGCAGGCCTGAATGGAACAAAAAGGCAGCAGAAGGGTGAATTTGCTCCCTCTATTCTTGAGCTGGGACGTCTTAGACCTTGGAGCTCCTGGTTCTCAGGCCTTTGGACTCAGGCTGAATCTTCCTGTTGGCTTTTCTGGTTCCCCACCTTGCAGATAGCAGACTGGGGGGACTCTTGGTCTCCATACACACAGCAGCGGGGTTGTGACAATACGTGTGAAGTGTCCACCAGAGGAACTTGTTGGAGACTCACTGGCCAGGGACTTTATGGGGGTGCTGATCGCGTAGACACTGTCTGCCTCGCATGTACCTAAATTCCGGAATTCTATATGGAAAGCAGATATTCAGCAACCCCCCCCCCTTTTTTTTTTTCCATGTGGAAGCCTTCACAGGCATAGCACAGTTTTTTTTCCCTTCAACTCGAACAGAACGAGAAACGGAGAAGGTTGTCTGTCATGAGGGCAGTAGTGTTACGAGTTTTGACAACTTTTCCTTAGGTCCTTGGGAACTGACCTGGGCGGGGGGCCATCCTTCCCAGGGTGCCCTTAGTATTCCTAAAGGCTTAGAGTAATACTGAGTATTTCTGCTTATGCCAACAGAGAAAAGCTTTCTTACTTTTCTTTTGCTTTCTTACCTTGAATAACCAGCCCTAAATTTTTTTATCTTCCAAAGACAAAATTAAAACCCCAGCCTGTAAGAGTATTTCTTAAATTGTAGTCAGCTGTAGCATGATGGTACAGAGTGTGTGGGATTTGGATCAGACACACCACCTTGACTTGTGACTTATGACTCGTTGCTTGGCCTTTCTGAATCTCTTCTGCAAAATAGGAGAGTGATGTGCAGTGATGTGTGAGAAGGGTCTGGCACTGAGCCCAGATCATGGGTGCCCAGTAGATGGTCACTCTTGTCATTAGCGGGGGCCAGGAGCTGGCCTGGATCCAGTGAAAATTATGAAGTAGGCTGGGGTGCTGGCTTATATATTCCAGGCTGTTCCTCTCACCAGTTGTGAGCCTTCACTACTGGCCTCAAATTAGCTGCGGCTTTTGGGATAATAGCATCTAACAGGTGATTGCCTGAGTATTGTAAAAATTTAGCAAAATATAAATTAGCAAATTTTCATTCATGATAAAAGAGTTAGAAAAAATTCCTGTGATAGTCTCAAACCTATTGAGTAATATCCTGTCTTAGGCTTCTCCAGTGAAACAATTGATAGAAGATGGATGGGTGGATGGATGGATAGATAGATAGATAGATAGGGACTTATGATAAAGAATTGGCTCATGTCATTATGGAGACTGAGAAGCCCCTCAATCGGCCATCAGGAAGCTGAAGACCCAGGAGAGCCAGTGCTGTAATCCCAGTCTAAGGACAGGAGAAGACTGATGTCCCAGCTCATCAGGGAGAGAGAGTGAATTCTCCCTTTCTCTACCTTTTTGTTCTACTTGGACATGAACCACATGGACTGCATAAACAGGTAGGCACAATGAGCCACTCTCATCAGTTAAAGTGGGGGGAACACCTTCCAAGTCGAAGTTCTCAGATCCCCAGCAAGAGCCACCCTTGTAAGAGACCTTTGCAAGGATAGGAGTCAGGCCTTGCTCTGTTACCTCTTTCCTGCACAGTCCACTCTGTTTCAGAGCTGTTCTGGTGGCCAAGGGCATTGGCTCTTTGTTCTGAGCAACAGCCATGATCCTCCTCATTTTGGACCACTGGTCACCGATCTGCCTGGGAAAAGAATCCTACTCTGAGCTACTCTTGGGGTCTTTTGTCTGCCTCTGGTCCTTTCCTTCACGTTGGGGTAAATGGCCTGTTCATCCTCTGCCCTGATGAAACTTTGTATATGGCTATTGTCCTCTCTGACCTGGAAGGATGAAAAAGGTATAGTTCTTCAGGTCATTAACTCAATTCCTTTCCTAAATGGCATACTCAACTTCTAAGAAAAGCCAGTTTTCTTTAAAAAAATTTTTTTTAATTTAAATTCAATTTAGTTAACATATAGTGTATTATTAGTTTCAGGATAGAATTTAGTGATTCATCAGTTGCATATAATATCCAGTGCTCATTCCATCACCTGCCCTCCTTAATGCCCATCTCGCGGGTACCCCAGCCCCTCCCACCTCCCCTCCAGCAAACCTCAGTTTGTTTCCTAGAGATAAGAGTCTCTTATGGTTTGCCTTCCTTTCTGATTTTATCTTATTTTATTTTTCCTTCCCTTCCCCTAGATTCATCTGTTTTGTTTCTTAAATTCTACATTTGAATGAGACCATATGGTATTTGTCTTTCTCGGATGGACTTATTTTGCTTAGCATAATACCCTGTAGTTCCATCCATGTTGTTGGAAATGACAAGATTCCATTCTTTTTGATGGCTGAGTGATAGTCCATTGTATATAGATACCACATCTTTTTTATCCATTCATCCGTCGATGGACATCTGGGCTCTTTCCATAGTCTGGCTATTGTGGATGTTGCTGCTATAAATCTTGGCATGCAGGTGCCCCTTCAAATTATTATGTTTGTATCCTTTGGATAAATATCTAGTAGGGGAAATTTTTGCTGTGTCGCAGGGTAATTCTATTTCTAACTTTTTGAGCAATCTCCATACTGTTTTCCAGAATGAAAACCCTGTTTTTTAAGCATAGGTTATTCTGTGAGGAGAGGTCCCTGGGCATGTCTTTTCCTTGTGGGCACATTCCTGTCTGCTGTGATACCTTTTCCATTCATTTCACTCATCTTGGAGTTAAACATTTTAATGAAATTTGCCTACAGTTGCTGACCTCTCACCCAGGGGTAGTGGGTCTACATTTTTGATGTTATGCTGGGGATTATTAACCTTGAGATTTAAAATTCTCACCCTTCCTTCTGAAGTTTGAGGCATTGGGTAGAGATGTGTTAGGTTTGTTCTCCATAACAAAGAGCAAGCCTGCCTCTTTCCTTCCTGCGTGTCTCCATTCTACCAGGTAGTGAATAGTTAGTAGTTTGGACTTTAGTGTAACAGCAACAAGTAAAGAAACTTGCCTTTGGACACTGAATACAAACCACACACTTTCATAGCAC
The DNA here is from genome assembly GCA_004023965.1 of Spilogale gracilis. Classification (NCBI taxonomy): domain Eukaryota; kingdom Metazoa; phylum Chordata; class Mammalia; order Carnivora; family Mephitidae; genus Spilogale; species Spilogale gracilis. Next base: position 31,902 of record PITA01001448.1, read on the forward strand.
TATATATTTATATTTATGTATTTTTAGAAAGACATAATATTTCTATTTGATTTTTGCTTTCCACAGTGTTTTCCCAAGACCTCAACCTTCTACTGCAGGATTCTGTTCCATCTTCCTCTCCCCGTTATTATAAAGGAGCCACAGACTCTTAGCGTGCGGGAGACCATAGTCTGGGCAGGACAGATGTCGGGCTTCCCAGTCCCAATGCCTGGCTGTCTGAGGACTGTTGTCCTGTGTACCACAGGGTAAAATTATTTTTCTTCTCCATAACTCATTTTTGAAGTTTTTATGACAGGTGTTTTCTGCAGGTAAGAACACTGCGTGTGTCTCAGAGACCAAAATGGTTGTGTTTTGTGGCTTCGTATTTATTGAAAATGTTCGCCTCTGGTGCATTTATTGACTGGAGACCAGACAGCAAGAGCCACACACTTTCAGAATTATTCTGTGAATGTGCATTCCTTTATGTTTGTGGAAAGCTTTATCACCATTTAGTTGAGCTATGGAGATTAGAATGATAGGACAGAAACATTCTGTGTTGTATTATTTGCCTGCATTTTAAGGCTTCGTTGTGATAATGACTGTGGATATGGGCTCTTCCTTTTCTTCCTCCCCTCTTCCATTAGCAAGGTCACCATGAACACCTGCTAGGTGAGCAGGCTGCCCAGCTGCCCTCCTGAGTGGTGTGCACTTGAACCTGACATGCCCGGAGTCCTGAGAGGGGGCGAGGACTTACTTTGTTTCTTCTGCTGTGTCTCTGTGACCAGAGATGCAGACGAGATTTCGTCTTTTTCAAAAAAAAAAAAAAAAAAAAAAGGGAAAGAATGTGGTGGCCCAATTTGCATTGCTTTCTGCAGAAACCTCTCTTTAATAAAATCTGGGACAGGTGGGAGCTGGGGCTGCTCTGGGGTTCAATCTCTTAAAGCCCCTTAGAAGAGTTGCTTTTGGGTCACCTGGCATTTAGGAACTACTATATCTGTTGCTTGGCTTTTTTTTCCTCCTGCCATTCTTGGCCCTTTTGGATACATTAATATATACATTTTGTTGTTGTTGTTTTTTAAATTTGTGTGACAAGACCTGAACTCTTCTTTTGCCCTTAAGTCTAAACTTTATGTATTTTACTCGAAGATGGGAATGAAAACCTCCCTATAGCCTGAGAAGCACTTGATAGGAGTCCGTCTCAAGAAAGTCTCCAGAACACAGAATAGATCGGAAATTGTGTAAAATGGATTTTTTTTTTTTGTACATAAAGGTGAAAAAGAAATGCAAGTTCATGATCTATTTTTAAATTTATGAAAGAGAATCTCTCTCATGGCATAAAAATGCAGCAGGTAATTTTCAGGTCTTTTAAGGAATTAGAATGGACCCAACCTCCATAAAATTTAAACCAAAGGCTCAAAGAGTTATTACAGGAGTTTTAACTAGTAGTTTGTTTTCCTTAAAACTTTGGTTCCTGGGACACCTGGCTGGCTCAGAAGAACATCAGACTCTTGATCTTAGAGTCGTGAATTCGAGCCCCATGTTGAGCATAGAGATTACTTAAAAAAATAAAACAAAGAAACAAAAAACTAACTTTGGTTCCTCTTAAATATTATACAAAAATGGAACTTCATTCTGTTAATAGTTTAATTCAAATGGGCCTGCAAAGCCCTTCCTGTTTTAGCCACTCTGGTAGCTGCCACAGCAGATCTTGAACATTCACTTTCAGGGTTTTCGTATGTGTAAAGTCTAATCATTCTGCTCTTTTCGTTCATTCATTCATTCATTCATTCACTCATTCTTTCATTTTAAAGATTTTATTTTTAAGTCATCTCTGCACCCAATGTGGGGCTCAAACTCACAACCCTGAGATCAAGAGCCGAGTGTTCCACCAACAGAGCGAGCCAGGTGTCCCCATTCTGTTCTTTTAGATCACAGAGGGATCTTTACTCTTTCTTTGTTTTCTTTTATAATAAGGAGAAGATCAAAAAGGAATGTTCAGCCATTGTTGGGCATTTTGGGAAAAGTGAAAATTGGCTTCCTCCACTTCATGTGCAAGAAGCACCTTGGGAGGGAGTTGGAAGCATCCAGAATTCTATGGGGAGAGGTGGGGGTGATGGCCGATTCCAGGCAAAGCTCTGAAGAAGGCAGGTTATGTCTTTGCCTCCTTTTCACTGTCCCTTTTCCTCTCAGTTCTTTACTCTTTCCTCTTCTCCTCCCTATTTCTCTCTTCTCTAATACTCCCCTTTGATTTTGAGCCAGTTTCTTTCACTTCCTTTATGTATTAGCTCACAGCAGTTGAGGAAACAGGGACATTCCTTTCAAAGAGATCTATTTTGTTAAGGACTCTGGCTGACAGAGCCAAAGCCAGTAACCCTCAATAGTGAAACTTTGACTTCCGTTGGGAGGACATTTATGAGCAGAAAGCCTTCTCAGGAATTGTCTGTTTATAAGATCTGTTCACTGTTTATGGGACAGAGATGATAGAGGTCCACTGTGTGCCAGGTGCTGCTTGAGACACACAGGTGGATGAATGATGTCACTCACATTTTGAGGTCCCTGCAATGGCAGCGGAGGGGACAGACAGGCCTAAGAGTTAGTAGTTAAAATATAGTATTATAATTGCCTTCCTGGAGGCACGAACCACGTGTTGTGTTCACAGAGTCGGGCATGAGAACAGCCATGGAAACGTCCATTGCCCCTGGAATAAGAGACTTGGAGGAAAAAGAGACACAGAATGAAGCAACATGAGGGTTCTGGAATGAAACCACTCTGGGAGTTTGAACTCTTCATGACTAGAGTTGAGTTAGACCTAGCTCTGGTTCTGCCATTTTTGTTTTGGCTTCCCGTGGCTTCCTTCCTTCAGCTTCCTTCCTCTTGTTATTTGGCTGGCTTGCATGTCAGCCTCACCATTCCCAGTGTGAGATGTAGAGCTCAAGAAATATGGCCTAACGGGGGAGGCATGATTGGGCTGCAGAGCAGACAGATTTTTTCCTTTGGGTATTCCAGGTAACATCGTCTTACAATGTTAACACACAGTTCTAGACAGGAGACTGCCCCAAGATCTTTTCTTTTCCTCACTTGCCTTTAGCCGTTTATAATCACCACATCTGCCTTGGCTGCAGTAGTCACAACAAGAAAAAAGGTTCCCAGCCTTCTCAATATAAAAGTCATAAGCCATGCTTCTCAACATAAAAGTCATAAACCATTCTATTGTTAACATAACTCTTAATTGCCTTCCTTATCTTTGTCCCTGCCTGTTGTTGTCCAGGACGAAGTTAACGATGTTTGGAAAGTCAAGTCAGAGTTGAACTAATGATATAGTCATAATAGCAGATATAGGCCTATTGTTGGCATTTGTTGAATGTCAAATAGTAGTTTTAACAATAATAAATTTGGGGGAGGAATGAAAAGTTCCTCTGTGGGAGAGGCTCTTGTCCTTTGTAGATATCAGTGTTCATGTCTATTGCAATAGGAAATATGGCTTCTCGGTCTCAATTATCACTTCATTATTAGCCTGCTTATATTTGAGGAAGCTCGGCTTTTTTCCAGTAGGGATCTTAACCACAATATAAATCTTTCTCTTCTTATAATCAGAGACCTTTGTGGCAACTTCAATGCCAGTAATCACCGAACCCTTTGGAGTCAGACTACTTAGTTGGTGTTGATCTGGTTTTTAGGCTCCTCTTCCCTCCATACCTTCAGATCCTACCTGTTCTATGTCTTCATTTGACTCGGACTTCTGTTGAGAATTCTGACTTCTCTGATGACAGGAGCCACCCTTCATTTATTCCTGTGGAGATAATTGGACTAATGGAGGGAGGGGCCCTGCAACAAGGCTGAGCACCACCCAAGGCGGTGGTTTCCCCAGTTCATCCTAAGACACCTCCCTCTTTCTAGGATTGGTTGTTTGAATCTGACTTTCTTGGTCTTTTGGCTTATTTTAGCTTTGATGGCACAACATTAAAGAAGGAGCTGTTTCATTCAAATTTATTGTCAGTACTAAAAGATACTGGGAGTACTGGAAGGTAAAGGTACTGGAGGGTTGACTGCATTCTCCTTTATTTCGTGTGTGTGTGTGTGTGTGTGTGTGTGTGTGTGTGTGAAGGCCTTTCTGCAGAAAGTCACCCAGAACCCTTCAAAGGAATGACTGACAGCTTTCCCTCACGTCACGAGAAGAGGCTGAATAGGCGACCTTAGGCCTCTACTGCTCACCGGGCGGCTTCCAGGAAGTTTTCGAGAGGAGAAGTTGCAGAGCTGCCTGGACTTCTTGCCCAGCTTTGTTTGAGGAAGAGTTAAATAGCATGTGAATAATTTGAAATTTTTATGAGGAAAATACAGTGAAAGATTTTTCTGAAATTAGATTTTGGGGGGGGACTATGAGACAGATTTTATTTTTCTCTTTTACTTTTGGTTTTTCATCTTTTGTAGTATTTTTTAAAAATTCACTTATTTATTTGAGAGAGTGTGAGTAGGGGTGCGGGAAGAGCAGAGGGAGAAGGATAAGCAGATTCTTTGCTGATCATGGAGTCCAAAGCAGGGCTCAATCCCATGACCCATGAGATCATGACATAAGTGGAAACCAAGAGTCAGATGCCTAACTGACTGGGCCATTCAGGCGCCCCGATTCTTCTGTAGTATTTCTAAAGACAGCAATGAGAAAGAATTATCCTTGGACCATTTGTCCCAGAGAAAAACATTAGGTGTGACTATGAGGAAATGGCATGTGGCCTTGAGGATATATGATAGAGTCGTCCATAATGCTGATTCTGTCCCTCAGGGCTCTGTGGGCTTGAAAAGTTTCTTAAAACTCCCTGTGCCCCGCTCACTTCATCTACAGGATGGAGACAATAATCTCTTGGAGGTTGTGGCAATTAATGAAGATCATTCTTGTCAAATGCTTAGAATAGTCCCTAGTTCGTATTAAGTAGTTCATGGTTATTATGTGTGATTATATACTAGTTCTGTTAGGTCATGTTATTACTTTATGAAAGAATTGAGTTTCTTGGTACACTGATGTGGCCTTAGAAGCTTGGAACAAATGTCCACCCAGGCCAATGTTTAATGACTGTGTGGCCATTACTTGGTTGTTTGGATCAGAGAAGAAGGCCAACTCAGCATTTTTTTTTTAATCAACTCAGTTTGCCACACAGATTGGGAGCCTGTAGGCCCCTCCAAAACAGAGTGGGCATAGCCTGAATGGCCCTCTACATGGCTACAGTCACCTTGAGTAGCTGCTCTGGTGTAGAGGATGTAAAACTTCGCAAATGGTCTTTTGTAAAACATTAGCTCTATTAACCAGTCCCACCACTAACTAGCTGTGTGTCCTCTGGGTCAGACCAGCTATCCTTCCTTCCTTCCTTCCTTCCTCTCCATTTGTAAAAACTGCTAAGATAGGGTGCCTGGGTGGCTCAGTGGGTTAATGCCTCTGCCTTCAGCTCAGGTCATGATCTCAGGGTCCTGGGATCGAGGCCCGCATAGGGCTCTCTGCTCAGTGGGGAGCCTGTTTCCTCAGCTCTCTCTGCCTGCCTCTCTGCCTACTTGTGATCTCTCTGTCAAATAAATAAATAAAATATTAAAAAAAAAACCTGCTAATATATTCTCAAGTAAATTAAAGATATGTTATTGCACAATTTCACAATAGCCAAGACATGGAAACCAACGAAGTGTCTGTCAATGTATGATTGGATCTATAAGATGTGGTTTGTATGTTCAATGGAATATTATTCAACCACAAGAAAGAAGGAAGTCTTGCCATATGTGACCCCATGAATGGACCTCTGGGGTATTATGCTGAGTGAGAGAAGTCAGACAGAGAAAGACAAATACTGTATGATAGAACATACGTGTGGAATCTAAAAGAGCGAAACTTGTAGAAGCAGGGTGTAGAGTGGTGGTTGCCAGGGGCAGGGAGTGGGAGAACTGGGGATATGTTGGTCAGAGGGTACAAACTGATAGTGAGAAGATGAGTAAGTTCTGGGGAATCTAATGCACAGCACGGTGGTTTGAGTCCACATACTGTGTTACATATTTGGAAGTTCCCGAGAGACTAGATCATAAATGTTCTGAGCACAGCAAAGAAGTGGTTAACACCAGGGGAGACAAAAGCTGACCCCAGAATAGCACCAAAGCATCACGCTGTATACCTTAAACATTCATAGTGTCGTATGTCAGTTACATCTCAGTTTAAAAAGAGATCTTGACATTCCACCCCTAATATAATATGGCTCTCCATCCCCTCATTTGCCCCAAGAAAGAAAGGAAGAAGGAAGGAAATAAATAAATAAATAAATAAATAAATAAATAAATAAATTAATTAATTAATTTCCCCATGTAACCAGAATAGCGTTGTCATAACTAACACAATCAATATGCCTTTACTATCCTCTCATATCCAGTCCATGTTCAGGCTTCCCAGGAGGGCCAGGTCATACACCACAATCACCTTGTGTTAGTGCAGTTGTTTCGTGTGGGCCAGGAGGAGTAGGACTAAGTGGACTCCGAAGCTCTGCGCTCATGTTTTTTGTTTTTTGTTTTTGCTTTTTAGAAGATTTTATTTATGTATTTGACAGAGAGAGATCACAAGTAGGCAGAGAGGAGGAAGCAGGCTCCCTGCTGAGCAGAGAGCCCGTTGTGGGCCTCGATCCCAGGACCCTGAGATCATGACCTGAGCTGAAGGCAGAGGCATTAACCCACTGAGCCACCCAGGTGCCCTCTGTGCTCATGTTTTAATACCTTTAACCAAATCCTGCTTGGATGCTGTTCATTTCTCTCTTGTTCTTAGAGGAGGAGGATACAAAATTTATAGACATCAACTATGGCTCTAGCAGGATGAGCTGGAAATGTGGAAATCACTTGGCTCCTGGTATCTGTCAAGACAGGTGGGGAGGGGGCGTCACACTGGGTTGAGCAGACGTAATGTTGGGTGGGTTGTGTACTCGCCGGGAAGAGTTTTAGGCCCAAGAGTGGCCTATGTTTTTTGTGCTCTGTAAACGTTCAATACCACTTACAATTACGAGGAGGACTTAGACGGTCCTTCTGATTTCTTTTTGTTTTGTTATCTGAGATTCTGGTATTTCCTTCAGAGAGACTGAAGGCTGGGTCTCTCAGGTTACATACCTGGGGGAAGTCCCTTTGTTCCAGAAATGAAAGAGTGAAAAAGGCTTGTAGTGACGGCCTGGTGGCCCTTGGGTGCTCCAGCCTCAGCGATCACCAGCCCACTGGCACCTTCTCTGTGATGTGTGGGTGTCCCTGAGAAGCCACTTCCTGGCCTCTTCGTCTTCCACCCACAGACCTGCCCCAGACCACCTGGTTATGTGTGTGAGGTATGAGGGCCCATTAGGAGCATGCTTTTCCCACCTGTGCTCTGAACTAGGGTTGAGAACTAGGGTTAAGGGGTCAGACAGGAGGAGACCAGAGTAATAATTCTGATGAAACCTGAATTGGAAGCTGTGGTAAGTGACAGTAAAGAGCTTCTTAATTCTGAACCTCCACATCAAGGGGCATTGCCCACTGCAGGCCTCCTCCCCAGGCGTGAGGGAGAGAAACCTTAGGTGGGCTTCCAGCAGGGTCCCAAGGGACAGAGGGAGAAGGGGCTGAGCCCCCAGCCCTCCCATTCTTCCCGGCCAGCCCGACAAGTGCCTCCTCTTGCCCTGTGGAGGAGGAGGGAGGGGACACAGGGAGGAACAGCCACAGAGAAAGGGACACCAAGAGTGGGAATGATTCTTCCCCCTTTCAGCAATCCTCCTTTGGAGACCTGGCATTCCCCAGCATTGTGGGTACCTTATGGGCTCCTTCCCTCTGTCTCTGCTTCATAAACTAGTTTATTGGAGGAGACAGAGATGAGATAAGTTCTGATATTTGTATCATTCAATAAATACTGTCATTTATGAGATACACACTCCTTGAATAGGTAAATCTTTAAAGAAAATTCAACTTCAAAATTTCCCTCAAACTCTGACTATTTATTGCATGAATAAATAGACCAATCACCTGTTTGCCTTTGGGAGGCAGAGACCCAGGATGTGTGTGTGTGGACGTTTGGGTATGTGTGTGAGTTGGGAAGGGAGCAGAGAGGAAGTAGGATGGACAGCCAAGGCTTTCTGAAATATTTATTACCTAGAGGAATTCCGGGGTTCTCTCCAGGGGCTCCCATGCTCTGAGTGTCCCAGAAGTCAGCTCCTCTGTCTGACCTTTTCCCCAGGGTGTGCCAGGAACCAGGCCTGGGACCTGATGAAGCACTTGTTCTAGGAGCTGCTTCCTTTCACAGGTGATCAGCAGTCCCCTCATGGAAGGAGATGAGCCATCCAGGTCCCAAGAAGTTGGTGTGATAGGGAAAGAGGAACCCGGGATAGGTAGAGCAGGTGTTTTGGGTGGGCAGTGTTTCCCGAACTCATTACTAAGAATGGAAACCATGCTTTGCTTTCTGGCATGTTCTGAGAGCAAAGCATGGAGGAGGACAACAACCCTTTATTTATATTAATGGAGAGGAAGATTGCATTATGTTTTTATGGGTGTTAAATAATTGTGGTAAAACGGGTGCCTTGGTGGCTCAGTTGTTAAGTGTCTGACTCTTGGTTTTGGCTCAGGTTGTGATCTCAGGATCGTGAGACTGAGCCCATGTTGGGGGCGGGGAAGGGGGGGGGTCTGTGCTCAGCAGGGAGTCTGCTTGAGATTCTTTCTCCCTCTGTCCCTCCCCCTGCTCGCTGGCCTGCATGCACTTTCCCTAAAGAAAGAAATAACATCTTTTTAAAATATTGTGGTAAAATATATGTAGCATAAAATTTACTATTTTAGCCACTTTCAGGTGTATGGCTCGGTGGCAGAAAGTTCATTCACAGTCTGCCTTCACCATTCCTCTCCAGGACATTCTCATCGTCCCTGGTGGAAACTCTACGCACTCACCGCTGCTGCTAACCAGCCCTTGATAACCACCACTCTACTTTCCGTCTATGAATTAGACTAAATCTAGGGACCTCAACTAAGTGGAATGTACAGTATTTGTCTTTTGGTGTCTGGCTTATTTCACTTGACATAATGTCCCCATGGTTTATCCGTGTTGTAGCAGGTGCTAGAGTTCTCTTCCTTTTTAAGACCAAACCATATTCCACTGTCTGTATATGTCCCATTTTTTAAAAAAGATATTTATTTATTTATGTATTTGAGTAGGGAGAGGGGCAGAGAGAGAGGGAGAAGCAGACCCCTGCTGAGTAGGGAGCCCAGCCCCAGGACCCTGGGATTATGACCTGAGCCAGAGGTCATGATCTGAGCTTAACTGACTGAGTTACCCAGGCACCCTAAGGATATGTCCCATTTTGTTTATCCAGTTCACCTGTCAATGGACACTTGGGTTTCTTCCCCCTTTTGGCTTTTGTGAATAATGCTTATATGAACATAGATGTACAAATACCTGTTTGCATTCCATCTTTTCAAAGTCAACTTTTTAAAAAATGTAATATATGCATTACATTTTTGGTGATCATAACATACTTCCAATTCACACTGAACCTGAACTTGTTACCCAAAGCCCTAGAAGTTTTAAATATAACAAGTATAATGGATTTTGTCTTGATCCTTGTCACTTTTGTCCTGAGTTGCTAATTTTTTTGCACCTAAATTGTATATCTCATCTTGTTCACCAGATCAGCCTGTCAGGACCTTTTAGAATTCTGAGTCTTTCATCTCATTTAATTTTGAGTCATTCACAGATACAATCATATCTTCTCTCTACATGCCTCTAAGAGCTGTGGATGCTGCTGGAAGCCTCCCCCTGGTTGGCGTCTTTCTCTGGGTGTGGTTGTGCTATCCTATACCCATTTATTCGACTTTTCTCACCTCTGGTTCCATTCTTCATTTTGTTCATAAGGAAACATATCACCCTCCGACACGCATGTCTGCATATTTTCATGTTCTAATGGTCTCCAGACTTGCTGATGGTGGGGCTAAGCCAGACTGGTCACACATGCTCTTTAAGTTTTCTGGGGTAGGGGATGACAGTCACCGGAAAGTTGTAGTGGAGTGAGGACTGGCATTCTCTTACAGCATCGTGACAAGCTTATAATGAGAGCAAGTTCCTGAACATACTTTCGGGAGCATGTTCATTATCAAGACACTTCTTAATCAAATGGGTATGAGCTGTTAGGCAGAGTAGCCCGTAATGTTCCGTTCTGCCACCTGAAGTCCCAGCTCTGTGTCCTCTTAGGTGTTCTGACCACCACTTAGGATGACAGCTTCACTTGAAGCCAAGTTGCCAATATTCCAAAAGCAGGATTCCATTTTCTTTCTGATAAGCATCAGGCAGCCTAGAAATCCTCCAAATTGGGGATCCTGTCTAAGGAGGGTACAGGTCCTGGGCTTTGTTGGATGGAGTCTTGTACCCTGTCTGCTCAAGGATAGAGACTATCTAAACTATTCTACCTCATTCTTAATGCTCATCATGCTAATTAACCACTGATTTCATCAAGAAAAAAGTCATTCCTTGGGTGCCTGGATGGCTCAGTGGGTTAAAGCCTCTGCCTTCGGCTCAGGTCATGATTTCAGGGTTCTGGGATCCAGGCCACATAGGGCTCTCTGCTCAGCAGGGAGCCTACTTCCTCCTCTCTCTCAGCCTGCCTCTCTGTCTACTTGTGATCTCTCGCTCTGTCAAATAAACAAATTAAAAAAAAAACCAACCATTCCTCACATTCATTTTGCTAGTTAGCAGAGGAACTAATATTACTGAAATATAGATAACAAAAATGTTTCTAGTTGGCTTCTCCTGAGTAAGGACTTCTTGGTCAGGATGCTGGCTAACTAGCTCAGGATGCTGACATACAATTTACATACAGTAAAGATAATGAATCTCAAAACTTCTTAACTTCTGTAAGGACCACATAGATCAAGCTGTAGACCATCTCCAGCACCATCAAAAGCTCCCTGGTACCCTTTTCCTCAGTCAGAATTATGCCCTTCTTTCCCAGATGTAATTGCTATTTTGATCTCTGTCACCACAAATTAGTTTTGCTGATTTGAATTCCATATAATGGAACCATACCTAAGTTTTGTGAGATTCCTTCGTGTTGTATAAATTGTTCATTTTTTCCCCCATTGCCTGTAGCATTCCATTGTATGCAGTTTATTTTATTTATTTATTTTAAAGATTTTATTTATTTATTTGACAGAGAGAAACACAGCTAGAGAGGGAATATAAGTGGGGGGGAGTGAGAGAGGGAGAAGCAGGCTTCCTGCTGAGTGGGGAGCCTGACATGGGGCTTGATCCCAGGACTCCAGGATCATGACCTGAGCCGAAGGCAAATGCTTAATGACTGAGCCACCCAGGCACCCCCATTGTATGAAATTTAGATACCCAGACTATACTTGGTAGACATTTGATGATTTCCAGTTTGGAGCTATTCTGAACAAAGCAGCTAAAAACATTCTTGAACATGTCTTGATGAGTTTTTAATTAAGGTAACTGTCCCTAGAATTGGTTTATATTCACAAGCACAGAGAGAACATCTTATTGTCCATGACACATGGTTTTGAAGAATATTAAACGGATCCTACAAAACTATCGAACAAAGGAGTAGAGTTGAGTATATTTGTATTTAGCAAGGAATATGTTGGAACAAAAGGAGATCATTGTTTTTGTGCTCCTTGACTGTAATAAATATTTGAAGGCAGAGGGTCAGCTTCCTGAGAGCCGAGATTCTCATGTGAAAGTATGTTGTTTCCTCATGCCTTCTCTAGAAGGGGTGGGGAAAGGACATTTTTATTAATTCTGCAAATAGGCATCATTTTCTAATTTTAGGTTGTCACTGTGAAAAATAAAAGTCATGAATCACTAAAGAAACTCAGAATATCAGCTACTTTTGGGGGTCCCTGCATTGGAATGAATAAAGGTTTTAAATATTCATTTATGTTTTTCTTTCCATGTCATTTTGGGTATTGTGATGAAAAGAAAGTATTTGCTGCTCATTTAGAATCCCTGAATGCTCTTATAAAAATTTAATCCCACCCATATTAACTAGGCTTTCAAGGCTCTTTTAGAGGACCTGTTTTCCTCTAATAGGTTACTAGAGGGAAAATCTGTTAGCCTAGAAAACTGATGGATAGAAGTAGAATAGAGAAACAGAATTCTGGCTACCATTGGGGCATGCTGCGTTGATTGAAAATTTCAAAGGGTGTGTGTTTTATGAAAGTGAAGAATCAGGTTAGCATTCCCCTCGACAAGAATGGAAAAAAAATTCTAGTGCCCCATAGCACACAGGTATATTGAACTATCACTACCTCTTTATGGCACCAAACAGTATTTCTTATTTTTTTTAAAGATTTTATTTATTTGACAGAGAGAAACACAGCCAGAGAGGGAACACAAGCAGGGGGAGTGAGAGAGGGAGAAGCAGGCTTCCCGCCAAGCAGGGAGCCCAATGTGGGGCTCGATCCCGGGTCTCTGAGATCATGACCTGAGCCGAAGGCAGTCGCTTAACCAACTGAGCCACCCAGGCGCCCCCCGAACAGTATTTCTTAACAACCCTAGAGTATAAACCAACATTATGGATGCCCTCTTCTGGGCGCCTTTCTCTGTCTCTCACACACACACCCCTGCATGCACCCCGAGGTGAAAACTACACAAGGTTAGTATTGAAGCCTCGTGTGTAACACCAGGGCACCCGAAGCTACCACAGATACGGTTGGCTGTGGGGCAGTGGTTGAAGGATGGTGTCCGTGTGCAGTAGGTACTGTGTGGTTGTTAAGAGAGAGTGTTGATGTGTGTTTCAACGTGGGATGGTGTCCAGGTACATTGCCACGTGAAAGAAATAAGCTGGAGACTGGTGTGTAGATTATGGTACCTCTATGTAAGAAAGGTGGGGATCTGGCAATATATAGGGGATTTTGTTTATATTTGCCTAGAGAAACACTAGAAAGATAAACAGGAACCGAATACAGAAGTGGATCTGTAGCAGTGAGCGGGGAATGGAGGGGTTGGGAGTAGGTATAGGAAAGGACCCATCTGCATGGATCTTTTTATATTGTGTTGACTTTTGGAATCCTGCAGAAGACAACCCACGAAAAAAAGTGAATCTGTCTGGGCATGCCCCTTGACTTTGAATTAGACCAAGAGCAGGTGGCAGAGGGAAACTGGTTGAATGCATCATGAAAGGGTGAGGTCATCCTCCCCATTTCCTTTCTCAGCAGCTCTCAAGTTCAGTCATTCAATCGCAGGTGCTTATTGAACCCATCTGCCGTCTGATGTGCCAGGCACTATTTTAGGTGCTGTCAGTGGGAGCCTTAAGTCCAAGCTTTCATGTAGCTACTTAAAGGGATAGACAACAAGGAGGTGGTGAGCCAGGGGGAGAAGGCTTATGCTTCTGGGCCCTGGGGAAGGAGGTGAGAGAAGCCTCCACTGCACTAAGGAGGAGGGTTTATTCCTGCATGTTCGAGCTGAGTTTATGCATAATGCTGTGGCCCATCGGATAATAAAGAGGGGGGTAAATTCTCACTTTCATTCTTTAGCTATAGTGCTCAGGATGTCATTTTATCATGATCTCATTTTATCATGATCTCATTATCTCTTCAGCAAAGTTTCAAATAAAGAAATAAACACATTTTAGCAGCACCCCAAATCTACTACTGTGTTGGCAGGAGACCAGAACTTAGGTGAATAAATCAAAAGTGGATTTGACTATTATAGTTTGTCTTCACAACAGCGGGGCTGCTTTGGGGATCATGCTATCTGTGATTTGGGACTACAACCATAGGTTATTAGGCAGACAAGATATTAGTCTGACAAATCTGTTATTTTTTTCCACTCAGAAAGTGGTTAAGTGTAAATTGACCCTTTACTATGACATATTAGGTCTAAAAAATTGAAACATGCACCACATTGTGGTGCACACCCCACATAGTCCTCACAGTCCACGTATCTTCTAGATGATTATTTTCCGAAAATACTATAGAGATGTTCCCACGGTAAATGATGTAGACATTTGCAACATTTCTCCTCTTTATTTATTTATTTTTCTCATTCTGGTCTTTGGCAGATTTCTCTTTCACCATTTCTGAATCAGATGAAATATTAATATGGTTATTTTTAAAAATTTCAATGATGACATGATTTTTTAAAGGGAGAGTTTTTTTTTTTTTCTCTGTTCCTTTTGGTTGCATTAAGTTTTGGTGATACTGGAGAAACAGAGATCAAGGGCTGTAGGAAATTGTGACGGTCAGCGTGTTTCTCATCTCTCCACATCTCCCACCATTTAAGTCTTGCTCAGATTTGATGGAATAAAAACACAGAGACTGGCCGCCAGAGTTGGGAGGGAGTCTGGAATTTTCCTGGCAACCAAAGACCAAAATACAGATCTATCTGGAGCTAGCATATTCACAAACAAGCGTAGGTTTGTCTTTTAGTTAAGAAAGCACCAGAAGTCAGATTTAAGTTTAAAAAAAGAAAAAAGAAAAAAAGCAGAGTAATGTAGATCCTTATTTTATAATTCCCATAAAGCGCTCTCTGTAGAATAGTAAGGAAATACTCAGGGGTCCCAGGGATCCTCTAGGGGATGCATGGAAAGGTGCTGGTCGTGGGGGCTTGCCAGTGTGTTTTCCTGTTGCCCACTGCTTAAGAGACTCGGGCCATCTGGGAGGACTGGCCATTTGGGGACTTGGTCAGAGCCATCCTCTCTTGGAATCTCAGGGCGATCTCGGGAGGATGTGGTCTCCGCTTCCTGGTAGGTGAGCTCTTCCTGGTAGGTGAGCCTGTCTGTCGTTACCTACAGGAATGTGTGACATCCCTGGGCTTGGCTGTGGGGGTCACCGGAGCTGCTCCCTGATGGTGTGATGATTCACAGTGTCTGTTGCTGGCACGGCAAGGCTGCCTTGCAGAGAGGGAGGTGCGCTAAGTGGCTACGCACAAGAGTGATGCCAGGGATCTGGGCACCGTGGGGGCCTAGGTCTGGCACTCACGCGAGGTTGTGTTTTCGTTCCGAAGTTTATTTCCAGAGAGGAAATAACCGCAGGGATGCAGAGGTGGGAACAGACGATGGAGTGAATTCTCTGATGCCTTCTGCCCGTTTGGGGGGATGCTTATAGAGTAAGCATGTCTAACAGCAGCATGACAGCCTGTGCAATGGCTCATAATTTGGGGGGTGTTCTTCCCCTATGACTGGGGTCTCTATGTGCTTCTAACGGAAGAGTAGCCGCACCGGTGGAGACTGCATTGCTTTGCCACTTCAGCTTTGGAGGAAGAAGTTTGTTGCCCGTTACAGAAACCAGAGAATTGCTTTTCTTGGAAGCAACTCCGTTTTCTAAGCACACAGTAAACTGTCCTCTGGTGTCCAGTTTTCACGAATGTTCTCGGCCAACACTTCTTATGTCTGCCGCACACAGCTCGGGCCCTGGCTCCTTGCTGGGTCAGCGACAGAGGACGAGTGTATGTTTACAGCAGGTGTGGTGTTCTGCCGAAGCCCAGATTCTGTTAATTTCATAAATTTTTCATATTTTACCGAATTGACAGTTTGTATGCCTAGCCTGTTAAAAATTTTTTAAACTGCTGCGGGGCATTTGACCTTTATTCCGTGGGAGTCTCAAGGCAGTCTGACAGAATGGGTATAAAATATGATAGTCACGAGGACGACAAAAATATCTGATATTTGTATACTGCATCGGAATTCACAACACGCAATTTCTGTCATGTGTATTATTCAACAGGATATGGATTGGAGGATGAGCCCCACTGGCTCAACAGGCCAGTTTGAGTCCAGGAACTTTTATTTCAAACCAGTGGCACTAATGGGGTCCTTTCATGTTGGTGAGAAAAACTCAGAGGATGGCCCTTAGCAGCAGCATGGACAAGGGACATTCTGAGTGGGCCGGGGAGAGGAGTGTGTGCTCTACACCAGAGAACGTGCATCTCTTGGCAAAATTCTGTTGCGTAAACGGTGGCTGAAATTTGTGTCAGGAGCAAACTTATTTCCTGCCTGGCTGGGTTAGGGAAACAAAATAAACTCTAAGAGGTTTTTTGTTGTTTTGTTTTGTTTTGTTTTTAAAGATTTTATTTATTTGAGAGAGAGCACAAGGCAGAGGGAGAGGAAGAGAGAGAAGCAGACACCCTGCTGGCAGGCGGAGAGCTCCGTCCCAGGACCCCCAGGTCACAACCTGAGCTGAAGTCAGATGCTTAACAACCGAACCACCTAGGTATCCCCCTAAGAGGTTTTTAACAAAATATATGTATATAAATGTATCACATGTTGGTGCTTACTAGTATTTATTGGTAAATTTGGTTATATGTTAATATTCAGAAGTTGCCCTTTTTAAGTAAACAAAATTCATAACCCACCAGCACGTTTTGTATCTGTATCAACCGATTTTCTCATGTCTGAGGTTGCTACTCGTGTTTTCACTACCAAGTTCCTGGTGCTTTTTTTTTTTTTTTTATTTTCCCACCTTGGGTCCGTGATTTGAAGGATGTAATATTAATGCTGAGGTGGGTTCTGAGAGCCTAGTGAAAATGTATCTCAAAGCAGTAATGAAAGTCACTGGCTGTTCCCTGTCTTCTTCCCATGATCGTTGAATGACTAAGTGAGGAATTAAGAAATGATTGATGTGCAAACAGCTAGCACAGGCCTTGGCAGAGGGGTATTCAGTAAATTGGTATTTTTCCTCACCCTCAATAGTGTTGTGTGTCTTCCCTCCCTCCCTTCCTCCTTCTCTTTTTCCCTTCCAGCTCCGTGCCAAACATGGGGCTTGAAATCACAGCCCGGAGATCAAGAGTTGCATGCTTTACCACCTGAGCCAGCCAGGTGCCTCTCAGTTGTGCTTTTCAGTCTTCCCCTGAGTACTCTCATGTGCAGAGAGGGGTAAACACATGAACTTGGGCATCTCTGGGTGTTTCCTGGGCTCCCACCGAAGAACACCAATGTTCTAGGGAGATGCGTTGTAACCCTGTGCCTCCACCCACTTCCTGGTACACATACTATAATTTGAGAAGTTTAGTGTTAGTGGCTGGTGTTGGGACAGGGCAGAAGGGAGTGGTCAATATATTCACCCCAAACATGTTTTGTCATGTTTGATATTCTTTGAACTTTGGCCACTTACATACGGTTTATCAGGCCATTCTCTTAAGCAGGTTAGATTAAATGGCACACCTGTACCACAGTCATTCTGGACATTGGAAGGGAATCAGTGTTCCTAAATTCTGAGTTTGTGTGTACAACTAAAATGCAGAAATCTGGCACAGTACTTAGTGTTCTTTGGATTTTAATTATATGCAGAGCTTTAGTGGGGGATTTCTTATTGAACATTAAGATAATGGGACAACATTTCTTTACTAATTCAGATAAATGAAAATTAAAAAGAAATCTTCCTGCTCCTCTGGGCATTTCTGTAGCAGCTACTAATTATCGATGATCCTCAATTGCCCATGGACTCAGGGGTTCTTGGTGATAACATAAATTCTTTGATCATCGAAAAATTTCACTTCAGTTCTTCTTGTTTCTATGGAACCAATCTTATTTTAAATCCAGCTTTTGACAGAGGAGCTAACATTGTGAGCAGTCATCACCTGTTCTATCTAGGCGTCCCATCTAATCACTGGTTCAGCCCTGCAATGTGGGTGTTACCCCCTGTTCTAGATGAAGAGACTGAGGTTCAGGGAGGCCGATGCAGGCCCACCCGCTGAGTCATGGAGCTGATCTCTGACCTCACCTCTCTGACGCAAGACCCATTCTCTCTCGCTCAAACTACTGCTGATCCACTGGTAGAAAGATGGCAAGATGTCCTGTAGGATAGGAGGAGGCCCAGAAAAGGCAAACCTGTTGTAAATCATCAGTTCCCGAGTAACCTGGAATTATTGACAAATATTTGAGTTAGCTTCGGTTTCTTCATACAAAAGTATTGTCAAGCATTATAAGGAGCTAATGAGGTAATGGATTAGAAATACTTTGGTAAGTACAACCAGCTCTAAATATACTAAGGAAGATTGTCGGTCCCTTAAACCTCTGCCCTTTGAGAAGAATCTGTGCCTGGGACTGTGCCCTTGGCCCTTCGGTGTTACAGGATGGTCGCTACGATAGCTCCGAAGGGCTGTTTGCACTCGTTGAGGCCTGTATCTGGTCTAGACAAATCCTCTTGAACGATGATTGTCATGGCCAGGAGCACATTTTCTTGTTTAAGATCTCTGGAACTTTCCTGCTAAAAGGCACACAGGGTTTTGGTAACTTTTTTTTTTTAAAGCAAACAAAGTACCAGATTCCCGCTCAGCCTCTTGAGAAACTTGCTCATAAATACGTGTGGAGAGGAAGGAACAGAAAGAGGCCACTGTGTTTAAGCACATAGCAAATAGTGAGCTGGTGGCTGGGAGCCCATCCTCCTGTTTTCTTGGCAGGTGGGACTCTGGGCACTGATGAATTGTGACTTGGACAATGTCTGAATCCAAATAGTGCAGTTGCTTACTGCGTGCCTCAATATTTTCACTTCTGTTAAAAATAATGAAATTGTCTCTTACACACAAGGGCCGCCTCAGTAACTTTGCTTTCGTCACTGTTCGCTTTCTGAGAATATCAGTTGAGACAGACCTGGTGCAGTAACCAGCCCACAGAGGGACAACATACGTACTTGTTGAATACACGTAGTGCAGAAACATCTGTTAGAAGCCAGGCTCGGTTTGTAGGAGCATCCGTGAGTAGGATGACCTCTTGATTGGTCTTTATTCGTGTGAAGTTTATAAAATATGTTTTTTAGTTTTTTTTTTTAAATTGAAATTTGAGGCAATTGTAGATTTCCATACCCTTTATATAGTTTACTCCAATGGGGGAAATCTTTCTGGCAAAAATATAACGCAATATCTCAACCGGGATGTTGCCATCATATGATCTGCTGATTTTGTTCAAATATTTTTTAAAAGATGTATTTATTTATTTTCAGAGAGTGTGTGTGAGCGAGGGGAGGGGCAGAGGGAAAGAGAGAATCTCAAGCAGACTCCACACTGAGCACAGAGTCCATCTTGGGGCTCCATCCCATGACCCCAAGATCATGACCTGAGCTAAAACCAAGAGTTGGGTACTCAACTGACTGAGCTACCCAGGTGCTCCTGTTCCAATAAATTTTTGTAGAGTGCTTTTTAAATGGCAAAATATGATTGAGGAGACAGAAGAGCCAGATTGTAGACTCCTGTGGCAAAGGTGGGCCCAGAATTTTGTGAACATGTGCTGGTGAGGCTAGTTTCCACCTGCAGTGGAGAGCTGAGTGTGAGATGACCAACGGGTCCCCTTCCCAGGGCCTCAGGCTTGGGGCTGAGAACAGTACAAGTCTGTTTGGCAGCCCAGAGGCAAGGAGGGAGCGTCGTCCTGCATTTTCCAGGGCTGAGGCGGTGACTGGTGGGGGCCCTTCCCACTCCCTGCCCCAGCCACGCGGTAGGGGACACGTGCTGTGGTTTAGGCTTACAGGGGCCCTAAGTCTGGTCTACACCAAAATCCCAGACCACAGCTGCCCACTTCTGAACCAGAATTTCCAAGAGCCTTGAGAATTAGCCTCAGTCTTTGTCATTCTTTCCTTTCGTGTGGTTCTTTTTCTTCTTGGATTCAGGCGAGCAAGTAAGGCGGTATTGGAGGGCTGTTGGTGCCTCTTTTTATTCATAATTTAGGAGCCTCTTTGTGCAGCCTGCACAGCATCGTGCTGGAAAGGTGGGTCATTCATGCTGATGGAAATGAAGTCAACTTCTCCCTAGGGAGACATTTCCGGGGAATGAGGACCTGCTGCTCCCCGATACTGAGGAGGCGGAGTGAGGAGAGGATCGTGGTGCGGAGGGCAGGAACCCGTTATGTTTCTGGCACCCTTGAAGCCCAGGGTCCCGCTGAGCCGAAAGAGCTTCTCTAAAGTGGAAACATGGCCTTGTTTCTATTTAGGGAGAGAAAAACCATCCAGTGTTTTTACACTCCCGAACTGAGTCTGGCCTTCTAGGTTGGAAGATAGAGGTCCCCTCCAACCTCCCCGTTTCTCTGACTTAAAAGCCTCTGGGTTTCAGCCTGTCTAAGTAACTAACGCACAGTTAACTCTTCCGTGAGCCAGGCCTTCCCTTAGCGGTGGGCAGGCTGCTGGCATGACCATCACTCTTTTTGCTGGGGCAGAGCCAAGAAAGGCAACATTTGCATAATATGCCCCTATTTGGTTGGTTACCTTTTGCCATAGATTTGGAAAAATAAAAGACACACCTTTCACAGGAATTACTAGTTCTTAAACAAATAACTATATGACAACTGCTTACTATGTGGGAACCCTGAGAACTTTCTCCAGGAAAAGCTAATATAATAAAATGCTTTGGCAAACATGCTTACAGTATAATATTATTGAATAAGGTTTTAAGAATCCAGTTTTTAAATTTGCAGCTTCTGGAGAAAATAATGTTTTATTTTACTTGGATAGCAGTTTAGTTGAAATGACCCTTTCAAGGGATTTGGAAAATGCACTTCAATTATTCTTTTAAGCCTTTTTATATAATTGGTTCTCACAATACCTTGTTGTTCCTGGCAGATTTTTTTTCCCCTCTATTCTCCCTTTTTTGGTTTACCAGCTTATTCTTTTTTTTTTTTCCCTTAAGTATTGAACATTTTCTTCAGAGCATATTCTGATATTGAGGTAAATGAATGAATACCAGAAAGAAAGGATGGTGAATTTCTGTTTCATTGCTTTGGATTTTTCTTTGGATCCAACGATATGTCTCAATGATAATGTTCACCTATTAGTAAGCAACCAGATAAATAGTATTTTTAGATTATTGCAGAATGTCCATTATTATATAAATACAGCTAGCCTCGAGGGCTTCCTTTGCCTCATAGATTTTATGATGAGTTTCTTGAATGTTTTTGAAAACTTTGACTCTCTAGTACACATAGGGTTGCTTTGTAAATGAAAGAAAGTATGCTTCCTCCATCCCTTATACAATAAAGACTTGAAGAAGAATCATCCTCAGACATAACCACTGTTAAGTTATAAAAATGTATCTTCCAGTGTAATTGTGTTACCTACGCATAGGTAACACAATTACATTCCTATTGTGTATTGCTTCTTGCATTTGTCACTAAATTGCATATCTTGGACATTTTCTCATATTGTAAGTCTTTCCCCCCAATACTGTATATGTCTTTTGAACCCAGGAAACCCAGTCCTGGCTTGAAGTGTGCAGCTCGGCCAGTGCACTCTTGCCTCTGTACTGACTAGGGCCCTAGGGTGTGTGTGTGGGGGGGCAAAGGCCCTTTGCCTTCCCAAAGTCAGAGTGCCAGATGCATCCTCTCATCTCTCTGCTCCCTCTCCTCTTTTCCCTCATGTGTGTTTTTCTATGTTTATTTTTAGTTCTTTCTCATTTGCCAGTATCGATCCAAAGCTGGGGACTGAGTGGCCATTCACTGATCATGGAGTCTCTGCCCATGGGCAGGCCTACCGTGGGGAGCAGCCTGGCTCCCCGTGGGGCGTGGGACTTAGCCCTGGCCTGCATATCAGTGTTTCCTACACAGGGGGGCAGCTACCTTAATGATTCTCTGTCAGGTTCCCTTTTGGGCCTGAGATCGTTGACTTCTAACTGGAAACAGTACCTCATTGAAGATGGTGAACCTGTATTTTAGTGACCGGCGGCAGGGAGCTGTCTTTGCCTATCAGATGGCCGACCATGTCCGGCTCTTTGACCAGAGGATAGCACCCCGAGGCCCAAGGACGCACAGGTCAGGAGTTCACCTGGCTGCCAGGCTGCCGGCCAGGGCCCCTTAGCTTGTAAGTTCCTGGGACTCCAGACAGGCGGGCTGGAGCGCTCCTCCCCGCAGCCTGGGCTCTCCACCCAGCTCTCCACCTGCCAGACAGGTCTCGGATTTCTTCCTTGATGGCTAGTGCAGAACAAAGACAGACATGTTGAAAAGGCAAGATCTGGAGCTTGACTGCCAGTCCCCATTCAGTGTGAGAGGTCTCTGCCTTTCTTACCCTTACTTCGTCAGGGTGCAGCACTTTAGGTGTGTAACTTCCTTTCCTGCACAGCGAGGGCCTTTAAGGATACAGAGTGCATGCTGTCCATACCCTCCCCCCCATCACTGGTCTCTCTCATCCTGTGCGGTGATGATTTGGTCCCTGGTGAAACCCGTGACCCTTGGTGGCCTGTGCACAGCATCTCTATGTCCTTTGGTTCTTTTCTTCCTGTGTTTAAAATCCTTGCTTCTCCCCCTCTCTCCTGAGTGCACCCCTCTTCTTCCACGGAGGCCCTGATGCAGTTCTGTTCCGGCTGCCCCAACAGGTCTCCTTCCTTCCTCCCTTTACTCCTGGGCGCAGTCTCACACTTGTACTCTGCAGCATTCGTTCATTCGTTCGTTCGTTCATTCATTCATTCATTCATTCACGAGTGAATCCATCCATCCATCCATTCATTCATTCATTCACGAGTGTGCCAGGCCTGTTGCTTGAGGCTCAATGCACAATGATACGTAGCACGGTTCCTGCCTCCCAGGAGCCTGCTGCTCATTACGTGAGGAGTCAGGTAAGCTGGTAAGTATCTAAGGTAGGGATCCTAAGTGTCAACAGAAACCTAGGAGAGGGGGCATCAGTCCGTGCGGGAGTTAGGAAGGCCATCAGTGGTGAATTGACACCCCTTAAAGCATTTGCGAGGCCAGTGCAGGGCACAAGGAACAGCACATGCGGAGGCACTCCTCGGTGTGGTGTGTTTGTGAAAATATGCCATGTGGGGGGAAGAGAAGGCGGTGCCTGGGTGGCTCAGTTGGTTGAGCTACTGTCTTCCGCTCAGGTCATGATCCTGGAGTCCCAGGATCAGGGCCCGCATCCGGCTCCCTGCTCAGTGGGAAGCCTGCTTCTCCCTCTCTCACTCCTCCTTCTTGTGTTCCCTCTCTGGCTGTGTTTCTCTCTGTCAGATAAATAAATGAAATCTTAAAAAGAAAAAAAAAGGAAAAAGAAAAAAGAAAAGAAATGCGCCATGCGGAAAGCAAGGTTAGAAGTTGCCCTGGGATACAGTAGGTTGTGGCCATATCATAAAGGCCTTGATCTAAGAAGGCTGCTGAGAAGGCCCCACCGTTGTTGTGTGGGAATCTGGCGGAGTGTCTTGTAGGATGGTTTTTTCAGAATTCTACGTCCTGAAAAGGCAGCTCTGGGGCCTGTTTTTAAACCAGTGCTATTTTATAACGAAACATGCCCTATATAGCCAATAGGATTGAATGTGTGAATTCAATAATCAATATGTTTATGGGATTTGAAGTATTTTGCTATACAATAAAAAGATTTTTTTTTTTTATTAGACACTAAAGTCACTTGGTACTTTTGTTCCACTTGTAGGTGTGATGGGAGGCACCCCTGGGGAGGCCTCTGGCTCCTCTGTGATGAGGTCCTTAACTGGTACCTCTTCCAGGAGTTCTTTTCTTAAATTATTATTTAAATTGTAGTAGGGGGGGCACCTGAGTGGCTCAGTGGGTTAAGCGCCCGACTCTTGAATTTTGGCTCAGGTTGTGACCTTAGGCATTGGGCTCTGTGCTCAGTGTGCAGTCTGCTGGAGATCCTCTCTCTCTTCCTCTGCCCCTCTCTCCACTCACACGTGTGCACTCTTTTTCAAATAAATAAATAAACAAAATCTTAAAAACATAAATTGTAGTAAAATCTACATAACATACACTTTACCGTTTTAACTCATACAGTTCAGTGATATGGTCCATGCACAGTGCTCGGCAACCATCACTACCATCCATCCCTAGAACTCTTTTGTCTTCCAGAACTGAAACTCTGTCCCAGTTAAACCATGACTCCCCTATCCCCTCACCCTCCAGCCCTTAGAACCCAATTCTACTTTCTGTGGGTACCTCATGTCGGTGGGATCACATGGTAACTGACCTTTCGTGTCTGGCTTATTTCACTTATAATAATGTTCTCAGGGTTCACCCATGCTGTAGCAGGTATCAGAGTTTCCTTCCTTTTAAGCCTGAATAATACTGTAGTGTATGGAGAGACGGGCACCTGGATTGCCTCCGGGCTTTGGCTGTCGTGCCCAAGGCTGCTGCGAATGTGTGTGTGTCAGTATGTGTTCAAGTCCCTGCTTCCAGTTCCTTTGGGATTTCATGTGGTTTTTCTCCTTCCTAGGTCTGACCTAGGGAACTATAACACAGTTGTGTTCATGAGCATAGAAAGTGCCTTCTTCGTGGTGCCTGGGTGGCTCAGTTGGTTGGACGACTGCCTTCAGCTCAGGTCACGATCCCGGAGACCCGGGATCGAGTCCCACATCGGGTGGGAAGCCTGCTTCTCCCTCTCTTGCTCCCCCTGCTTGTGCTCCCTCTCTAGCTGTGTTTCTCTCTGTCAAATAAATAAAATCTTAAAAAAAAAAAAGTGCCTTCTTCTCCTTCCCTTTACTACCATGTCAAAGGAATCATACTTTTTTATTTTAAGATTTATTTATTTATTTATTTCACAGAGAGAAACACAGCCAGAGAGGGAACACAAGCAGAGGGAGCGAGAGAGGGAGAAGCAGGCTTCCCGCCGAGCAGGAAGCCCGATGTGGGGCTCGTTCCTGGGTCTCTGGGATCATGACCTGAGCCGAAAGCAGTAATTTAACCAACTGAGCCACCCAGGCGCCCCCAAAGGAATCATACTTAACATAGTCGCAGAGGTAGATTTCAGGAAGAGTATGCTGTAGAGTGGGTTCTCCTTCCCACTTTTAGGGAAAAGGAAGCACAGTGGACATTAAACTGGAAGCACCCACCGACAAACCCCAAGCAGGACATGACTGCTCCCTGAGCTGTGGAAGTGTGGGTGGAGGGGAGGAGGAGGGGTGATGAGGGAGGGACAGGGATGGTGGGGGCCATGCTGATTGGGACCCAGTCTAAGAAGTAGAATTTAGGGCATTCGTGAATTTGCACTTCATGGAAGGGCATGAGGAAGAGAGAAGAGTCTGGGGTGAATCCCAGATTTCTGGCTCAGGTGCCTAAATGGTCCCTGGAACTAGGATGACTGGCCAAGGGGGGGTGCCTGGGGATTGTGAGTGTGCATCTATTTTGGACTACTCTGAAATAGCTGGAGAAGCTCCATGGGCCTGCCAGTGATGTGCAGGGTAAGAATCATTATAATGTGATCATATAGCAAAACGGGAACATGTAGTGAAGATCCTGTATAATTAATGTAAGTTATTTTTTTCTGGTTTCATTGAAAATAATTGTCATATACCACCATACATGTTTAAGGCATACAGCATGATGGTTTGCTTTCTATATATTGTGAAGTGATGACCATGGCAGGCTTAGCTAATATCCATCTTCTCATAGAGACATGATAAAAATTAAAAAAAAAAATTAAAAAAAAAGAAAACAGAAAAAAGGAAAAAAAAAGTGTTTTCCTTGTGTAAGAACTCTTGGGATTTGCTCTCTGAACAACTTTCCCGTATTCCATCATCCGTGTCTGCTACCGTTTACATACTGTGAGTTCCATCGCTGGGATTTACGGGTTTTGTAACTGGAAGTTTGTACTTTTTGACCACCTTCCTCCAGTTCCCCCCTGGCCCCTCCACTTCTAGTAGCCATGAGTCTAATTTTTTTTTTTTTCAGTCTGCTTTTTTTTGGTAAGATTCCACATAGAAGTGAGACCATTCAGTACCTGTCTTTCTCTCTCTGACTTATTTCACTCTGCATAAGGCCTTCACGTGCCATCCATGTTGCTGCAAATGATAGGGCTTCTTGTTTTTACAGCTGAATCATTCACTGCATACGTACATGCCACAACTTCTTATTTCAAGATGGTTACATTTTTTTTTTACCAAAATTCTCTTGTCAGGTGAGGACTTTTTGATTTGGGTGCCTGTCGGGAGGGTTAATATTTTCTTGGTTTGTTTCGAAGATGACAGGTGAAAGCAGGCGAGTAATTTGATGTCGAATGTTGTATTTCCACCTACATTTTTGTACCGTATTTTGAACTTCAATTTGTGGTGAGTCGCTCCAACTGTTCTCTTACTAGCGCCCCATTGTCTGACTGGGCCAGCCCCTTTGCAGAGTAGGCTCACCAGTCCTTGTTCCTAGCAGACCTGGCTCTTCATTTCCTCCGCTGCACAGAATCAGAGTGAACTGCCAGGGAGGAGGAATGGACTTAGGGGAAGGCTAATGGGTTTACTTTCAGGTATCCCGACTTTGAGATGCTGGTGGACAGTCAGGCGGAGGTGTGTCGGTGGGCGGGGAGGAAGATCTGGTGCTCGGGACTGACCTGAAGCTGACCTAGTCCTGGACACCATCCTACTGCCCAGGCCACTGCGGTTGCCTGAGAGAAGGAAGGCACAGCGAAGGCACAAAGAAGAGGAAGGTCTTCCCAGTCTTTGCCTACTTCTATATCCATTTTGGGTGACAGAGTGAACAACAGGCCAAGATTCAGTTGTGGCCTGCAAACTGGGGCTCTGTCCGCTTCCTCTGTCTTCCTGTGCACAGACCCCAAGAGGAAGAGTGGGGTTTCAGGAGACATGCTGGGGAGACAGGCCGCGATGTGGCAGCCGCATGGGCTGGGAGAGGAGCCTGCAGACGGGGCCAGGAAGGGGGTCAGAGGAATAACTGTGAACCGGGGGAGGGAGTGGGTTGGGAGCTAAAGGGAGGAAGCCGAGGGAGGCAGGAGGGGCTGCGTGCTTGACAAGTGTCCATTGCATCTGGCTGTGAGGAGGCCCTGTCATCTCTTCCCGAATTGCTTCAAGTCCTGGTGGTTTATGATTCAAGATGGGATCCTTCCGGCGGGCTCTCTCCTTAGCTCTCGAATTCCCGGTGCTCTGTTAGTCGGCCATGACGCTGCTAATTACCCCTCCTCACCAAAAACCCCCTTCAGCAGTTCAGAGCACGTTCTACACATTCCGTGACACATTTTAAATACCAGTATTTGAACTCAGACACGTCTTCTCCTCTCCGGAGGCTCCTCAAAACTCACATTATCCTTATTTTAACACCAAAATTGGGTACCCTCTTATTCCCTGGGACTCCCAAACGCCAAGATGCTCGAGGAGCGGGACTTGGTGGGATCACAGGCAGTAACCCCGAGACCCTGGGCAGCCTGGGATAATGCACAGCGATATCTGGCAGTTTCCTTCAACACCTCTCCTCTGACTGCCCTTTAACCCGCTTCCCAGAGCCACAGGGCCGCCGTGGATGCCACACTCCTTCTAGCTGTTTCTGAGTGTGTTCCGCTGAGGGCCGGCCATGTTTAGGGCACTTACCAGGTGCTTGATGTGTTATTATCTCATTTAATTCTTACACTGTAGCCTGATGGGGTGAATGTTGTTAACCTCCATTCCTGAATGGGAAAACTGTGACTCTGGGAAATCGAGGTAAGTTTCTTGAAACTGGTGGTTCTCAAACTTGAGTGCACATCAGAATCCCCTGGAAGGTTTGTGAAAACACCCCCAGCATCTCTGATTTGGGAGGGAGCTCTGCAATGCAGCTGGAGAACTTGTATTTCTAACAAGTTCCCGGGTGCTGCTGCTGGTGTCAAGGACCACACTTTGGGAACCGCTGCTCTGAGCCACTCATCTAAAAGACAGGGATTCCCACCAGGACTGGGCCGACTGAAGGTGTCTCTTCACTTTAGAGAAGGTGCATCCCAGGAACCTGCAAGGAGGGAAGCCGGCTGGACTGCCCAGGATGGACTAAGGACTTCCTAGTAGAAGATTCAAGTGAAGGGTCATGTCTCTTTTCAGTGAGCTCCTGGCGTGCATGGGCAGGTAGACTGAGACACAGGAAACAGTTGGGGGCAGGAGCTATGGGAGGGCATTGTCTATATAGAACTTAGGACAATAGTAATGTCAACTAAAAGTCAGTCTGCTTTATGATCACTCTCTCCTGGCCATTCTAAACAGCGCCTGTGATGAATACACTTCTTCCCCCTCCCTTTGTATGTCATTGCCTTGCAGCAAAAGGTAAAAACACCCGGACAGCCTTCCTTGTTGGGGCTGAGGGAGCTTGTCCTCACTTCTCTGTTTTCCATGGGAGTGAGTGCTCGGTCCACATTGAACTGGTCAATCCTTCCTCCTTCACCTCATTTTTTTCCTCCCAAAGATTTTTTTTATTTGACAGAGAGAAACACAGCTAGAGAGGGAACACAAGCAGGGGGAGTGAGAGAGGGAGAAGCAGGCTTCCCGCCAAGCAGGGAGCCTGATGTGGGGCTCGATCCCAGGTCTCTGGGACTCCAGGATCATGACCTGAGCTGAAGGCAGATGCTTAAGGACTGAGCCACCCAGGTGCCCCCTTCACCTCGTTTTTAATGCTAATAACCTGCTCAAAAATACTCAAGGAGGAAATGAAAGACTACGGAGCCCTACATTTGGTAGGCAAGTTGCATAGTCGTAACTTCTCTAGCTCTCACTGCCACTGACCACCAGAAAAAGACCAACCCTTTGAATTCTCACAATGACCTTTTGAGGTGGGTTCTGGTGTCATGCCCTTGTTGCGGTGGGGGGGGGGGAGGCGAGGTGACTTGCCAAGGTCGGACAGCTAGTAAGCGGGCAGAAGCAGGATTCCTGCCGGGCAGCCTCCCTGGAGCCCCCCTGAGGCCCCCTGTGTTTAACCTCTGTTCCCTGCTGCTCGGCTCCTCGCTCCTTGCTCCTCGCTCCTCCAGCAGACCGAGCAGCCCGTGCTCCTCAGTGCACACAGGAACAGGCCTATTAGATGCCAGTCAGGGTGGGTCACTCATTCTATAAGGTGGTTACTCTCGGTCCACTCACGGTGGTGGGAAGTCCCTTCACGGTGCATTCCCATCTTTCTCACGGGCTCTGCAGTATTCACCTCCACTGTAATGGAATGTGTTTTCCCTGGAGGGGGTGGTTGCGGTATTTATAGAACGTCTTATAGCTGAAGAGCTCCAGAAGCAACAATTACCTCTTTAATCCTCTTAGCATCTCTGAAAAGAGGGAAGTGAACTGGCGGGGCCTTGCTCCCGCTCTCTGTCCTTGCTTCCCTCGGGGCCTGCCCCAGTCTCCAGAAAGGGTTGGGGGGGCTTCCCGGTGGAGGGCTCACGGCCACTCCCCTGCAACCCACTTTCCTTTGTACTGCCTGGTAGCTAAATGGAGAAATAACCTTCTTCCTGCTAAAGAAAGCTCACCAGCCCTTTCACTATTCTTCCGCTCAAGGAAAGAAAGTTTGAATAATAGAATTTTTTTTTTGCTTCTCAAGCCGTGAATTCTTCTGTCTTGGCAGCTACAGTGTTCAAGACAAGCTATTCAGAGGAATAGTGGAGAAAATGAAAGGGGATGAGGTTCTGGGAAACTTCTTTCAGTGTGAGTGGGTTTTTTCCATATGCGCATATATATTATACACATATTTGCATCTCTGCCTGCTTGGAGCCGAAGCCTACTGGGCAGGCATGATAAACAGCCTGTGGTTGTGACTGTCTTTTGTTATGCGGATGTAATTGAATTCAGTGGCAGCACCTGAGGATAAACTGTGAGCTGGTAAGGCTTATTTTGATCATCTGAACCCACCAATGGGATGCGGCAATGGTGATGGAGGGTTCCCTGTTTATACCAGTATTTTCAGTTACTAAGGGTAGAATCAAGCATGGACGCATAAGATCTGCTCTTGCTTGGGTGCAGAAGATTTTCAGACGTTAGGATCTCCTCTTTCAGCATTGTCAGTAATCATTTCCTTGGCCAGATCACAGGGCTAGCTAAGTGTGCAAAAGCGATAATACAGTTAGAGAAATACTCACCCTTAACTTCCTGTTCCTTCTATCTGGTGATCCTTCATTATCGCATCTGGCTGGGTCAGCTTCTCCTACCTGCCATTAACCACATCTGCCCAACCACTGTGTGCGTGGAGCTGGGCGAAGCCCCCCAGATTCCAGACTTTGGGAGACTCCCCTTTATCTTCGTTGAGGGGGCCATCATTCAGTCTCATACTTTGTCTTAAAATTGTTTTTGTATTTTTTAATGGGGTGATTTCATACTTGGGGAACAGCGACGGCTCCAAGTTTAAGCCCGTGTACCACGCCAACGTCCTGAGACCCGAAAAGGGCATGGAGAAGTCAGCATTCTGAATGCTTCCCTCTGTGCTCATCCACGCACCTGTCCCCCGTGAACTTGGCCATTGGAAGGACATCAATATTGCACCAGCTGCGTTCTGAGCTCTGGCTTGCCCCCCCCCAAGACTCCCACCTCCTCCTCCCCAGGTCCGGCCCCAGCGCTGCCGTCCCTTCTCTTCTCCCCTCCTAGCGTGCCTTCCTTCTCTGTGGCCAACAGCACCCAGTCACTGTTTCCCTTCGTGGTTCATCTCCAGTTAGAGGAAAATGTGGTAAATGTGTGTTAGGAGAAAGGAGGGCCAATAAAGGAGATCCCCGGATAAAACAGGAAGAAGGATGCATGAATTAAGGCTTTTGAAATTGGTCATACAGTACTTCTACCTCTTTCCCCCCAGGAAGGCAAAGATCAGAGATATAGAGCTGTCATTATCCTCCACATAATTATAGGAGAGAGCCAAAGTTCTTGGAAAAGCCAGGAAAGTCAGGGAGCTCTTCCAAGACGGCCGAGGGAAGCCAGCGAGGACATTAGCTTGGAGGAGGATGAGCTCATACAAGGGGACCACTGTGCAGTGGAAATAATGACTTCGCTGGGCTGCAGACACGGAAAACGGCTTCCAGGGGCTGGCTCGTGGCATTCAGCCCGGTTTGTGGCTTGCTTGAGATGTTCTCCAGGTTTCTAACTTGTGTCGTCTGGCTTCGGTGGAGAGGCCACTCTGTAGCTGCTTCTGGGCGACAGTGGCTCTGGGGCTGGGGACTGTGCGTGGGTCCACGGAGGGCTGGTGTGCATAAGGAACCTCCCGGTCCACTGTGTGCTCAGCTGAGTCTCTTCCTGGCCTCTTCTTTCCTCCTCTGATACAGCCTTTTTCTTTTATATCACTGATTCCTGTCCAGTGAGGAAATGTTTCTTACCCAGTTCCCATCCAGCGAGGGAAGGTTTGCTTTCTGGATTCATGGGCTGAGCACAGCAGAGCAGAAGGGAACCTTCCTGAAGGAAAAGCTATAGCATTCTGCAAGTTTTAGCTGCTACCCATGCGGGTATTTCTAAGTAAGAATGCAAACAGACCCGAAATAGAATATATTAGTAAGTCTAACAGGGAAGTGAGGTGTATTTTTAGCAAATATGGCTAAAGCCGATGATTGCGGTGAGAAATGGATACGAGGAAAGGGTCGGAGCTGGAGCTGAGGATCGTGGCTGCCTCTGGCTGTCCCCATGCGCTTAAAGACTTATGCGGCCCGAGGACACCCAGACTCCTGGGGGACAGAGCTTCTTGAGGGTGCTGGGCTGGTCCTCGAGCCCGTTACGCTCCTGCTTCTGTCTTGACAGTGTGCTTATGGTGAAGCCAGGTAAGGGAGAAGGACCAGGGCAGCAAACCAGCAGCCTGGGGAGAGGCTGACCCATCCAGACATGGCTGCCGCCAGCCTCCTCTCTCGGTGGAGGACAGGAAAGACCTGGCCAGTCAGGGCCTCGAAAGCTGGAGGAAGTCAAGGCTCCGGTTGGCAAGCTGTGAGCGCTGCAGGAATCCTGCGAGGGAAGGCGGGGACTTGGATGGTGAGGGCCACACCTCCCCAAATTCTCTAGTGCAGTGTTTTTATCCGTGAACAGAGAGTGTTAATATTTTCTCAGGGAGTCATGAATCCAAGGTCATGGAGAAGGGAAGGTTAGAACTTTGAAAAGAAAACTGCCCTTGTGCCAAGATGTAATGCTATTTGTTTCTCTCCAGATTAGCTAGGGTTTAACACCTGATAGCAACAGGAATCTGTGACTGCCTCTTACAAGGGCACTACTAACAGAACAGAGTTTAAGGCCAGCCGAATCCTCGTGGTGTTCATCTGACTTTCGGCTACGAGATTCGCAGAGGGCCTGGTGCTAAAGCAGTTTCCCACCCGGGGGTCCCATGGCTAGGCTCCATCTCTGCAGCTTCTGTGTTGACTCTATGCATCTGTGCAGCCTCTATTCTCTCTGTGTTGGCCACGTTCACTCTGGAATCCTCAGATTCATGTGGGGCCCATTCACCTCCTACTGTATTCTCCCTGGCAAAAGGGCATCACTGTCATAATGGTTAATTTTATGTGTCAGCTTGACTGGGCCACAAGGTACCCAAACATTTGGGCGAGCATTATTCTGGGTGTTTCTGTGAGTTGTGGTTTGGGATCAGATTAGCCTTTAAATCAGCAGACTGAGTAAAGCAGCTTGCCCTCCCTAATGTGGGTGGGCCTTATCTAATCAGTTGAAGGCCTGAATAGCACAAAAGCTTGACCCTCCCCCAAATAAAAGGGAATTCCTTCTGCCTGACAGTCTTTTACTGGGATAGTGGCCTCTTTCTGCCTTTGGATTCCAGTTGCAACATTGGCTCTTCTGGGGGCTTGAACCCATGAGCCTTTAGACTGAGCTACACCTCTGGCTCCCCTGGATCTCCAGCTTGCTGACTCACATTCTAGATCTTGGGACTTGTCTGTGTCCGTAATCACCTGCACCAATTATACCTATAATAAATCTCTTTATTTTTTGGTTCTGTTTGTGGTTCTTTTGCTTTGGTTTCTCTGTAGGACCCAAACTAGGACAACCATCTGCCAAATAAAAGCACATCTTTGTGGCCCTAGATAAAATGCCATCTTATCTAGGACAGGATTTCATGAGAAGGTAGGGAGTGAGCAAAGCAGTCAGATTTGAGGTCTGTCATCATTTAGTCTTTGTATAACAAGCAGTGGGTCAGAGACTTACAGCCAAAGGGAACTTGCTTATTTTTTTAAATCAATTTTTAATTTAAATTCAGTTTAGTTAACATAGAGTGTATCATTAGTTTCAGAGGTAAAATTTAGTCTTCATCAGTTGTGTATAACACCCAGTGCTCATCACATCATCTGCCCTCCTTAATGCCCATCATCCAGTTATCCCATCCTGCCACCCACCTCCTCTCCAGCAACCCTCAGTTTGTTCCCTAGAGTAGAGTCTCCTGTGGTTTTCCTCCCTCTCTGTTTTTATATGATCTTATTTTTCCTTCCCTTCCTTGTGTTCATCTGTTTTGTTTCTTACTTTCTTTTTTTTTTTTTTTTTTTTTAAGATTTTATTTATTTGAGAGAGAGAAACACAGCCAGAGAGGGAACACAAGCAGGGGAGGTGAGATAGGGAGAAGCAGGCTTCCTGCCAAGCAGGGAGCCTGATGTGGGGCTTGATCCTGGGTCTCTAGGATCATGACCTGAGCTGAAGGCAGTCGCTTAACCAACTGAGCCACCCAGGCGCCTCTCATCTGTTTTGTTTCTTAAATTCCACATATGAGTGATATCGTATGGTATTCGTCTTTCTTGGACTGACTTATTTCACTTAGCATAATCCTCTCTAGTTCCTTCCATGTCATTGCAAATGGAAAGATTTTAATTTTGATGGCTGCATAATATTCCATCTCTTTCTCTCTCTCTCACATACACACACACACACACCCTGCATCTTCAGTGTCCATTCATCTGTCGATGGACAACTGGTCTCTTTCCATAGTTTGGCTCTTTTGGACATTGCTGTTATAAACATTGGGGTGCACATGCCCCTTTGAATCACTGTGTTTATATCCTTTGGGGAAATAGCATAGTTCTATTTCTAACTTTTTGAGGAACTTCCATACTGTTTTCCAGAGAGGCTGTACCAATTTGCATTCCCACTGGGAGTGTAAGACGGCTTCCTTTTCTCTGCATGCTAGCCAGCACCTTTTGTTTCCTGGGTTAATTTTAGCCATTTTGAAATGGTGTGAGGTGGTATCTCATTGTGGTTTTGATTTTCATTTCCCTGATGCCAAGTGATATGGAACATTTTTTCATGTGTCTGTTAGCCATTTGTATGTCTTCTTTGGTGAAATGTCTGTTCATGTGTTCTGCCCATTTCTTGACTGGCTTTTTTGTTTTTGGGTGTCGAATTTTATAAATTCTTCATAGATTTTGGATACTGATATGTATCTGGTATGTCATTTGCAAATATCTTCTCCATTCTATAGGCTGCCTTCTAGTTGTTGACTGTTTCCTTTGCTGTGCAGAAGCTTTTTATCTTGATGAAGTCTCAGTAGTTCATTTTCGCTTTTGTTTCCCTTGCCTTTAGAGACATGGCTTGAAAGAAGTTGCTGTGGCAGATGTCAAAGAGGTTGCTGCCTATGTTCTCCTCTAGGATTTTGATGGATTCCTGTCTCACATTTAGGTCTTTCATCCATTTTGAGTTTATTTTTGTGTATCATGTAAGGAAATGGTCCAGTTTTACTCTTCTGCATGTGGCTGTCACAGGGGCCCTGTTTTTAGGAAACTCAATGCACAAACATTTAAACCTATGCAAAAGGAGAAATTAGGTGCTATGTTTTCGCATTGAAATAAGATTCTTCCAAGGTCCCTTTATTGAACAAGTTCTCTATTTTTTCTGGAAAATTCTGATCTGTGCATAGATTACCTCAAATGAACTACCCCTCTACTTCCAGCATCTACTGTGGAACACTGAGCAATCTTATTGATCGGTTCAGGAGGCTTACATGTGATGACTTATCTCATGGGCTGTTCTCCAAGGACTGGCCTAGCCCAGGGAGTGGCCCCATGGCAGAGCGAGTGCTGGTTGATGTGTGCATCTTTTGTTTATTTGGGTTTGGTTTCATTGGATTGGCTCTAAGTCCATCCTTGAGTCCTTCTGTAAGCATTCAGTGCCTGCCTCAGCCTCATAATGACATAGATCCCCGAAGGAAGGCACCAGGTAAATGAAATCATTTCTCACGGGTCTTACAAGGACTCCTGTCATCAGAAAGATGATATCAGGCTCCAGAGTTCTGAAGAGTCATTGCGATAAGAGATTTCTCTCTGTTCTGAGAGCAGAACACTGTGTTCTACACAGACCCTTGGCACTATTCAGCAAGCATGGAGATCTGAAATGGAGAGTGAGAATTTGGGGCAGTGCCTTGCCCATGTCATAAAAATATGAATTAACGTATGCAGTGCTGGTGGCCTCCACTCTTGTTTTAACAATCCGGGCATTTTGGGATCTCAACAGGGTTATTTCTACTGATGAACACAAGCATGGGAAATACTCCCTTCTCTTTCCCAAGTCCCCTCCATTCACAGATGTTGCCTGCTCTCCTTCTCACCACATCATTCACTCGAAGGTAGAAGTGATTGATAATAGCCTGGTGTTATGCTTCCTAGAATGGAAAGTCAAGGTTAGCTCTTTCAAGGGTGCAGATTCTTTTTTTCCTGAGGATGGAAAACTTCCAAGCTCCCTGAAACTGCAGAGTTGGCGCCCAAATCATGATGTGATGGTAGTGAAATACACCTGGGGATGCTTCTTATTCCCTGGACTTGTATCCTCCAGGAAAATGACTTTATCTTTGGAGTCCCCTACCAAATCCCAAAAGAAGGGTTGACTTATCAGGCCACAGCACTAAGCAGTAGTGACTATATGCTGCACAGGCCAGAGTCCATTTTTTAATATAGACCATCCATGTGACCTAAATTACTGGAATGCTTCTCTGCTTCTCCCCCTCCCCCCCCACCCCCAATCTCCTTCCAGGGTAGTTACTATAGCTGCCTATGCTCTTGGGACCCGTCCAGTCTCCCTTCTGTGCTGTCATCTTGGGTTGATTGGGTTGACCATCTGCCCCAGCGGCTGTTTACAGGCAAAGACCAGCTCGGCAGAGAGCTCTGTGCGGCCAGGAGCATGGTGCCCTTAGCACGTGGGGGACACCATGTTCCCCTGTTCCAGATAGCGTGGGACAGCTGTGAAGGGGGCAGCCAGCCTTGCAGATGCCTCCGGGTGCTCAAGGTGTTGGTATTACGTGGCCAGGCCATGGGAGGGAATGGGCGGGTGCCACTCTGGTGTGTCTCCAGGTTTTTCTGGGTGCAATCTCTAGTAGCCCCTTGCACGCCAGCAACATGGCCATTGCTGTGAAGCCTCAGGTGGCCCAGGAAACCACTTGAGTGTTGTCCCCTCCCTGCCTGGTGTGCAGAGGCACAGGACTCAAGAGACATTGTTTTGAAATTACTGACAGTGTGATAAGTGTTGTGAAACAGCAATATTGCCCTTGGAACTGTCATCAAAGCCAGCTGCTTGCAGGGTGCTGGGACGCTTTGACTTGCTCAACTCTTCTACCACCCGTGGCTGTTTGGTTCCTGCAGTGTGGAAAGGACACTCCCGGGACCTGGTTCAGTTTAACCAGGACCGGGGAAGGGTGGAGGGGGGAAGGTTGACAGAGGGAAGAGACAGGATGGTGTCGAAGAACAATGCCAGGATGCCAGCCCCACTGCCCCCCAGTTAACGTGCCCAGCAGGATGGAGTCAGGCAGGGCTCACCTGATTCATTCGCTAGGTAATGAGAAGGCAAATAATGCCGTGTGGACACCGGGGATTTGATGAACATTTATTGAGTTGGACATGTCACATTTCCATGGCTCGTTTCCTTGCCTTTCCCAGAATCCTCCTGTTCCGCCTGCATTTGGTTGTGACTGGGGGGTATGAGCATGCACGTGCTAACGACTGAATGTGTCCCCCCAAAAGCTGAATGTGAAACCAGCCCCCAGTGTGATGGTGTCTGTAGGTGGGGCTTTAGGGAGGTGATTAAGTCATAGGGTGGAACCCTCATAGGGTTAGTGTCCTTATGAATGAGACCCCAGAGAGTTTCCTCCCTGTTTCTGCCACATGAGGACACAGGCTGTGAACCAGGAAGGGGGCTCTCAGAAGACCTTGATCTTGGGCTTCCCACCTTCAGACCTGTAAGAAGTAAACGCCTGTTGTTTAGAAGTCAGCCAGTCTGTCATTATTTTGTTACAGTGGCCAGAATGGACTAAGACAGTGCACCAGGCGTCTGAAGATAGAATCTCAAACGTTGAAAGAAAATATCTGGGGATGTCTGGGCTGTGTGTTCTGGTCTATAACTGATGTTGGTTAATGGAGCTCATCAGGCTGGATGAAGTGGTCGCCAGATGTAGGGCAGAGGTTAAACCGAGTGATACTGCTTTCATCTGGAATACTTACATTTATCTTATTACTTTGGTTTTTGCTATAAAATTCATCCAGCCTCATGGGAAAAGGTCACTTTAAATTTGCTTTTTGAGTGATGCAAGGATAAGGAGGTGCATATTATTTTTTTTTTCCATGTCGAGATGGGGGGAAGAAATTCCTGTGTCTAAAAGAAAATTCTGCCAGAATGAAAGATCCCCAAAGGCACTATGGGAGACCAAGTAGAGGGTGGCTGGACCTTCTCTCTGTCACTTCCCAGCTCTGAGAACCAGGCAGGTCATGCTTCATCATCACATGTGAAGTATGTCACAGGATTCACTGAGATAAAATACTGTGGATTTTGTGATTGTCACCAGGGCTCTGAGGCTGTTGTCTCCAAGGTGGAGGTTCATAGCAGAGAGCCTAGAACACCTTTACTGTGGATCTTATTCACTAGGAAGCTGGAGTGATAGGAATACACACACACACACACAACCACACACACACACACACACACACACACACACACACACACACGTGCCCGTGTGCGCGCGCCTGTGTGGCTCAGTTGGTTAAGTGGCAGACTCTTGATTTTGGCTCAGTTCATGATCTTGGGGTTTTGGGAGTGAGCCTGAATCGGGCTCCGAGCTCAGCAAGGAGTCTGTTTGAGGATTCTCTCCCTCTACCTCATACCCCTGCTTGTACATTCTTCTCTCTCAAGTAAATAAATAAACCCCCCCCCAAAAAAAAGAAAAAGAAAAGAAAAAGAAATGGACACACAGATGCCCTCATTGGCAATCATAACTGTCCATGCAAGGGTCCTGTGGCAAGAGAGGAGACCTTCCCAGTCCAAGGAGCTGGCTGCTCTCCTCCCACGGTCTGTAGCCTGCCCACCTGGTACACGCGATTGGCCAGCAGGGCTGTGGCTTGGGGCTCCCTGAGCTGGACATAAGGACTTGGCTGCTCCTGGATCTGCAGTTGACCCCAGATTTTTCGTCTTCCCGGGGTGATTTTGTAGCCCTAGTCGTTGACTGGGCACAGCTTCTTAGCTCCCATGGCTCTAATTCTGTGCTTCACAGATGGCCAGCTTTGGCAGGTGCAACGGGTTTTATTAATGGGTGAAACCCTTAAACACTTGCTTTATGTATTCTTACTAATAACAGGGCATTGTGACATGGTTTTTTGTTTTTTTGTTTTTTTTTTTTTGCTTTGTTTTGCCATGTAGGCAAATCTTTTTATGATGCAAGCTCTAGAAACATTTTTTGCAGTCTCCAGTCTGTTCCTTGGCTGTCCAGAAAACAGGTCTTGCCTGTGTCTCTTAGAAGGCAAGGTGCAGGGCTCTTGGGTGGCTCAGGTGATTATGTGTCTGCCTTTGACTCAGGTCATGATCTTAAGGTCCTGGGATCCAGCCCCGTTGTCGGGCTCTCTGCTCAGTGGGGAGCCTGCTTCTCCCTCTCCCTCTGCCTGCCATCCTGCCTGCTTGTGCTCTCTTGGTTATATAAATAAATAAAATCTTAAAAAATAAAAAAAAGATGAAGGAAAAGGGGGAGGGGGAGGAGGAGGGGAAGGGGAATCAGGAGAAGGAGGTGATAGTAAATGGCCAGCAAAGTGACTCTGTGAGAGGCAAGGAGCCCAGACTGAAGTCTTGAGGTAGGCATGTACCTTTTGGGTGCGTGGTGGCCCAGGCAAAGTGTGGCAAGCAACCATAGCCCACCCACCAGTAAAGTGTTAGGGCAAGAAGGAACATTGCAAGAGCTCCCTTGAACAAATTCTTACCCTTTCTACATTGCTTAAAAATCTGCTGTAAGCTGGGTCCCCTCTCGCAAGAGAAATGCCCATAGGCATACACCCCTGCAACTTTCCACACCATTGCAGGAGTTCACCAATTGCCAGAAATATATTTACGGGCCCTAGATAAGGGACAACTGAGACAGATACTCTGGATCCCCCTCATTCCTTTATTCATTGCTGAAGAGATGATGGCTAGACTCCTTTTTCACCACCTAGCTGATTAGCGGCAAAGCCAGGGCTGAGAGCTCACAGTGTGTGTCTAGACTCTCAACCCCGTGGTCTTTCTATAACCTATGATGCTCTCACCCTAACCTCTCTCCTTTGCTGCTCTCAGTGACATTTACATGAGAATGACTTGTCTTCTTACATCTCAGCTTAGACTGTTTATTTCAGTTGTTTTCCCAACCCAACTGAGTAGAAGGTAACCTTGTGTGTCTTGACTGCTTGCTCCCTCCTCCCTCCAATATGAGAATGTAAAGCTCTTCTGGGAACGAGAGTCAGGGGTTTCCATCCCACTTATCTGACGTCCCTCTTTGTAAGCAGTAGCTTGGGTATAGAGAATAAGGTCATTTTAGAACACAAGGTGTATCAGTGCGCTAGGACCACCATAACAAAGAACCACCAACTGGGGAGATGAATGACAGAAATGTATTACGTTGAAGCTCTGGAGGCGGCAAGTCATGATTGAATCAAGGTGCTGGCCGTGTCGCTCTTCCGGAGGGCTATGAGTGAGAGATCCAGGTCTCTCTCTTTGGCTCCAAGTGGAGCTCTTCTCCTGTGTCTCCTGACGTCATCTCCCTACTATGCATTGTCTGTCCAGTTTTTCCTTTCTTAAAGGATATGAGACATACAGGATTAGGGCCCATCCTAACTTGATTACCTCAAAAAAGACCTTGTCTCCAAATAAGACTGCATTCTAAAATACTGGGCGTTAGGATTTTAGTGTATGGATTTTTGAAGGGACACAGTTCAACTCCTAATAGAGGGCACTTCCTGTCTGGCAGGTCTTGGTAAGACACCTTGGTGGCCCAAGCATGACCTGGGCCATAACACTATGACATCAGATTTATTGAGACTCTGTTTATATACATTGCCTGTAAAAAGTGACAAGACAGATCTTTGAAATGTTGGGGGAAAATATTGATTTTACTGGACCATGTAGCAAGTATGCTGAGCACCTATGATGAATCAGTAACATTTGCTTGGGGGTCAGGGGGGAGGGAAGTAAGCACAGTCATTGTTTGGGTGGTTATGATTTTCATGCTTGAGCCAACGAGGTGGGTTTAGAAGAATCGCATATCATGTTTTTAATTGTCTCAGTGCTCAGACCCAATCCCGCTTTGTGCTATGATCATTGAGATTAAATTTACCATTGGAAGGGTATTTTTATAAATGGTGTCAATTAAATTTCTTGGGTGGTGGAGAAATCACCCTCACAGAGAACGAATGCAGAATCAGATAAAAGAAACCACCACCAACATAAATCAATGAGGACTTTATAAGTACATTCCAATCGTCATGCAGGAAAGATTAATTATTGTTGTAGTCTAGAAGAGTGTCCCTGACATTAGCCTGTTGGTATACCCATCTTAAGTTTCTCATTTTATGCGGGATGAGTTTA
Source organism: Spilogale gracilis (assembly GCA_004023965.1). NCBI lineage: Eukaryota > Metazoa > Chordata > Mammalia > Carnivora > Mephitidae > Spilogale > Spilogale gracilis. Next base: position 72,214 of record PITA01001448.1, read on the forward strand.
AATGAATTGAGGTTACACTTGTTTTTTGGTAGAAGCTCCTTTCCTCCCCTGAGCTGTTGAAGGACAGATGGAAAATGCATATTGTTTTAAAATGTGGGAGTTGTAATTTGGGGACAGTAAGGGGAAATGCGGTGGTGAGAATAATTGAAAGGATGCTATAGGGGATTTATCCTTGGACTTGAGGCCTGGCTTAAGGTAGTAGACATCTCTTCAAAACTGTGCTTACGGAGGGGGAAATACAGGCTTGCTGGTGGTCTCCAGGGGGAGCTATGAAGTGCCCAGCAAGATGGCGGTGTCTCAGGACTGACTGGCAGGTGTCAAGTCACTACTGACAAGACAGATATCAGCCATTTATAGGACAGGACATCGAAGGTAAATTCTAGAAGCTGCTTGCAGCTTAAATTCCGTTATAGAACCAGATTATCGAGGATGGAATATCTGTGGGGGATGTTGTATCATGGACCAGCTTCACTCGGTGTATTTTTGGCATGTTGCTTACTTTTCAGCCATTTTTGTTTCTTAGCTGGTTTGTTTTAGGAAATATATGTTAATTTCTAATGTTAGAGCCTCTCTCCTTCTCTCTCGCACATATATTATATTGGAAAGTCACAGACAGGAAGGGAAATCTGTTGCCTCCTTGCCCTCCCCTAGACCCCCACCACCGATGCCTTGTGTGTCACAAACCCAGATACTTTTTGTGTTCACTTCCATATTCACAGTTGCCTTGGATTCTCTTGTCACTCTTACTGTCACTGGTTTGGTCCAATCCAAGCTGACGATTTCACTGTTTTGAATTTGAGACCCAGTGATAAAACCGATTGTAAACATAAACTAGAAATCCATCAGGTAAGAGGAGCTTGGAGGTGGAATTTCTATTTCAGGTGAAAATCTTCTTACTTGGAATTAAAAGCACCACTGTCAAAATCCCTTGATGGGAAAAAAAAAAGTCAACTTTGAACTTGTGGGTTGAAAACTTCAGATTTTGGTTACTTCCAAAATAAGCACATTTTTTTCAGTCTCATGAATTTCACGGCACAAAATTCACTGGCCCGGTTACAGCCATGCCATTTATGAAAAAGTAAAATGCCTTTAACTTATTTGCTGCCACGGAGTCCCCGATGTGGGCCAATAGTTGATTTTCTGCAATCTGCCCATAAAACCTTCTAATACCACAGGATGTGACGATGACATCGATTTTAGTGACTGTGTAGAATGAGCTAAATGTTATCAAGGAATATTTCTGATTAGTTCAAACAATAATACACCTTTTTTAATTTCCAAGGTAATTCTTTTTTTTTTTTAGATTTATTTATTTCAGAGAGAGCGACGGTGCAAGTGGGGGGGGGGTAGAGAGAGGGAGACAAGCAGACTCCCTGCTAAGTGTAGAGTCTGACTTGGGGCTCCATCCCAGAACCCTCAGATCATGACCCGAGCTGAAATCAAGAGTCAGATACTCAACTAAGCCACCCAGGAGATACCCAAGGTATTTCTTTTAATGGGTTTGTTCTTTCAAGTTTTTAAAAAATTATTTAATTTTAAAACTCAAAGACTTTTTTTTTTTCCAGTTAAGGCAGCAAAATATTTTACTCAGAATGCCAGAATGATTCATTTGGGCATATTCTTCATTCAAGGTTTTATGTCCTTGGAAAAGTTGATGAACAAACATTTACACAATTTTGAAAGGATGAAAACATTCCAATGTGTTATGCTAGTAGAATAAAGAAAGAATGCAAAAGGGGATTTATTGTATTGTCTGCAATGGATTTAATGATGTGAAATGTTTAAAAAATTGGAAATATTTACTCACCTACCTTAGGAAAAACTGCTTTTTTTCTAAAACATTCTTTTAAACATACGTTTTCTTAAATGTCCCTTTGTTCTCTAAGGGATGTGGACAAGTGTCTTAGTAACTTCCTTTGGTTGTTAATGTCCTTATGAAGTTCATGTCCAGTTTTAAAAGTTTAGATTCTTACCCTTTATTATTTATTTATTTATTTATTTATTTATTTATTTATTTATTTATTTATTTAAAGATTTTATTTGACAGAGAGAAACACAGCCAGAGAGGGAACACAAGCAGGGGGAGTGAGAGAGGGAGAAGAAGCAGGCTTCCTGCCCAGCAGGGAGCCCAATGTGGGACTCGATCCTGGGTCTCCAGGATCATGACCTGGGCCGAAGGCAGTCGCTTAACCAACTGAGCCACCCAGGCGCCCCTGATTCTTACCCTTTAATGATTGTATCAGTTATGGGCACGATTGGCTGCAAGTCATAGAAAGGTATAGACAAATATGAGTCAAATGGGATAAGGGCTGTTCCTCTTGCATAAGTCCTGGTGGGTGGTCTAGGACTTGCGTGGTTCTTCATGTTGTCAGGGACCCAGGCTCCATCTAGTTTGTTGCTCTGCCTTATGTGGCCTTAATCTCAGGGTATGAGCCTCACTCCAGGCAGTGGAATGGGGGAAGGGACAGAGATAGGCGCAAAAGGCACATGTAAACTATCCAGGGCTGGTCATGCCTAACTGCAAGGGAAGATGGGAAATAGAGTCCCCAGTGTGGGGTGTGTGGGTCTAGGTGGAAATCAGGGGCTTTCTTCCCACAGAAGAAAGAGAACATAGCTAATGGGGAACAGCTGGCAGTCTCTGCTGCAGTCACAGGCTTTAGCTACATTACAGTGGAAATAATACATTCATGACACTTGAAAACAAGTTGAATTTCTTTTCACAGTTGTTATGAACCTACATATTTTAGCTTTAAGATTTGGTTTGCCCCATGTAGTAAGACCTGAGGTGAACAGTGCTTAAAATGACAACATGTACTTATTCACACTTTAATACATTTTATTTAAAGTTTTTTCACCTGTACCTCAAATGACGGGGGGAGGGAGTACACAATAATTCATGAAAGTCTGGTTTATGAAAAGTGATTAAACTTTAGCCTGCAAATTGGCAAGAAAGTATGAGTTAGGTGATTAGAGTGGGAAGTACCAAGGCCAGAAGCAAGCGATGAAGGATGTGGCAGGAGCCTGTATATCCATATGGGGGTGGGAAAGGGCTGGAGGCAAGAGAGAAGATGGGGTAAGAGGAGGCTGTAATGGTGGAGGAAAACCAGACAGATGTGATGACTGGGAACCTAGGACGCAGTGGAAGACAGCTCGAACACACTGGAGGAGCTGATGTGCCCCACGGCCCAGATCTTAGAGTGTTGGCATCTGGTGCCAATAGGACAAAAGGAAAGAAGACTTCTGAGTTATCCAGGTAGGGAAGGCCTCATATAGGCCAGAGCAGGTGGGTTTGGGTAACAGAGGTCTCCAGGAGCTCCTTGACTCAGATATGGCTAAACTCCAGAACCAGAATGTGCCTAATTTCTGACTGGCATAAAACCTGGATTCTAAAGCAAGGGATCATTTCTGGAAGCACTGAGTTGATTCCCATGTTTGGATGTCTCCAAGAGAGGCTTGGTAACAGAAAAGAGACTCTGGCTTCCAGATTGGAGATGTTGTGAGGAACAAGGGGAAAGGTGACCTTCAACGTAGACAGGGGATGATGGGAAACTGGCTGATCTTAAGGCTCCAAGCTGATCTTGGGATTTAGAAAACATCAAAGTTATTGTCTCTTGAACATATTTTTTCACCCTACAACTTCAGTCCTGGGCTGTCACATGTCACAAGACAAGGAAGTCTTGAAGAGGAGCAGTGATGGTGTGCCTGGGTGTCTATGCTGAAGCCTTTTCTTCCATGGAATGTCATCTAAGTTAAGAATTTATGCCAGTTTTCTCAAGAGAATTTAGGTGGCTGATACTCACGCACACTTCTAGCATTGGATACGTTAATATATTGATTGTGTATGACTGCATTCAGTCCTACCTGAAGTCAACTTTCTTGGCCTCTGGACTTGTGTGTGTGTGTGTGTGTGGTTTTTCTGTTTTGTTTTGTTTTGTTTTTGTTGGTTTTTTTGCATCTATGTCAAACTTAGTACCTTAATAACATTTATCTTACTGATTATTGGACCACGAGGGATGGAAAAGGTATGGGGTAAGTAAAAGCTTCCTGGGTGGTTTTTCCTTATATTGTCTTTTTTATCAGTCTTAGTTTTTTCGAGCTGCCCTGATGAGGCCACTTAGAGTGACCAGTAACCTCGGCTAAGATGCAGAAGGATGATTCTGGGTCTCGTTTCACCACGTGGAGACTCTACCTTTTTTTTTTATTCTGATAAGAATGCTTCTGCTTTATCTTTGCTGCCCACAATCCATATCTGCATGCATATTTCATGATTTTCTTACCTTCCAGTGGCTTCTGAGAAAAAAATCAAATGTAAAAAGGACATGGGAGAGCCAAAGCAGAAGTAAACACTTTCATGTAGCTGGCCCTGGGCCATTAGGGTCAATTTCGCCCCCTCCCCAAATCTGAATTCCTGCCCCGGAGACTCTGCCTAGGGGGTAACACACATGGGGTTTTATGATAGGATTTGGCTGAAACACCACAAAGGCTATTTTTCTCCTCTCTTCAACAGATGGGCTTGAAGTGGGGAGATTTCTGCCTTAGAACAGACCAAGAACAGCAGAGCATAGAAGCCCTGGGGGAGTGTCTGTCACTTGGCTGTGAGGTTTTGAGAAAGCTCTTTTATGGGGTGTCGATGCAAGCTAGCAGCCCCATTACCTGCCAGGTTGTCTTGGCCAAAGCCTTGTGCGCAGTTCAGCGCTCCTAATGGATGCACTGGGACACACTGACCTTGCCCATGGGCCGTTGGAGGAGAAGGAATCATAGGAAGAAGATGGGGCATGTGGGTCATGTGACGAGGCCATGGCAGAAGTGGGATGCCTGGAGAGGGTGCGGTTTTGGCTATGGAGATGATCAAAAAGGGGAAGAAAGCTTTGCATCTTCTTCCTTTCCCTCCTGGGGGCAGAATCCTTCAATGCCTATACTGGTACTGGGCTGGGCTTACATGATTTTAGACCTTGCTGGGGACATGAGACCCAGCATCACCCTGTGTGAATCTACACTGGAGGGGACATGCAACCAGCAGTGGGAACTTCCTTCTTGTAGGACTGGGGGAGCCTTTGCTGTCACCATCACTGTTGGGGTGCCTAGCCTTTCCAGTGATGGAGAATATACCTAGGATACAGCAGAAAAGACTGGGCTTTGAGGCCTAGGACCACCCTTTGCCTTGTGACTTTAGGCAAGTCATTGTACTTTTCTAGGCTTCCATTTGGAGAGGATCATCTGTCAAATGTAGCTTTGACATTCTGCCACTTTGTCACCTCAGCGGTGTTTCTTTTAGAAAACATCAAGGTCTGAAGGGACTTGTGAAGCACAGTGCTGTGCTCTGCACCTAACATCTGCTTGATCAGAAATCACGTTGTCGAATTCTCTGGCTCGTACAAAGAAGAGGAATTTATATCGTCATTGAAAGCCTACTATGGAAAGACTTAACCATGGATGCCTCTGTTAAGCCTCACATAACGTTCTGTGCTTGGCTTTCTGTTTCTTTCTCTCTCTCTCTTTTTAAAATATTTTACTTATTTATTTGACACAGAGAGAGATCACAAGTAGGCAGAGAGGCAGGCAGAGAGAGAGGAGGAAGCAGGCTCCCTGTTGAGTAGAGAGCCTGATGCGGGCCTTGATCCCAGGACCCTGAGATCATGACCTGAGCCGAAGGCAGAGGCTTTTAACCTATTGAGCCACCCAGGTGCCCTGTTTCTCCTTTTACAGATGAGGAAAGTAGAGCCCCCAGAGGCAGCTCTCCAGCAGTGTCTGGGCTTGCAGTGGGTGTATCTGGCGTCCAGATCTGTGCCCACCTTCCTGCCAAGGGCCTTCCTATCTGCCGGCGCTGTTTCTCAGCTCACAGCCTCTCTGCTTATGCAGCAATGAAAGGAAGTGCAGGGAGGATGGAAATATGGTTATCCCACCTTACCTGGGTAGTAGCAATTTCCTGTTTATTTTAGTTCCTAATTTTTTTTCAATAAATAGCACTGGAGGGGGGAATTATTCATTCTTCAAACTTTTATTGAGTCCTACTATATTCAAAGCACTGTCATCTGGCTGAAATTCACTAAGAGGTGCAGTGATTCAGAAAATCTGGTTCTTCTTATACTTACCTGGCAGGGGAGATACCATGATCACGAAGGTGGTTTTCCCAGGGCGAGGCTTATCCATTGCACTCCGGATGTGCTGACCCCTGCGATTTCCCCAAATGTGGGAAACTCGACTGCATAATTTGTGGTAGTGGGGGACTGCGTTCGCGCTTTCCCCTGAAAAAAAAAAAAAAAAGAAAATCTGGTTCTTATTTACAATAGATTAAAGGACATCGGGGGACTTTCTGCATGTTCAGGTGTGGGTTCACCTGGAGATACAGGTTCCCCTGTGCTAAATGCTTTCCTGTGCCCTTGACCTACTGTGTGCCTTCTTGTGTATTCATTCATGTATCTGTTTATGCTAGCAGGAATTTACTTGTACTTGGTGCTGGGGAGGAAATAAAATTCAATAAAGAACATGGACCCTCTTCTCCAGGAGCTCACGGCTTATATCTTGGGGCACCTGGGTAGCTCAGTTGGTTCAGTGTCTGACTCTTGGCTTTGGCTTGGGTCATGATCATGGGATCTTGGGATCAAGCCCCTCATTGGACTCCAGGCTCGGTGGGGAGTCTGCTTGGGGATGCTTTCTACCTCTCCTTCTGCCCCTCACCCTAAAGTAAATAGATAAATCTTTTTTTAAAAAAAGAGAGATAAATATATGCAGTCATTCCCAACTGGGAGAGATTTTGCACCCCACCATAGGGACATTTAGCAATGTCTGGAGACATCTGGGGGTGCCCAGGCTTCTCCTGGTGTCTACAGGGATGTTGCTACGCATTCTGCAGTGCACATGGGGGCCCCCACAGCAAGGAATCTTCCAACCACAATGTCAGTGGTGCTGAGATCGAGACACCCTGTTGTCCCGAGGGTGCATTCCCAAAGCCACGTGGTGCTATGGGGGCAGCGTGGGATGGTTGCTGAGGTGAGTGATACCGATGGGACTGCTGTGGTGGAGAGCCCCCTGAGCTGAAGGCACTGAGGAGGACTCCAGGGAGGCTGCACTGACTGGGAAGTGGGCAGCATTTAGGCTGCTGGAAGAAGGAAAGACAGCAGGAGCGGCTAGGTCTCAGAGGCAGAGGTGAGTGCGCAGTAAGGAGGACAGCGGGAAGACCAGCCTGTGTGGGCAGAGGCTCAGTGGTGGGGGGAGTGGAGAATGGGACTGTAAAGTATGAGGTGCAGGGGGACTGTGGGCCAGAGTACTGCCCTGGTGGACAAGGGAGGTTTTTCAGACAACGATAGGTGAGACTCGTGGGAGAAAGGCTTGTCTGAAGGAAGGAGGCTCCAAAAGGGAGAAAGAGGTGCATTGCAGCAGGTGGAAAACAGATGGTAACATGCTCAGAAAGCTGAAAGGAGCATGGGCGATCAGCCACCTGGTCCTCTGTTTACCCGAAGAGAACTGGGTGTAGGCAGATTCATGTCTGGGGTCACTGGCTCAGTGGGAGGGACGGTTCTTGGGAGGCCTTGTCCTAAGCATTATTGGAGCCATCACATTTGGTCCTCCCGATACCCTCATGAGTGGCTCTGTCCTTCCACTGCGTTGCACAGAGGAGGAAGTGACCCAGAGAGGTTCAGCAGGAGCCCAAGGCCCTGTTAGGGAAGTGGCAGAGCAGGCTTTATTTATTTTTTTAAAAAGATTTTATTTATTTATTTGACAGAAAGAAACACAGCTAGAGAGGGAACACAAGCAGGGGGAGTGAGAGAAGGAGAAGCAGGCCTCATGCCGAGCAGGGAGCCTGAAGCGAGGCTGGATCCTGGGACTCCGGGACCATGATCCGAGCGGAAGGCAGTCGCCCAACCAACTGAGCCCCTTGCTGGCGGGAGGAAGGGAACAGGGCGAATTAGAGAGCCTTGCGAAGGAGGAATGTGCCCACACCATGCCTGGCTGAGGCTTGGAGATCTGTGCCGCCTGAGGTCCCCTGAGGGTTCCTTTCCTCCTTACCTCCTTGGAGCCTATCTTTACTGCAGGAGGGAATTGGCTTCGCCAGCCCTTTATTCTTTCCTAATGTGAGCATCTCCACCTTCCCGCCCTCTGTGCAGGCTTCCTCAGCCCTGCGTGGTCACCCATCTGGTGTGTCTAGGTGTACACGCACGTCTGTGCACGTGTGCACGCATGTGTCTGTGCATGCATGTGTGTGTGCGTGTGTATATGTGTATTTGTGCCCATATGAGCATGAGCATGCATATGTATGTGCACACGTGTGCCCATGCATGTGTGTGTGTGTGTGTGTGTGTGTGTGTGCATGTGCTGCTGGGAACATGGGAGGAGCTCTTGCTTCTCTCCCTGCCTGTGTAGCCAGGTGGCTTCCTATAATATATTTAAATATATTCAATGAGATGCGTGAACCAAAAACAACTCCCGGGAGCTGGTTTACAGTAGAGTAGCAGGTCCCTCTCGGCGTGTGTCACCGCCGTCTGGCAGCCCCGGCTACTTTTAACAGCGGAGGAGGGGTGGATAAGCAAAGGCAGCTGGGCAGAAGGGAGAGGCGAGAAAAGGGCGTGGGGCGAGGGAGAGAAGGGGCGTTGGCAGCAGGGGGCTGTTGGGGAGGCGGGTGCGCACGCGCAGGTTCATGCGTGCGTGCGTGGGTGTATATGCACGCGCGCACGTGCATGCGTGCACTTGTGTCGACCCGTTTATGAGCGGAGATCATATTGTGAGACTTGGAAGCTCAAGCAAGGCCACCCTTGGCCAGGCTGGCTCCACCCTTGGCCAGGCTGGCTCCACCCTTGGTGAGTAGGTGCCTAACGTGGAGGATTAACTGAGGGAGTTGGGTGTTTTTGGTTTGGGCTTCCTAACTGGCCCCACCTCCTTTCCTCTGCTGGCGGGCCGGCCTTTCACAGCGGGGCCTGCGGACGCCTGCAGGGTAGTCTGTAGAATGGAAGATGGTACTGGAATATGTTCTCTTGGAACCCTGCTTTGTAGAGACGTTAGAATCACCAGGTTTAGAAACCCTGTGTGTAAGCAGGCAAGACATGGGCCTGAGGATCATCGGGATTTCTCGGGGAGACTTGGACTGGTGGGCTCTGCTACGGGAAAATATCCCACAAGTGCCCCTGGGTTCCTGTGTTCGCTGAGGCCCGTCTCTTTGGCCAAGACCTGGAGGGTATCAGCCTGAGGCAGGAAGGCTGGGTGTGCAGTCCTCTGGGAATAAGGCCTGTCAGAGGGCTTGGTGGCCACTCTGTCCCCTTCCCTTAATCCCCAGGAGGTGACTGCTTTCCCAGCTTTTCCTCCAAGTTCTGTCGTGCACAGCCTTGGGTTATCGCCACCCTGTCCTGAGGTGTGGGCAGTTTCTGGGAGGCAGGGTGGCAGCCACCCTGGGTAGGACATTTCTGTCAAGGGCAGCAAAAGGGCACGAGGTAAGCCCAGGGTTTCACCTTCTGCTCCTGACGGGCACCAGGGCAGCGGTGGACCGTTGGTGTGTTGCTGTTCCTCTGGACAGATATTTATTTTCGAGGTGTTTTAGGAATGTTATTACTTCCATTGTGTCCTGATTGGCTCAAAGCAGTGATAGTGTAGCAGGCCTGGTGGAAAGAGGAGTATGGTGGCTGTGGAAACTGGAGGGCAGTGTTGGCCACTTGCTCACCAGTCCAAATCAGATGGACTCCCAGGAGTCTTCTGGCATTGACCATGTTTGCAAGGACAGAGCTTCTGAAACTTTTTCTCTCAAGGGTGCTGGGACAACGGACCTTCTACAAAACCCAGTGTAGGTCAGGCCTATGGAGATTCATAGGCTTGCTCTGGAATGTGAAAGGCAATAAAAGTGGGGTGCAGAAAACTTCCGGAAGGTGGGTCAGAAGCTTCCAGATGCTGTAATGCCAGTGAAGACTGGCCTCTGCTTTCTGGTGGGCATTCCCTAACCGAGTGCCCCACCTGGCCTCTTCCTTCCACTAAAGGAGTTTAAGCTGTGTTCTTCACAAGCCCTGTCTGTCCTTTATTGCCTATTCAGCACAATTGCACAACCAAGAATAAATAGTAGTGAAAACAAATGGGCCAGCGCTAGTTCCTGTTTTATGAGAATTTAATTACACTTCTCATGGCCAAGTTGGATCCGTCTTGGCTTTGTGGCTTTATCACAGTTTGGTCTTCATTAAGGTCGGCACAGCACTCTCTGGTATGTACAAGATACTAAGAGAATGAGGCGAAGAAGGGCTGTTCAGATGAAACAAGTGATTTTAGACAGGTGCCTGCCTCTTTCTCCTCCCCTGCTCCAGCCCCCAACATATCACATATATATGAAAATCTATCATTTCTCCCCAAAGCAGGGGCACCCCAGAATTCATTCGTTTGTATGAGAGTCATAGGTTAGAAGAATGGGGAATCTAGCAGGGTTCCAGGCCCTACCACATGCTAAATGTGTGAGGACTGGCAAGTCACTTCACTCCCCAAACCTTTATTTTCTCCTCTGTGTAGTAGGTGTAGTATGCCTCTTTGGCTTGCTTCTGGGGGCTTCTGTGAGGAGGTCAGTGTTGGGAAGCTTAGGATTGTCTACAGACTGTGAAGGAGTAAATGGAAGGACTCAGGCTAGTTCTCTCATGCTCACCCGGTGCTTGGTACCACTGGGCACCAGGGTGGGGACCCTGTCCCCTGCAGGTCACATTATATCCTTAGTTCCTAATACGGTGCTCAAGGAATATTTGGGGGGCAAGACAATGGTCTTTTTATTATTTTTTATATAAATGCAGAGCTGGGAACATTTTTCAAATTAACCACACTAGTTAATAGAGTAGTTGATTTACTGGGTTCTTTGTTACAATGCTGAGTGCCTCATTAAAGATCCTAAGGGTAGCAAAAGAATTGAAACTGGGATCTCAAAGAGTTAGCTGAACCCCATATCCATTGCCACGATACTCGCAATAGCCAAGATGTGGAAACAATCCAAATGTCTGTCAGTGGATGAACAGGTCAAGAAAAATGTGGTAGACAAATACAGTGGAATGTGATTCAGACTTAATAAAGAAGGAACTCCTGCCATTTGTGACAACAGGGATGAACCTAGGGGACGTTATGCTAAAGCCAGTCACAGATGGACAAATACTGCATGATTCCATTTAACACGAGGTATTCAAAATAGTCAAACTCACAGAATCTGAGACTATGATGGTGGTTGCCTGGGCCTGGGGGAAGGAGGACATGGGATTGTGTCTCAATGGGCATAGAGTTTGAGTTATGCAAGATGAAGCAGTGTTAGAGATCCACAGTACAACTGAGTTCCTGTCGGTAACTCTATGGCACTGAACATTTTCATTATGTTAAAAGGATGGATCTCATGTGAAGTGTGCTTACCAAAAAAAAAAAAAAAACAAAACCCAAAACCAGCTCTCCCAAAACACAAGGAGAGGAAAAGTCTTTTCTCTATACCAACAATGTGATACTAAAAATACTGCTTGTATTATTTGAAAAAAAAAAAGTTTAACAAGAAAAACTGCTTTTAAGGATAGGTAAGGATGAATTTCTGGAGGATTTTGAAAACTTTACAACTTCTGTTTGAATACACCTTACTGTCTATGGGAAGGCTACAACCTGGGTTTTTCTGGCAGCCCTCCTTCCCCATGAGTCTTCCTTCAGATGGGCAGTGTGTGTGATACATTTCTGAAGCTGACAAGCACAAGAGAGAAATCAAGGAGGCTAAGAAAGCCCTAGAAGGAGTGGACCTGTGGAAATAGGGTTTCCTGTCTCAGCTCAGCAGCTGTCTGCTGCTCGTGGTAGCTTTGAGGCTTCTGGCCTTAGCAACGAGGGCCGCCCAGCATCTGTAGGGGGCGTCTTCTCTTCCGAATTTCAGTTAATCACATGCGTGGTGCTCTCAACTTCCAGGTTCTGCAGCTAGAGTGATTTCTGCTAAAACCAGGAAACTGAGGAGTCATGGGGAGCAGGTACTATAAGAGATGGATTCAAGCCCCCAAGCAGCTTTGATTTCTGTAGCTTGCTGGCCAGGTGCACCCACAGGAAAGGAAACTTTTGTAAATTTGTTCCAATGTACTCTGTGTAGTCTGGGGGCACCCTGAGAATCCACTTTCTAGGAAATGGCTGACCAGGTCCCCATCGACTCAGGTAGTTTACTCTCAGCTGGGCCCTTACTGCAATTCCTGATTCTTTTGTATATATTTCTTACTGATTCCTTGCTGGATATCCACATAACTAACTCATTTTTCCTGTCTCCAGTGGTGGCTCATTTTGAGCCTTCCTTCCTAATAGGGTCTGTGTTTAAAGGAATGAGGCTGATACAAAAGTGAAGGTCAAGCAAAGCTTTATTTCGCACCAAGCATCGAGAATTGTACTGGCCAGCCAGGGTCGTTTCTCAGGAGAAATGGACGCCCCCTAATTTCTCAGGCTAGCTTTTATGGGGTGACCCCCCATGAATCACAAGCTAGCCAGGGTTAATTTGCATTTGTATTGCTCCAGGAACCGGGAAGTTGGGGGTATTTAGGGCGTTCTCATTCTTGGTTTGCACCTCTGTTGCTCAGGGTCTGGAGGTTGGGATTAACTGATTGGGCGCCTCCCCCAACCTGGCTCGCTTTGTTTTTCAGGGGTGCTTGCAGGTATTTTCCGGAAGCTGTTTTTCTGAGTAAACAAGATGGTAGCTGGAATTTCTAAATAGGTCCTTACACTTCCACGAATGTAGTTGCTTCAGAAGATTGTGTTCTAGAAGTGCACCACCCCCCTTTATATCATCTTCTCTGACTTTACCTTTTCTGTCCCCCAGGGTTCACTCATATTGTTGTGGCCAAGTGTTCTTAGACCTCAGAATTTCCTAGGGAGGTTGCAAAATGCAAAGTCCTGGGTCCTGTGTCCAGCTTGTCTGACTCAGTAGGCCTGGGGTAGGATTGAGACATTTGCATTTTTAATATGCATCCCAAGACACTTGGAGAACTAGCCCTAGGCTGATGATTCCCAGACTCTAGTCTCTGCTTTTTTGCCTGCTCTCAGGAAGAAATCCTCATTTTCGGCTCTGTGCTGTCTATTTCCCTCTGTAGATTTCTCTGCTATCTCATACCGATCCTTCCAAAAGTAAACATGTCATTATTTGCAATAACGAAAAGGTAGAAACACCCTAATTGTCCCCTGACAGAAGAATGGATGAGCAAAGTGTGGTAATCCATACAGTGGAGTAAAAGGAAGGGAATTTTGACCCATAGTTTGACACAGATGAACCTTGAGGACATTATGCTGAATGAAAGAAATCAGCCAGACACAGAAGGATAAATACCTTGTGATTCTGCTTCTGAGAGATATCTAGAGCAGTCAAATTCACAGGGACAGAGAGTACAGTGGTGGGTGTCAGGGGAGGCAGGGAAGAGTGAAATGGGAATTTAGTGTGTAATGGGGACAGAGTTGTGATTTGGGGGGGACAAGAAAGTTCTGGAGATGGACAGTGTTGGTGGGTACACAGCACTGTGAGTGTCCTCAATGCCACTGACCTGAGCACCTAAACATGGGTATGATGATAACTTTTATGTTATGCCTATATATGTTTTACCACAGTGGAAAAAAGCAAACACATCAATCCCCTTCTCTTCTACCTTCCCTACTAAACTCTCATCTTGGGATCCATATTTGGTTGGTAGAGCTTTAATGAAGCTAGGAGGATGGCTTGGGGAACCCACTTGACTTAGTTTCTGCATTTAAGCCAGAGCAATTTAAAAAAAAAAAAAAAAAAAAAAAAAAAAGAGTGTCCCCTGCCCTTTGACTTTCTTTAAGACTGTAAAGGAAAATGAATTTATAAGCAACATTCCACACATCTGGAAAATTGCCTCCCCTGACCTGGAGGATGGGGTTGGCAAGTTCTGATCATGTAGGAAATCATCTGTGAGAGAGGGGTGTGGGGACACAGGCTGTGGCCATCTCATCTTATTAAATTTTCTGAGATGCAGGAAGGCAGCTCAGAAGAGGAAGCGGCACGTGCCAATTCAGAGGCTGGAGAGGGCTTTCATTTGGATAATTGCACGTTTTTCCTTTTAGCAGCTGCTCAGGGTAAGGGCCCCAGGCCAGAGGCATCACCTGCCTTTAGTGAGTGTGCCCTTGTGACCCTGAGCTCAGGCAGACCACAGCCATTTCCTGACTTGGAATCCTGCTCCTGGAGGAAAAATGATTAGAGACAAATGCTTGACCAGACAAGTGTTATGTTTTCATTACGTGAATACGCATGGATCCTCGGCTTCCTTTTGATGTGAATTTGCCTGTGATGACTTGGGTGAGGAATGGGTCTTTCAGAACTTTCAGGTTTCAGAGTGTGACTTCTCAGTGATCCTTGTTTAAAAACAGGCTCTACCAAAGGGAGGGAGGAAATGCTCTTAGACTTTCAAATGGATACCAAGTTGTGGGCAAATAAAAACCTGAATGTAAATTCAGACTCTAGCCCTCAGCACCCATGTACCCTGGGGACCTTAGCTCAAAGGCTTGCACTTCTCAGTTTTAGATGGTTTGGGAAGCTGTCTCCGCTTTTTGAAACCTCTTCCAAGGCTGTCTGAAGATCTCATGTAATCATTCCTTTCTTCCCTAGCCCCAAAGTACTCCTTCATTGACAAGCATGTCTGAGAATCTTGAATGTTCTATTACTAAGGTGGCCACACACAGGAGCAAAGCAGAATCTGACCATTTGCCAAGAGGAGTGTGGTCCTGGTTCTTAGGCCAGCTGCCTGTGCAGCCTTGGGGACCACACGGTAATTCAGCCACTCCCCAGAGTCACCGATGACATGAAATTTCACTCTGAATGAATCAGAGAAGTGCCTTCTGCAGGATGCGGTAGGGATACAAATGTACAAGCGTGGCATTTTCTGGATTTCTGTGCATGCCTTCTGCAGGGAAGACAGTGGAAATGAATGCAAATGTATGCAGACTGGTGGCCCTACCCGGCAGCAAGAAGCCTTAATTCAGTGGTGTGTACACCACTGATTTCTCATTCTTGAAGGCGGTCCCTGCGCTCCCGATGAGAAATGGGGTGCAAAGGAGGGAAGGGATCTGGCAGTTTAGCTTTGCAAAAGAGCTGGCTTCCGAGGCAGAATGGTTTGACCTTCACTTTTCATCTCTTTAGCACTTAACAGTGTGTATGATTTTAACGCGCTGTCGGTGGGCTGCTTTGTCACAATTAGGCTGGAGTTTCTCTTCACTGGTGTCTGTCTGCTTTGTCTCCCAACTTCAGGGCTGTCACTGGCCTTGGGTTTTATGGATCATTGCTGCCATTCTGTAGGCAGCTCAGGTATTTATTACCTAATGGAGCCTAAAAACAAGTGGTTTTCCTCTATGGATGCAAATTGGAATCTCCTGGGGGGAACTTTTCAAAAAATACACATCCCTGGATCCTCTTCCAATTCAGTTGGATCCGAATCTCTGGGTGGTGTTTAGATAGCAGTCTTTTTACTTATTTATCATTATTATTTTTAATTGTATTTATTTATTGGACAGAGAGAGAGCATGAGCAAGAGGAGTGGCAGGCAGAGGGAGGAGAAGCAGGCTTCCCACTGAGTAGGGAGCTGATGTGGGGATCGATCCCAGGACCCTGGGATCATGACCTGAGCCAAAAGCAGACGCTTAACTGAGCCACCCAGGTGTCCCAACATTGATATTTTTAAAAAGCAGCTTTTTGGCTGATTTGAATGTGCAACAGGATCCAGAACCTGGGGCCATAGATAAGGATGGATACAGAGACTTGATCCCACCACACAGATCCTAAGAATGGACTGTCGAGAATTTCTTACCAAGCCAGCAGTGACTCTGAGCAGTGTGGGGCGGCATCTGCAACCTATGAGAGTGGAGATCCCCCAGTCTGTGCTGTTCACAAGCTGCAGGAGTTCACTCCAGGAATATGGTTGTTTCTCAGTTTCCTCATCTGTGAGATGGGGATGATTCCCACCCTGTGTTCCTCACGGGGCTTTTGGGAAGGAGCTTATGAAATCATTCATATATGGGAAAGCACACTGAGAAATGTAAGGAAGCACTTTGCTAGAGGAAGCAATTATTATTCCCTGGCATATTTTAATATAATAAAAAGCCCAATACACTGTAACTCTTGTCTAAAGCCTTACCCTATGGCTTGAGTGCAAATAAGTACCAATATGTGTCCTCTTAACAAAATGTTGATGACACCCTTTCTGAAAGAGGCTCAGGGATGGATAGACCCCGGTACCTTTGTGGTTCAGTTGGGATCAGTCAAGGCTCAAGAGGGCAATGCCTTAACCTGCCTCTGGTTTCAGACCACCTGCCCTACCAGGAGCCCACTCTTTTTGCATCTGTGCACAGGGAGCTCTGGGGCTCATTACCAGAGCTGTAATGAAATAGATGATGCCTTTATTTTGATAAATACAGCTTCATTTTTGGCTTCCTGGATTTAGATTCCTCGGTTGCCACTGTAGTTTTGTTTTTCTCATTTTCATTGCCCCTTTGTGGATGTCCTTGACTCTGGAAGTGGGTTCACACCCAGACCGTGGACAGACCATCCCTGTGGGTTGTTAAACCTGGGAGAAATGTCATGTTTATGAAAGCTCACGAAAGCTCACATGGGCCTTTGCTTGTTTCTGAGGGAAAAATTGTCGTGGTTCAGGTGATTTCAGTGTGCTCAAAGAGCACAAGGGAAAAACAAGCAAACCATGCCCGGCGGATGTTGACAATTCCTGTAAGAGAAGGACCAAAGTGGGCACACTTTAACTGCTTCGGCTCTTTTCTTCTGAATGGAGTCAACAGCACTGACCTCAGAGCATACACTCAGGAGCAGCGAAGGTCTGGGTCTGCTGCCCTGTCCAGCTCCATCCCAGAACAGGAAATTCTGATGGGAACTCATGGTCATCTGTTGCGCAGTCTGGTATTTCTGGCTGTAGCTATCTACTGGGGCTTTTGCTGGCTTCACTGACTGGACTTTATGTATTTATTTATTTATTTTTCTATCTCCAAGGTCTTTTTCCTGCCTTTCTGAATAGTTCTCTTGTATGCAAGAGGTATTAGGACCACAGGTGGAGTAATTGGACTCGGGTGGCCTCAGGGAAGCCTTTATGTCCCGCTTTGGAATTCTTGGGAGGGGACATACATAAATCACATGAACCTCTGCAGAAGGAGGCAAAATTATTGTAAATGCATGGTCCTTCTGGCTTTCAGTGCTAACCTGCTAGTTAGTTAATCAAGTTGTTTTAAGGTACAACAGCACCCAAGATGTGAGCTTCTTGAAGGCAGGGCGGGAGACCTCTTCATAGAAAGTGGCTAATAAATGTTGGCTGAACTGATCGTGCCTTGTTCTCTAGTGAAAGCGAAATCTCAGTATGAAAGCCCAAGTGATGGATAGGGCCTTATCTTCACATTTGTCTCTGTGTTTTAATCAAACATTTGTTCATCTCTTAGTGTACCTGACTGCAGTGCTGGGCTGTGCTTCATTCTAATAGCATTATAAATTCCACCTACCCTATGCAGGCATTTGTCATGGTGCTGTCCTAGAGAGAACAGTTTTCCTGGCTTGTTATAGTGGGGTAAGGACATAATGGATCCTCAGCTGGAGAGCAGTAGAGAACTCTTAGGATTTCACGAATGCTAATCCTCACTACAGTTACTTGATCAGACTGCTCTCCTTAGGAGGCGGGAGCGGGGTGTAACACATTATGGGTTGTTAGCACAGGGATAACCCCCCACACATATGTTGGTTATAATCAGCACACTGTGCATGATTATGCAAATTTTGCAATAATTTAGTTCCACCTTGGACCACACCTGGAGTGTTTGCATCAATAAAAACTTACAAAACACATATGCACATGCTTCCCTTCAATTCTAGTTTGTCATATGCACAGTGGGCTCCCACTATCTCATTTAATTCCCGCTCTGACACAGTGAGGTAGGGGTGTCATTTCCTTTATGGATAAGAAAACTGAAGCGACTTACTTCAGGTTCTATAGGAAGTATGTGGAGCAGGCAGGATTTCACATCACAGGTGTGCCTTGCTTCCAAGTCTGTACTATTCGTAATTAAGTTTTAATAATAATTTTAGTGCAGCTGGCTCCCTAGCAAGGAATGAACAAAGAGTACTAGACCAAGCTGGGCTTCAGTCAGAACAGGTTTGCAACTCAAAGGAAGAAGCTTCATTATTTATTTTTCCCACCCAATATGAGGTGCCCAGTACAGGGCCTGGTACATAGCCAGTCCCATTTGCTTATCCCTGTACGTTTATACACCCTTTTAAAAAATGCTTTTTTAAAAATTTTATATTATAAAAATCATTGTTTTGGTGTATAGTTCTATGAGTTTTGACACGTGCAGAGTCATGTAATTAACACCACGATCAAGATATAGAACATTTCCATACCCCCCCAAATTCCCTTGTGCCGTCCCTTTAGTCAGATGTCCCCCTTGGGCCCTCACACTTGGCAGCCGTTTTCTCTTTATGGGTTTTCTATGCCAGAATATAATAGAAGTGGGATCTTACAGGCTGTAGCCTTCTGAATCTGGCTTCTTTCTCTCAGCACAATGCATTTGAGAATCATAGGCTTTGTTGCATCTATCAGTAATTTGCAACTTTTCATTTTTGAGTATCATGCTGTTGTATGATGTCCAATAGTCTGAGCCATCCACCAGTGGAAGGGTTTTTGGGTTGTTTCCAGTTTAGGAGATTATGAATATAGCTGTTAGAAGCATTTGCATGTAGATTTTTGTGTCAATAAATGTTCTCATTTATCTTGGGCAAATAGCCGGGAGTGGATTGCTGGGTGATAAGGTAAGTGTATGTTTATCAGAAACTGCTAAGCTGTTTTCCAAAGTGTCTGTACCATTTCATAGTTCCATTGTAAGATACTTCTAATCGCTCTTCTTGGTATCTCTTGGTATTCTCAGGTTTAAAAAAAAAGTTAGCCATACTAATAGTCATGTTGAAATATCTCACTGTAATTTATAGTTCCCTAATAACTAAGGATTTTGAGCATATTTTCATGTGCTCATTTGCTGTTTGTAAATCTTTTATTCATTTTTGAAAAATTGGGTCATTTCTTCTTACTGATCTTTAAGAGTTATTTATATATTTTGGATACAATTTCTTTCCCAGTTTTATTTTACAATATTTTCTCTCAGTCTGTGGCTTTTCTTTCCATCCTCTTAAGAGCAGAAGTTTTTAATTATGATGAAGTCCAATATTCTGGTGTTTTCTGGGATCATGCTTCTAATGTCATAGCTAAGGACTCTTGGACTAAACCAAGATCACAAAGATTTTTCTTGTACAGTTTTATAGTTTTGTGGTTTGCCTCAAAATAGATGATCCATTTTGAATTAATTTTTGTTTAAGGTAGGAGGTGTGTGTTGCCATTCTTCTTTCTGCATAAGGATCGTCCTGGTAATATTTATTCAAAAGACTATTCTTTCTGCCTTGCACTGTCAAAAATTGACTGACCATATTTGTGTGGGTCTATTGATAAACTCAGTATTCTGTGTCGCTGACTTATGTGTTAATCATTTTGCTGGGACCACACTGTCTTGATTATTGTAGTTTTATACTAAATCTTGAAATCAGGTAGTGTGAATCCTCTAGTTTTTTTGCTTATTGCTCAGAATGTTTCTAGTTATTATATTTCCTTTACCTTTCCATATACATTTTAGAATTATTTTGTCAATTTTTGCAAAAAACCCTACTAGTATTTGAATTGGGATTGCATTGAATCTGTAGATTAATTTGGAAACAACTAACATCTCAATAATGTTAATCTTCCAATTCATGAACATCATCCACCTCTCTATTTAAATTTTCTTGATTTCTTTTAAGAGTGTTTTGTGGGCACCTGGGTGGCTCAGTTAGTTAAGCAACTGCCTTCGGCTCAGGTCATGATCCCAGAGACCCCAGATTGAGTCCCACATCGGGCTCCCTCCTCGGCGGAAAGCCTGCTTCTCCCTCTCTCACTCCCCCTGCTTGTGTTCCCTCTCTGGCTGTGTTTCTCTCTGTCAAATAAATAAAATCTTTAAAAAAAATAAAAAATAAAAGTAAAGATTATTCTTTTAAAAAAAAGAGTGTTTTGTATTTTTTCATTATACAGATCTTACACTGTTTTGTTGTCTTTGTACCTAAGTGTTTAATTTTTTTAGGCAGCTAATGTAAATGGTATTATATTTAACTTTTTCATTGTCAGTTTTTCATTGTGAATATGTAGAAATATAGTTGCTTTTTTACATATTGAGCGTGAATGCTGTGATCTTGATAAATTCGTTTAGTAGTTTTAGATACTTTTTTGTAAGAAATTCTCTGGGATTTTCTACCTGAACAATCATGTTATCTACAGATGGAGGTAGATCTATTTCTTCCTTTTCAATCAGTGTCCCTTTGCCTTACATTATTATACTTGCTTGAGTGTTCAGTAAGATGTTTAATGGGAGATAGGGGTGGTGAGAACTGGCATCCTTAACGTGGTTCTGTCCTTAGAGGAAAAATGTTCAGGCTTCTACCCTTAAGTATGATATTAGCTGTAGGGTTTTTATAGATCTTCTTTATCAGGTTAAGGAAGTTCTGTTTTAAGTTTGCTGAAGTTGTTGTTATTACTGTTTAATTGTGAATGGATATTGAATTTTGCCAAAAGTTTTTTCTGCATCTATTGAGATGATCATGTGGTTTTCCTGCTTTAGTCTGTTTAAAATCTGGATTAAATTGATTTTCAAAAGTTGAAGCAGCTTTGTATTCTTGGAATGTAATAGCACTTGGTTATGGTATATTATGCTTAGTACACATTGCTAGATTCAATTTGCTAATAGTTTGTTGAGTTGTGTTCATGAAATTTATTGTTACCATTTTATATTCCCATCAACATTGTATAACTGGTTTTGATACTAGAGAAACTCTTCACTTGTACAATGAGTTGGAAAGTGTTTCCTTCTCTTCATTTTTCTGGAAAGGATCATGTAGAATTGGTGTTATTTCTCCCTGAGATATTTGGTAGATATCATCAGTGAAACTGGAGCATCAGTTTTGTTTTTTGGAAGGGTTTTAACTATGAATTCAATTTTCTTATAGATATAGGAGTATGCTCAGGTACTCTGTTTCTTCTTGAGTGATGGTTTTTATTTAAAGGAATTGGTCAGTTGTATCTAAGCCAGTCATCAGTAAAATAAGACTCACAGGCCAGCCATCTATTCTTGTAAATAAAGTTCTATTAGAATATAGCCTGTTTATTTACTTAATGTCCATGGTTACTTTGCCCTGTAATAGCAGAGTAAAGTAATTATGACAGACGCCATATGACTAACAAGTTTTAATTTTTACTGACTGTTCATTTACAAAAACTTTGCTCATCCCTAGTCTGAGTTGTCAAATATACAGGCTGGGTTGTTTATATTCTTTTATTAACCCTTTAATGTCTGTAGGGTCTAGAGTGTTATCCCTTCATTCACTCTCGCTATTTGTGATTTATATTCTCTTTTTTCCCCTTGGCCAGCCTGGCTAGAGGTTTATCAATTTTATCGGTCTTTCTAAAGAATCAGCTTTTCGTTCAATTGATTTTCTCTTTTTTCTGCTTTCAGTTTCATAAATTCCTGCCATATCCTTATATGTTCCTTCCTTATGCCAAATTTGGGTTTAATTTGTTCTTATTTTTCTAGTTTCTTGAAGTGAAATCTTAGATTATTGACATGAAATCTTATTTCTTTAAAAAAAATTTTTTAAAAAGATTTTATTTATTTATTTGACAGAAACACAGCTAGAGAGGGGAACACAAGCAGGGGGAGTGAGAGAGGGAGAAGCAGGCTTCCCGCCGAGCAGGGAACCTGATGCGGAGCTTGATCCCCGGACTCTGGGATCATGACCTGAGCCAAAGGCAGTCACTTAACCAACTGAGCCACCCAGAAGCCCCTCTTTTTAAAATTTTTTAAAAAGACATTTATTTTAGAAAGATAGCATATGAACAGGGGGAGGGACAGCAGGAGAGGGAGAGGAGAAGACTCCTCACTGAGCGCTGATCCCAACGTGAGTCTAATCCCACAACCTTGAACCTGAACCAAAGCCAAGAGTCAATTCCCTAAGCAGCTGAGCCACCCAGGCACCCTGAGATCTTTCTTATTTTTAATACAAGTGTTTAATGCTATGTATTACTCTCTGATCTGTATGTCACACATTTTTGATATGTTGTATTTTTGTGTCGATCAGTTGTTTTTCTAATTTGTCTCTTTTTGACTCCTGGGTTATTTAGAAGCATGTTATTTACTTTCTAAGTATTGGGGAATTTTCTAGATAATCCAATAATGATTTCTGATTGAATTCCACTATAGTTAGATAATATACTTTGTTGTATGATTTCAATTCTTTAAAAACTGTAGGATTTGATTTAGTAACAATAAAAAAAAAATAAAAAATAAAAAATAAAAAAACTGTAGGATTTGTTTCATGATCCACAGTGTAGTGTATTTGGTGAATATTCCACGTGCACTTAAAAAGACTGTGTGTATTTTGTTGGTGGGTACAGTGTTCTATAAATGACAGTTAGGTCAAAATATTTGATAATATTATTCTGAACTTTTATATCCTTGCTGATTTTCTGTGTACTTGTTCTGTTGGTTACTTAGAGAGGATTAAAGATGTACCTATCCTAGTACAACATTGAATTTGTTCTATTTTTTTCCTTACAGTTTCAAAATTTTTGCTTCATGTATTTTGGAGCTCTTTTTTAGATACATACACATTTAATATTGTTATTTTTTATTCTTTTATCCTTATATAACAGTCCTCTTTGTTCCTTATTGTTCTTGTGCTGAAGCTTATTTTGTCTGATACTAATAACAGCTTTCTTTTGGTTGTGTTTCCATAGTACATATTTTTCCGTCCTTTTAATTTGACCCTATCTATATCCTTTTCTTTATATTTTTAGGTGTTTCCTGTAGACAACATATACTTAGGTCCTGTTTTTTTTTATACAATCTTATCTCTTTTAATTGGTTTGTTTGGATCATTAACATATAATTATTCACATAGTTGAATTTGGGTCTATTGTTTATTACTTGCTTTCTGTTTGTCGTTTCTTCTTTTGACACCTCTCATTACCACTTTTTCTTTTTTCTTGGATTATTGGATATTTTGAAGAGTCTATTAAAACCTCTCATTTGGACTTGTGGTCATGTATCTTTTGTGTGCTTGTGTAGGTGAGTGTGTGTGTTTTTGTGTGCACGCGCGTGCGCGCACACTCGGGATTTACAATATACATGCCTACCTTTTCATAATCTACTTTGAGATAGTATTTTATTGACTGAATAAAATTTAAAAGCTCTACAACCAAATGGATTTCTTTACTGTGTCCTTTTTGTAGTACAGTTGTCTACGTACATTAAAAACTCAAGTTTTGCTTTCAACAGTCATCCTAATTATAAAGGACTTAAGAAGAGACAGGTAATCTATCATATTTACCTAGATGTTTTACATTTCTTTAGCTATTCCTTTATTCTTAAAGTTCTAAGTTATTTTAATATTATTTTCTTTCAGTTTGAAGAGCTTACTGTAGCATTTGTTTTAGGTCACATCTTTGGGGGATGACTTTTCTCTTTTTTTAAACTTCACCAAGAACGTCTCTATTTTATTTTTCTTCTTAGATGGTATTTTATTGGATATTGACTTTCATTGGGTATAGAATTTTAAAATCCTTAAAAATTTTTTTCCTTGTCTTGTAGTTTCCCTAATTTCTTATGAAATTGCTGTTTTCTCTGTGTATGATGTATTGATTTTCTTTGACTGCTTTCAAGATTTTTTCTTTATTTTTGTTTTTCAGCAGTTTGATTATTGACAAAATTTGTATTCTTTTCTTTGAATTTATTCTGTTTACAGTTTTACAGACTTTCTCAATTTGTAAATTTATGTCTTTTACCATATTTAATACATCTTTAGCATTTCTTCCTCTTTTTGATCTTTTTTTTTCTGTACCAATCACTTTTTTTTCTTATTTTGGGACTGTAGTGACGTGAATATTAGATCTTTTAATATTGTTCCACAAGTTCCTAAGGCTCTGACCACTTTTTTTCCTCAATTTATTTTTCTCTATCCTTGAGATTCAGTAATTTTGATCATTTTGTTTTCAAGTTTGTTGACCCATTCCTGCACCTGTTATTTAATGCAGCTGGTGAATTTTCAAAATAATTCAGTTACTGTCTTTTTCAAGTCTAAAATTTCCATTCAGTTCTTTTCAATATGTTTTTTTAAAGCTGTATTTTTAAAAAATATTTTATTTACTTATTTAACAGAGAGAGAGAGATCATAAGTAGGCAGAGAGGCAGGCAGAGAGAGAGAGGAAGAAGCAGGCTTCCCGCTGAGCAGAGAGCCAGATGTTGCCCTCCATCTCAGGATCCTGAGATCATGACCTGAGCCGAAGGCAGAGGCTTTAACCCACTGAGCCACCCAGGCACCTCTTTTCAGTATTTTTTAATTTCCCCCTGAAAACTTATGTGTTTCCATTAATTTCAACAGTATTCACTTACTCCTAAAGCATAAATATAATAGAGCTTTAAAGTTTTTGTCTGCTAATTCTAATATCTGGATCATCTTGGGGTTAAAATCTCTTGATTGTATTTTTCTGTGTTGGCATGTTGAGTGATTTCAGATTGTATCCTGGATATTTGGAATACTATGTTGTGAGACTCTGGGTCCTAATTAAAATCTACCAGAGAATGATGGTTTTGATGCTGTTGTTTGTTTTTCTCCTCCTCCTCTTCCTCCTCTTTTCCCTCCTCCTCCTCCTTCCCCTCCTCCTCTTCCTCTTTCTCCTTCCCCTCCTCCTCTTCCTCTTTCTCCTCCTCCTCCTCCTCCTCCTCCTCCTCCTCCTCCCCTTCCTCTTTCAAGAGAGCCAGCCAGATTAGCCTCAGATGACAAGTCTTTCTCACCTTTCATGATAACAGTGCCTATTCAGTTTTCAAAGCCTTTGCTAATGTTTGTATGTGTTGTTCTGGATTAATTTGGGATTTTTGTGGTTCTTTATGTCATAATTTACTTCTCAAAACCATTGCTTCTTAGGATCTGTTGCACACGTGCATATTTCATGTCTGGAACTTGCTTTGATTCATACAGTTTTTCAAGATATCTTTCTCCAATTCTCCCCACTCTGGGATTTTCTTCACACTCTCTCTCAGAGGTCCCTTTTCCCAGTTCTTGTCAGAAAGGTGGCTATGCCTTAGAGTTTTGTCTTTACACCACAAACTCTTTCATATAGCTCTGTGGACTGAAGATGCCTAGAGGCCAAAGCAGTGAGAGGATAAGGAGAACAAAAATAACCACAGGATTCTTCCACTCTTCAGACCACAGGATTCCCCTTTTCCAGTCCCTTTGGCCAGAGAGATGGGTTATTTCTTGGGCTCTTAGGTGTTCACGTTGCCCAGCACTGGCCTTAGGTCAGGGCAGAGAGAAGAGATTTTTTTGTTTTTCAGGAACTCTTTTTCCTAGTTCTTTGGGCAGAAAAGGAAGATTTTTCTTGGTGTTCTTTTCATGTCCTCCC
The DNA here is from genome assembly GCA_004023965.1 of Spilogale gracilis. Lineage (NCBI taxonomy): Eukaryota > Metazoa > Chordata > Mammalia > Carnivora > Mephitidae > Spilogale > Spilogale gracilis. The sequence continues at coordinate 97,686 of PITA01001448.1, forward strand.
ACTATATAGTTCCTTGATTTGACCTATCTTTGGATCAAAGCCAAGAATTAAAAGGAAAATTGAATTCAGGAGACTTACCAATGTATATTTCTTCAAGTTTCGACTTCCCTCTCAATCTGTTTGGTACTGTTTGCCTCTCATAGTCATCAGGAAGTTGGTTTTTGTATTCTGTACAGACACTTCACTTGTAAACAGTGGGGGACATAGACTTTTAGGAACTTAATCCAGTCCTGCAAGTATTACATCCTTCTTTTAAAAAATAAACAGTGGCATACTACTTGGTATACCATTTAACATACAGTTTAGCACTAGCTTCTTTTTCTTTTACTTAATAAATAATACATTTTGGAGATTTTAATAATGTTTCTAATAGTGACAGTAAAACAGCAGTTACTGAACACATTATGTTCTAGGCACCATAAGCACTATACATATACTAACTCATTAAATCCTTATAGCAATCCTATTAGATAGATAGTATTATTCCCATTTTACAGATGATGACACCTCAGGAGAGAAATTAAGAAACTGGCCCAAGGTCACATAACCAGTCAACAGAGGAGCTACCTAGGTTGTCTGGTTCAAAAGTCCATACATATCACGGAAATTATATAATAATAATGACAGTGATACTATCCAATACGTAACTGTCAGATAGCAGCCCATGCTAGCTAGAAAACTGCTCTAGAGCTAAATGTACAAATCATCTTCAACATGAAGTGTTTTTGTTAGCCCAGTACAGTGTTTCATTCTCAGGTAGCAGGTATATTCATTCTGCATATAGGAAGTCTGAGAAAAGTCAGGTGACCTGCCGGCAAGGTGGCAGTAGGATTCTCTAGTACAAATAAGAGCTCTTTTCAATGACTATTGCTGCCCCTCTGGACGGTATAGTACATTTCTAGCCAGGGTATTTTGGAATAATAGCATCATAGGTGGTTAGATTTGGAAGAGACTCACAAGGTCTAATTTTACCTCCAAATATTATAAATTGCATGCCATGATATATGGGAAAGCATCTTGTAGAAGTGATTTATGACTGTTAGTTGTTAATAGATCGGAAACAGTTCTAGAGAGTGAAAGTGATGAAATCGTCATCTTCATGACCATCTTTGTAGCTGCATTTGTAAAACACAGATATCCCACGCTCTGCAGGACCCATCTCTGTGTTTAAAATAAGCCTTTAATCGGGCGCCTGGGTGGCTCAGTGGGTTAAAGCCTCTGCTTTTGGCTCAGGTCATGATCTCAGGGTCCTGGGATCAAGGCCCGCATGGGTCTCTCTGCTCAGCAGGGAGCCTGCTTCCTCCTCTCTCTCTGCCTGCCTCTCTGCCTACTTGTGATCTCTCTCTCCATCAAATAGATAGATAAAAAAAAAAATCTAAAAATAAAATAAGCCTTTAAAAAAGCTTTTATAATCTCTGTGTCTTTTGTACAAGGAAATGGATGATCAGAGATGTTAAGTCACTCACCCAAGCACAGGGACACACTTGGGGCAAGAACACTTCTCTGTTGAAGACTTCATACATGTAATTACCATGTAATGTTTTATCCCAGTTGGAATACTTTTTCTGAGTATGGGGCACTGGGTACTAGTCGTAATTATACAGGGATTGTCCTGCGAAAACTGAGACAAAGGATCACCTTAGCTATTTGCCTTTGTTTCCTGATTGCATGACTTATGCTTGCCGTAGTTTGTTTGATTTAGATGATATAAAATGTCCTAAAGGGCCAGTGTTCATGAATATTTGGTTTAATGGATCTGCTGGTCTGTTTTCCAGGTTTGTTAGAGATGAACTACACAGAGCTAGGTATCCCTTAATGTGGTGGACAGAAGTCACTTATAAATTTTGTTCATTATTGCGGAGCAAGAAAGGACATCCTTTTAACAAATGCAATTTTAAAATATGAGTGCTGAAATCATGAAGAAAACCCTTAAACCAATATAGATTTTATAGATTTTCCTCTAGAACAAGTACTCATGAGCCTTTCAGGATGAGTATGATTAAATATGGACAAGAAAAGGTATGTTTTCTCCTCTATTACGCTGAGATGTAGGAAGATCCATTGTCATGGGCTTCATGGAGGTAGGGCTTGGGAAATGGGAAGGACTTAAATGTGAATTTTCTCTTAAACGCTTATGAAAAAGATACCTAGCCAACTGGTCAAGGTTTGTGAAGCTGGGTAATGTACCTTAATATATACATAAGCACGTAATGCTGATCACAATTCCAAGGATGGGAATGGTCTCCCTATTTTGTATGGGGTAGGCAGTAGCTGTCATGTGCATTCTGCCAAGGAATATTTTTGTGTATTACTTTTGTGGATCCCTTCCGTCTTTTTGTGTTGCCATTCCAAACGTCTTTCCTTGTCTTTCATCACTAGTCTGGAGGCCACTGGGATCAGAAGTCTAATTGTCCAGGATAAGACAATTAGAGAACAGGCTTTGAAGGACCCTAAATGTGAGGCTTCCCTGTTTCAAATGAAATGGGTGGAAGTTCCATGAAGTTTATGTCAACATCAGCATTCTTGCTTTGGACATTAGTAGTGAGACCATCGCGATCTGATGATGGACTGCTGGTACTTGTTTTGGTTTTGGTTTTCAGAAGTATGTAGTATACATTAGGGACCTGGTCAGGCGTAAAGCTAGGCTTTACCCAGAAACCTGCCCAGGGTACATTCATTCTCTTTTCTGCCTTGTGCTGAAATGAGATAATGGTTGCCGGGGACACATGGAAATTACCAACATCAGAAGGTTTCTTGTGCCCTTGCCCTTCCTCATCTGTATGCTTCACATTTGCTTAAACATATTGTCCGCGGGCAAAGTCCAATTATTTGGAACCAAGTTATTAATGATAAACATAATGACTACAGTGTCTATCATCATGCCCTGCCATGGAGCAGGGTGGCGGGGGTGGGGGAGGGGGCGCGTAGCTACGGGGAATTGTCAGAATTGAAGAAACAAAACAAAACACATCTTGCACAGAATAGTGTTGGGGGAGGCACAATTGTTCAAGATTCATCTTCCACGCTGAAGTGATAAGTTAGAGAACACAGAGTAATTATAAATGAGAAACAGGACTCAAAATTGTTGTCACCTGACATTGCATTCCCTTTCTGTATTTGCTAGCAGTAATATTCTCATAATGTTCTGTCTGGGTCTGTCACAAACTGCAAGATGACTTTTGCTGTTTTTCTCATGGGGTGGTTGATCCAGCAAATAACTGTTAAATGATGAATTTGGGTATTGTTACAGAGGCCAGGGGATTGCTAATCAAGGCAATGGAGATTTTCTGTCTCTAGTTACAAAGATTTATAATCTAGGAATCTGAGAACTCGTTCATTTCCAACAGGGACCTAATCGAGCTCTTCCCAGTAAAGGATATTCTAAACACTACCCAAGGAAGAGCTTTGGCCAGGCTACCTGACGACTTCTTCTTAACCATGCTCTCCCTGGCAAGGTTATTGAGCAATTACATCATTCCTAGGCTAGAAAAAAAATCTTTATCTTTTCCATTCATAATTGGGTTTCCTCTTCTACCTGTTTTTTTATTATTAAGATTTTATTTATTTATTTATTTGACAGAGAGAAACACAGCTAGAGAGGGAACAGAGTGGGAGTGAGAGAGGGGGAAGCAGGCTTCCCGCCAAGCAGGGAGCCCGATGCAGGGCTTGATCCCGGGACTCCGGGATCATGACCTGAGCTGAAGGCAGACGCTTAACAACTGAGCCACCCAGGCGCCCTTGGGTTTCCTTTTCTTAATTTGATCGGGCACCTTGCCCTTTTACTTCTTTGGTTTTTAGGCTTTTAAAAAATACATATTTTGTCCATTCATTCATTCATTCATTATACAGCCAGAGATCGATCACTTGGCCCAAAGAGTCATGTTTAATTCTTCTCATTTTATTTTCATGACTGGTCTTTCTGAACACACCACTGTTCTGAACCATCTCCCTCTTGTGCAGTTTGTCTGGTTGTGAGATCATTTGAAAGGAAGAAAGTGTCTCAGGCACTGCTTCACATGCCATCTCCTAGTCGCCATTCCATAATGACATGCATGATGCCCTCATAGACATGCATGATGCCCTCATAGTCATGAATTTATCTTTATAAAGTCTGATTTTCATGCCATAAACTTCCAGTTGTGTTTATGACCACCATGTTCTTTTTTTTGTGCTCTGCTTTTGGGTATGGCTTTCCATGCTTCTTCTGTCTATTTTGTCATTGTTTTCTTTAATTAGTTAATTTATTTTTTAAAGAGAGAGAGCATGAGCAGGGGGAAAGGCAGAGGGAGAAGCAGGCTCCTCACTAAGCAAGGAGCCCAAAGCAGGACTAGATCTCAGGACCCTGGAATCATGACCTGAGCCAAAGACAGATGCTCAACCGATTGAGCCACCCACGCACCCCAACGTTGTCATTATTTTAATGGCTTTGGATCATCATTGTGATCTACTTTTCCTGTCACTAACTCTTCAGTGTGACACAGAACCTCCACTCGAACTGAATGGTTTTTATGGCCATCTTATTACTTATTAATAAGGAAGTAAATCTGGCTAATAGTAATGGCATTCGTATTAACATGGCATGAACAGGTCATGTGTTTTTTATCTTGGGTAAAAGAATTTAAGAAATAGAGAATCCAGGGTTGATATGGTGGTTCTATGAAGATATGAGGAGCCTAGGTTCTTTCTATTTTTCTATTCCATAACCACAGGCAAGGAACATTTATACTTGTGGTCACAGGCTGATCACTGGAGATTCATGTCCTTATTCTAGAAGAAAAGAAAGAGCAAGAGACAAATCAGTTCTCCTTTGAAAGAGCTCCTATGTAAGCCTCACATGGTAACTTTGGCTTAATCTCATTGGCTACCTCTCTAGCTGAAAGGGAAATTCAGATTATAACTTTGCAGTCTGGTGTATGAGAGTTAGGTTAGCTGTTGTAACAAATAAACCTCTAAGTGTTGTGGCTTCCCATGACAGGCCTTCATTTTTTTCTCACTTAAAAAAAATACAGTTGTCTCTTATTGCCAATAGGCCTCCCACCTGAAGACTAAGAGACCCAGGCTCCCTGCATCTCCTCTAGGACCTGAGTCCTTGCGCTGAGAGGAAATGTGGTGAACAAGAATGGAGAGTTGTGTGTAGGAGGTGTTTCCAGCCTGGAGGGGCCCTCATCATCCATTCATTCTCCATTGGCTAGAGCTCAGTCATGCGATTGCACATTCCTTTTTTTTTTTTTTTTTTTTTAAGCTCTTATTTATTTATTTGATAGAGAGAAACACAGCCAGAGAGGGAACACAAGCAGGGGGAGTGAGAGAGGGAGAAGCAGGCTTCCCAGCGAGCAGGGAGCCCGATGCGGGTCTTGATCCCAGGTCTCCGGGATCATGACCTGAGCCGAAGGCAGTTGCTTAACCAACTGAGCCACCCAGGCGCCCCGCGACTGCACATTCCTGAAAGGCTGATACTAACATCTAGTTCTGTGCTTGTGATAAGAGGGACTTAGGTTCAGGGAATGGCTGGCTGCTGGACAGAGTGCTGCCCCAGTAATGCCACTAGACATGGCGTGTCATGTGGAATGAGGGACAGTCTCAGCTGCAGCTCCCACTCATTCTTCTCACAGGTACCCTTCCTGTTCTGGTTCCCCCAGGTCGGGCCTCATCCCTTCCTGTTCTGTGTGGTGACACCAGCCCTTGCTGTGTTCTCCATTCTTCACCTTCTTGTCCATCCTGCCAAATTTAGCTCTTGATTCTACAGTGGCTTGTTTCTCTCTTTTTCAGTGTTCCCTGGGTTTTGGTTTTTGTTCTCTAACCACATGAAAGCAGGGACATTATTCTCTTCTTCCTTCATAGTCATGGTTAACTGTGCCTTAGTAAGTGATGCGTCCTCATGAGAACGGCCAAGAAGTCCTTGATAAAGTTAGTTCAAAGAAATAATGAGGCCACGAGTTAAGTAGTTCCAATTGACACTGTCTGGCCAATATCCAGAGGCCATTCGAAGGACCGCTTGGCTTCTGTGGTTGCATGCTAACAGTGTCCATCGTGCGATCTGAATCTGGACAGGGCCTCCTCTTTATCCTAGGTCGAAGTTTACTCTAGGAAATTCCTACACTGTAAGGTTACTCACATGCCCCTGCTTGGCAAAGGTTCAGTGCTCACTTTTGGCCAGGCAAGTTTTGGTCGTTTTTCAGAGTTCTCATAATATTTTGTGAATACTTTTGTTTTAGGGCCTGTTGCCTCATCAAAAATAATTAGTATCTCCTCATCACACTAAGGAGTGAGTACATAATCTTTCCATTTAATCCTTACAACAGCCCCCTGAGGTATGTGGTCTTACCCCCACTGTGCTATTTTCCTTGGGTTAAAATTCTTTAAAAATAATGAAATCTTCAAATTTACCAAGAAGTACAGAAAAATAAATGAACAGATTACTGTAACCACCACCGAGATCGAGCAGATTTCTCCCTCAAAAATGTTATAGCTACAGGATCCAGTTACGGATTCATATCCCATTCTCTCCCTCCCCAGTGTCAATCTATACCTGAAGCTGCTGTGCTTTCTTTTATGTGGCTTCAGACTTTTACGACATATGTCTGTACTGTATGTCCTAGCAGTTTAGGGCCTTAGGATTATCAGTGTATATGTGTGTGCGTTTTATAGAGCGACCCAAGTGGAATCAGTCTTGTAGGTATCTCTTAGTAACCTGCTTTTGCTCACTTATTATTATGTTTTGGAGATTTATCCCTCTTGATTCATGCAGCTCTCATTTAATTTAACTGCTAGAGTATTCCACTGAATGGCTATAGCATAGCCTACTTGTCTCGTTTGGGATAGTTTCATCCATCTATAGTAATTGGAATAGTGCATCCCTTTAGATAAATACACGTAACTCTAACTCTTTTCATTAGCCCTGTAATATGGATGCGCTATTCCACTGTTACTGGCCATTCATAGTGTTTTCCTTATTTTCCATTTCTTACAGTGCTGCTATAAGCATTTTTACACATACATTGTATTATCAGGTGTTTATTTCTATAGATTAGATTTCCGAAGATGCAAGTGAATAGGTACAGCCAGATTAATTTCTGAAATGTTATGGAAATTTCCAGGCAGCAACTTTCCCATGTAAATGATCCTTTTTCTCCTCAACCTTAGGGGAAGGAAGACATCCTGTTGAGGTTTTATTTAGCATTTCCTGGACTACTAGTAATATTGGGCATCAGTTCATACACTCATTGGCCATCCTGTGAACTGTGTGATTGTATCCTGGCCCCCGAATTGCAGGACTGGAGCATCCCTGCAAGGCACAGTTGTTGTGAGCAGTGCCCTCTAGGGTTGTGTGTGTGTTTTGTGTGTGGGGGGGCAGCCTCAGGGGAAGCAAGCCCTTGGTGTCACTGGGATAGTAACTCTGTGACCTATAGGTCGCAGTTATTTTCCACCCCACCCCAGCCTGTTATCTGTTATCCTTTGCTTACAGTATTTTTTACTATGCCCCAAGTTCTTATTTGAAAGACGATTATTTTCTCTTTCCCAACATATTTTTTGGGCTTGGTGTCCTTAACTTAAGACCTTTGTGTCTTTAACTCGTGACATTAACTTATGCAAACCTTTTAATTCCTGTCTCCTAGAATGTTCCCAGAATTTTTAAACGTAGCTTTTACTTGGAAATTTCAGCAACGTCTTTAGAGAACCCAGATTTTCTAGGTATGTTATTATAGCATGACGACGGCATCCAAACTCATTTACTAAATATCACTTGCTGGATGCTGTAGCAAATGCCCAGCCAAGGAACAAGGGTGGGACATGTGTTCTCATCTTTTCCATTTAAAAATTTCCACTTTGATCTATTCTGTACAAGTACTGTGAAGCTCGCCGAGACAGAGGGTGGCCAGCTGGTGCCTGTGCACCCGCGGTAGGGAGACCTGGACTGGTATTTTTGCTTAAAAACCAAATAAAGAAACAAGGCCATTGTAACTGTCCCTGATATTTACCCTTAGGAAAGATGCCAGGACTGGAACATCCTGGAGACTGACAGATGATCTCTTCAGCTCCTGCCATTTGTTAAGGTTGAGACAGAGTGTTTTTTTTTTTTTTCTTAGTGAAGAAGGCCGGCCGCGGTAAGAACAGGGTTCATTTTGCTGCTGGTGAGGTAGATCTGATTTAATGGGGAAAACAATCTGTGGCTCCAGAGTCTATTTTTAAGCATCCTTTTCAGAACCATTAGAGTGTGTGGCAAATGAGAAAAAGAAGTTAAATCATTTTAGTGTTATATTGGTGTGCGTGTGTGGTTTTGATAAATTTCCATAGCCTTCTTTTGTTGAGAGGTTGGCGAAATGAATTTTGCCATTATGAGGATGAAGTGCCAGTTCCAGGAAGGGCCTGGGGAGGGTGCAGACCAGTTGCTAGGCGGCTAGCAGATCGTGATTAGATGCAGAATAGTGTTATTATTCACCACACAGCCAGCGCGGAGCAGAAGACACACACAGACAAGTGTGGGAGGTGAGGGCGCTGGGGTTCGAGCCTCTGCTCACTGTGGGGGGGACAGCCTGCTGGGCACCCACGTTGGCAGCTGTCACCTGCAGTGGAAGGCAGGGCACTGTCTCCATCTCACAGGTGGCAAAACAGAGGCAAAAAGAGGGTGAGTTTAAGCAGCTTTTTGAGATCACTCAGGCTCGGACAGAGGGCCTTCTCAGCTTCTGGAGGAACTTTCACTAAGTTGGTATCAATTCCCTTTTCAGGGGGCATGAGAGTAGGAGTTACTTTAGCTAAAAGGATGGCATTGGTAAGCCAATGCTTGGCCCAAGTCTTGGTGCTTTTTTCAAGCTCTCAAGAGGAACAAAAATGTGTTCCACAACCAGTGGATGGACATCTTTCAGGAAAAGCACTCCAAACCCCTGCAACCCTTGTCGTGGCCTACAGGCGCGACTGCTATTCCCTGGATCTCGTGATCCCAGCAGCTCCCTCCGTCACGCACCTGCGCGCATTCTGGCCGCCCACTCTTCCACCGGGTGGGACCCTTCGTGTGTATTTCCCCATCCTGGAAGTCTAGATGTGCCTGTGATCCTTTCCTTGTGCTGTCCCATTCTTAGCACAGAGGCCCACTCTGGGCACACGGTCCACGAATGCGCACTTTCTCTCTAGCTCTTACCAACACCTGGCATGTATATGTTTATAGTCTGCGTCCCGCTTCCTAGTGTGGGAGCTTCCTAGGGCAGGATGTGCATTCCATCCCCCTCTGTCTCCCCAGGACCTGCCATCTCAGAATATACTTTCCTCTGTGCCAGCTCAGGGACATGTCACCTGCTCCCTGAGGCAGCTGCAGGGTCAGCAGACCTTGTCACTGTGACTCACCACCTGCAGGAAGCAGTGCAAGGGGACTGTGCCACATATAGTGGCTGGCACTAGCTTGTCATTCAGGTTTCTTTGAAAGGGCATCTGTCTGGGGCCAGAGCTAGCTAGTGGTTAAACTATTGATTGTTGCCACTGTCATTAAGGCTTATAGCTGAACAGGTGCTCATGTGGCTCCCAGGAAACACACTTGAGCTTCAGGGAGAGATGTCCCTAGGTAGGACCCTTAACCTGGAGAAATGGCTCAAGCTCCTCAGTGGGCCAATGTGGGGAGATGTCTCTGGGCAAACCAGCCTTTTGGGACCCCTCAGGTCACCTGTTCCAGGGAATCTCATAAACCTTAGAACAACCCCATCCTCACAGAGTGTGGGGTCAAGGAAGAAGAGCCAGGGAGTTTTGAATGGATGCCTTCTGCCTGGTGTGGGGAGAGAGACAGGTGCACTGCCATGCCTGTATGTTTCTCTGTCCTAATGGAAGAAGCCAAGTGGCCTGTGCCTGGTGGCCTCTGAAGGCCTCAGAACATTCAGTGCACTGTTCTTACCTCTTGAGTCTTGCCAGGGCCAGTAGAGGTGGAGTGAACAGCCCGCGCTTTCCCTTCCATCGTGTCTGCTGTGTTGGAACTTCCATGGCCAAGTCATAAGAAAAGCCCAGAGAACAACATCCCCGCGCATCTAGGGTATCTCAGGGAATGATCTTTTGTTTTTGTGAGTGGCCACTAGACAGCCTTATTCTTAATTTCATCCAGTAGTGTCATAATCAGCGCCTCACAACAAATTGGTTGGTAGTTGTGCAGGATTGAATGGTGAATAAAGCTTTGCACCAAGTGACTAATGCCTACAGAGGAATAAACTTTTCTTTTTTAAAATAATTTATTTTATTTTACTTTTTCAGTGTTCCAAGATTCATTGTTTATGCACCACACCCAGGGCTCCGTGCAATACATGCCCTCCTTAATACCCACCACTAGGCTCACCCATCCCCCCAATCCCCTTCTTTCCCAAACTCTGTTTCTCAGAGTCCACAGTCTCTCATGCTTCATCTCCTTCTCCGATTTATCCCAATTCACGTTTCCTTTCCTTCTCCTGTGTCCCCCATGTTACTCCTTATGCTCCACAAGTAAGTGAAACCATATGATAATTGAATTTCTCTGCTTGGCTTATTTCACTCAGCATAATCTCCTCCAGTCCTGTCCATGTTGATAATAATAGTTGGGTATTCATCCTTTTTGATGAAGGCATAATATTCCATCATATATATGGACCATATCTTCTTTATCTATTCATCTCTGTTGAAGGGCATCTTGGCTCTTTCCACAGTTTGGTGATTGTGGCCATTGCTGCTATGAACATTAAGGTACATATGGCCCTTCTTTTCACTACATCTCTATCTTTTGGGGTAAATACCCAGTAGTGCAATTGGAGGGTCCTAGGGTAGCTTTATTTTTAATTTTTTTCTTTTAAAGATTTTATTTATTTGACAGAGTGAAACACAGCCAGGGAGGGAACACAAGCAGCAGGAGTGAGAGAGGGAGAAGCAGGCTTCCCGCTGAGCAGGCAGCCCAATGTGGGGCTCGATCTCGGGACTCCGGGATCATGACCTGAGCTGTAGGCAGAGGCTTAACTACTGAGCCACCCAGGCGCACCTATTTTTAATTTTTTAAGGAATCTCCAGTGTTTTCCAAAGCAGCTGCACCAACTTGCATTCTCATCAACAGTGTAAGGGGTTCCCCTTCCTCCACATCCTCTCCAACACTTATTTCCTATCCTGTTAATTTTGGTCATTCTAACTGGTTTTAAGGTGGTATCTCGATGTGGTTTTGATTTGAATTTCCCTGATGGCTAATGATGATGAACATTTTTTCATGCGTCTGTTAGTCATTTGCATGTCTTCTATGGAGAAGTGTCTGTTCATGTCTTCTGCCCATTTTTTGATGTGATCATCTTTTTTTGGATGTTGAGTTTGAGGAGTTCTTTATAGATCTTAGATAGCAGCCCTTGTCTGTAGTGTCACTTGCAAATATCTTCTCTCATTCTGTGGGTTGCCTCTTTGTTTTGTTGACAGTTTCCTTTGGTGTGCAGAAGCTATTTATGTTGATGAAGTCCCAGAAGTTCATTTTCGCTTTTGTTTCCTTTGCCTTTGAAGACATGTCTTGAAAGAAGTTGCTGTGGCTGATGTTGAAGAGGTTACTGCGTATGTTCTCCTCTAGGTTTCTGATATAGGTTCCTGCCTCACGTTGAGGTCTTTTCATCCATTTTGAGTTTATCTTTGTGTATGGTGTAAGAGAATGGTCAAGTTTCATTCTTCTATACATAGATGTCCAATTTTCCCAGCACTATTTATTGAAGAGACTGCCTTTTTTCCACTGGATACTTTTTTCTGATTTGTCAGAGATTATTTGACCATAGAGTTGTGGGTTCATATCTGGACTCTCTTCTCTGTTTCATTAGTCTATATGTCTGTTTTTGTGCCAGTACCATGCTGTTTTGGTGATCTCAACTTTGTAATAAAGCTTGAAACCAGGTAACTTGATGTCCCCAGCTTTATTTTTCTTTTTCAACATTTCTTTAGCAATTCGAGGTCTTTTCTGGTTCCATACAAATTTTAAGATTGTTTGTTCCAGCACTTTGAAAAATGCTGGTGGAATTTTTATTGGGATGACATTGAAAGTATAGATTGATCTGGGCAGTTATAGACATTTTAACAATGTTTATTCTTCCAATCCATGAGCATAGAATGGTTTACCATCTCTTTGTGTCTTCTTCAGTTTCTTTCATGAGTTCTCTGTAGTTCCTTGAGTACAGATCCTTTACCTCTTTGGTTGGGTTTATTCCAAGGTGTCTTATGGTTTTTGGTGCTATAGTAAATGGAGTGGATTCTCTAATTTCCTTTTCTATATTTTCATTGTTTGTGTATAAGAAAGCAACTGATTTCTGTGCATTGATTTTGTATCCTGCCACAACACTGAGTTGTTGTATGAGTTCTAATAGTTTGGGGGTAGACTCTTTTGGGTTTTCCATATAGAGTTTTATGTCATCTGCAAAGAGAGAGAGTCTGACTTCTTCTTTGCTGGAATTTTCTTTCAGCAGGGACTGAATTAATTAATGGGATTGAATTAATGGGATTGTGTTTTAGGACATGGGAGAAATTGTCAATTATGCCTGAAGATTAAGTCTGCTCTATTAATCAGAAGATGAATAATGAGATGTGTGGGCAGTTTAGAAAGAGGAATTAGCAGGTGGAGAAGTATAGGGGTCAATCTTGAGTCTACAGAGTTTTTGTATTTTTTGAAAAGCATAAAAGCTATTATGTAGTGTTTTAAGATTTAAAGGCAATAAGGACGGGGCCTCATTTTAAAAACAATGAGGAGTGGATTAGGAACAGGAACAGAAAGTTCAAGCTAAAAATTCTTCCACTCTCCTTTAATGGAGAGCATGGGTACCTGGAAGTCACAGATCCCAGGGATTAGGACATGGATATTTTAGGGGGCTGTTATTCTGTCTAAGTGCTGTGAACGTCAGTGATATGTTTTACAATTTTACACATGCACACATACAGTTTGCTCCTAGCTATATGCTCTGCATGAAAAACCATTGCTCACTTTCCATAATCCCCTCCTGTGTTTGTGATCTGGCCTATTGAGGGCACTGCCTCTGGATTATGTTCTCCTCTGTCAACCCACATTATTTGACTTCCTTCTTCTTCCCTGATGTTTTTGCCTGTTGAAACAGACTCATCCTTCAGGGCCTTTGTCAAGTTACCCCTTCCCCACAAATAAGCTCCCTGATGTTATATATGAATGATCTCTATGAAGAAAAATTCCTTACCATCCCCTATACCCCCCCCCTTTTTTTTTAAATATTTTCATTGGTGAAGGTGTTCAGGCAAATTGTGAACCAGGTATACAAGGCTGATTCATACCAGAGAATACCAACCCTGTTAGATATCCAGCTATCACAAAGGGTAAACTTCACCATATAATGGAGACATTTCATCAGTAGGGTATAGCTAGTTGGACCTAGTAAGAGGCTCTAACTTCTGGATAGTAATTTTGCATAGATGATTTTTGGTAGCTTTCACTGTCTTTTTCTAGAATTTTCTCTACTTCATTAAATAACTTTTTTAAAAAGGATTTTATTTATTTGAGAGAGAGTGAGAGAGAACATGAGAGGGGAGAAGGTCAGAAGGAGAAGCAGACTCCCTGCAGAGCTAGGAACCGATGTGGGACTCGATCCCGGGACTCCAGGACCATGACCTGAACTGAAGGCAGTGGCCTAACCAACTGAGCCACCGAGGCACCCCCATTAAATAACTTTCAATGGAAAAATAGCGCATGTACATAGTAAAATGGATAAAAAAAAAAGTAACTCTCCTCATTCTTAGGCCTCTTCCTAGGGGCAGCGGTGTAACTTGCATCCTGTCTCTCTCCAGAAATTGTGTGTGTGTGTGTGTGTGTGTGTGTGTGTGTGTGTGTTTATGTGTGTGGTGTGGGTGCAAATGGGAATATAATGGACACTTTGCTCTGCTCCTTCATTTTCTTCACTTAACAGTATATCTCAGGGATAATTCTATATCTGCACACATAAATCTATTTATTTTAAATGGCTGCATAGTACTTCATTGTATTTTTAGATCGTAAGTTACTTAACCAGTCACCTACAATAGATATTTTGAATATTCTCAATGATTTGCTGTTTCAAACTTTTGAGTTTTTTTTTTTTAAGATTTTATTTTAAAATAATCTCTGCACCCCATGTAAGACCGGAAGTCTCATGCCTCTGGGATCAAGAGTTGCATGCTTTACCCAGCTGAGCCAGCCAGGGCATTCTCAAACTTTTGATTTTTTTTTAAACAAGATTATTGATAGGTCTCCTATTCTTTTAATATAGATATAGCCAAATGTCTCTTTAATGTAGTCATTGTTATTATTATTTTTTGGAGCCCAATGTGGGTCTTGAACTCATGACATGAGATCAAAACCTGAGCTAAGATCAAGAGTCAGATACTTAATGGACAGAGCCAGTCAGGTGCCCCAATGTAGTAAGTATTATACCAATAAGGACTCTTTTTTTACTGAGAGATCTTGAAAAACTAATTAGAAAGGATATTGATATGTGAGTTTGGCTGGCATGGAACTCGAAAGACTTTTCCTTCAAGTTACCTGTTGATCCATCTGCCCTTAAGCAGAATTAAAATAGATATAAAGGAGTGCTTAAAATCAGAGCTTTCCGGAGGGTCCCAAGGAGTAGGAATGGTTGTGGGAGGGTGGGCCAGCTAAGATTATCTTAAAATAGTCACCCCAGCTTTGCTGTTAAGGTGTTGCCGGCCATTTGATGATGAGGTCCTCTGGCCCCTGTAAAGGAATAAGTATTTAGCATTAGGAGGACATTGGATCTTTGTAGCAGCCACAGGTCTAGTTCTGATGTCCTTACTGTAATGGATCGGAGTAAGAAAGGGTCTATCTGAAGAGCCATTTCTGTAGGGAGAATCTTTGTCAAATGTGAGATCTGTGTAGATCATGGAGATGTACTACCTGACAGGTCTGCACAGTTGACAGAGAAAGGTGGAGAATATCTAGGAGTTCCAGTTTCATCCAGGTCCTTACCTTGTCAAGGAACAAGAATTCCTGTCCTCTCAAAGACCCTTCTAGTTGGATAAGAATCAGATTAACATGAGACAGAGTAATAGGAAAAAATAATTTTTTTTTCACACAAATATCAAATTTAATTGGTGGACCTACAGAGAAGCTACATAGACATGGGAATTCCAAGGACAGGCAAAATGAGGTGTATAAGTCATTCTGAGCTAAGGAGAAGGGAGGAGGGGCCTGG
>PITA01001448.1:112949-194648 GCA_004023965.1 Spilogale gracilis
GGGTCTGTCCGCAACCCCTGTAACCTGTAACATCCAAGTGAAATAGATGCTCGAAGCAAATGCCTCTGCAGTCCCCACGGCCACTTGCTGTGCGTTTCAGTGTTGCTAGCTTTTTTAGCTGTGGTTCTAGGAGAGTTTGTAATCCCACAGGCACTGAATCTTTTGTCCTGTCTGGCTCCCTGGCGGTGAGCTAAGGAAAAATGACTGATATAGTCACGCTGCATGTCAGCCTTTCACAACTGACTGAGAAGCTAAGGGGGAAAAGTTGTGCCGTGAAACGAAGCTGGTGCCTCAATTACGGCAGTATGCGTTCATTTGGAATTTATTTGTCTTCTGCATGTGGCTCAGTGAAGCAATTAACAGTAAAGATTTTGTGCCACAGGAAAACCTCAAGAAACTGGAGATGTCACACACAATGACTGTGCTGGCTCTTTGATGCCTTCCCCTGTGACAAGCATTGTCATAACCCCAACTGTTCGGGTGCTTTTAGATGCAGGGACGTATTCAGAATGGGAATTGATCCAGGCAAAAATCAGGCTAAAGGTATGAATATTTAAGAACGTTACATCATGGTTCTTGAAGCTGTTAGGGAAACTTGCTAGTCATTGTGGGATTTACCAAGTTGAAGAGGAAAATGGGATTTTGGAGTGAAAAAGAACTCTTTTCAGGAGGACTGTCCCTATTTGTATGTGTGACTTACCAAAGTTAAGGATTGGTGCAGAAAAAATGAATCTTGGAACACTGGAAAAATAAAATAAATAAATAATTTTTTTAAAAAAGGATAGGTTTCTAATTTGAACTGGTTGGTGAGGCATGGGTCCAAATTAATAAGGGCCTGACTTATGGATTTTTTTTTTAAGAAATGAAATTTTGATACTTTCAGCTCAGGCATTAACATAAACTAACATATGACTTTCAATGTAATTGCCCAGTTGAGCTTTTAGAAGACAAACTTTAATGAAGAGTTTTGTCTAAATGGGATACCAATTTTCATGTGTGCATATTTATTCTTGAAACATGTGAGGGCAAATCTTTTCCTTTTGCTTTTCTTTCTTTTTTTTTTTCTTTTTGCTTTCTTAGCTTTGTTTTTCTGCCTGGGCATGGCTTTCTTGAGGTCCGTGGGCTGAATTAGCACTACAAAATGTCATCAGTGGCATGTGAGTGGAGATATTAGACCGAAGATCTGACCGGAAAGATGAACACCACTTCTGAAATGGTCTAATTTCCGCCTGGAGAGTTGCTTAGAAGTTGTTCAGAACAAATATCAGAGAGTATTTTTATATGTTTGGATCCTCTGGGGTCAGTAAGATTATTGTTGGAGTGAGCAGACAGGTTTTCTTATTTTAAGACTTGATTTTGGTCTGGAAAAACAGGTCTAAAAAGCACTTGTGTATTTCCTTAGATGCGCTAAAGCCAAGGCTCACCAACTTCCCTTTTCACTGTATAGTGTTTTTTTCCCCCATTCTCCCCCCCTCCCCCTTCGGCCCTTAACATTGTCCTGATCTGACACTGGGGAAGAGATGCTTAGTAGAAAAGGACATTTTAATTTATGGCCTGAGGCCTGAGGGTAACGTCTGTCTGCCCAGTCACCCGGCACAGTAGCGGTCATAGGCCAGAGATGATGGTGTTCATACAGTTAATAACACAACCAATATGATTTGTATGTGGAATGACTGAAAAGAATGAGAAGGCAATGATGTAGTAATAGCTGACTCTGAGCTAATAGGGCAGATCATTTCAGCATCGTCTGATTATTTCTTGGTCTAATTTGGGATGGATATAATTTTACCGAGTGATTGGTTTCATGTACTATCATGAATCAAAGGCGCAGCTCTAGAACTCCTAATTCTTGCTCAAAATCTGAGGCATCCGTCTCTTTCAGGTGTCACCAGTTCAACTGGATGGTCGTTGGTGGAACATCCAAAATGTGCAAGTCCCTCTAGGTTGTTGGAGGCTAAATGTGGTTGTCCATCTTGTGATTAAATTGCTGTTGTATGAGAAAAGAATTTATTTTGAATTATATGCAATTAAAGCAGCCAGCACATGCATTACCCCTTTTAAATACTGATATTTGTTCTGAACGACTTCAGGTTAAAGATCATTAGAAATTGGGAAGACAGAGTTCATAGATCCTTATTTTTGCGTTTTAAGGTAATTGGTGGTGAGGAGGTGGATTAGTCAACATAGCTCGGGGTGTGGCTTAGTTCTGAGTTCTGGTCCTCTTTAGCCATGGGGACCCCCCAGTGCATGCCTGAAATCACAGATAATACTGAGTGCTCCATATACTATGTTTTTCCAATACATGCGTGCCTGTGATAAAGCTTAACTTATAGATTAGGCACAGTCAGGGGTTAGTCAACAGTAACAATAAAATAGACCAATTATAAGAATACACTGTAATGAACGTTATGAGAGTACAGTCTCTCTCAAAATACCTTCTTGTGCTGTACTCACCCTTTGATGGAGCGAGATGATAAAATACCTACGGGACGTGATGGAGAAGGTGAATGATGTAGACATTGTGGCATAGCGTGAGGCTCTGTATTTTCAGAAGGAGAATCATCTTCTTCTAGGCCTTGGTTGACTGTGGGAAGTGAACCTGGGGAGAGAGGGATCCACTATAGAGGCAAATCTGGAGGTAAGGTGCTCTGCATGGCTCTAAGAATTTTTTTTTAACAATGGGCAGGTGAATGTCTATCTGTAGTACACAAAAGCAGTAAAGGAGGCATTTTCAGTAAACTCAGGAGTATAAGGAATTCCCAGAGTCCAGCCCCCTTAATTTCATTGCACTTCCTTTGGTCAGTTGGAGTTGGAATCATTTCCCTCTTGGAGGACTGGGTACATTCCCTCCCCCCTCCGCGGGGGTGGGGAGGTGGGGGCACTTTCTAGCAAGCATAGTCTAGGGCATGGATGATCCACCATTAAAATGTTGGGATTGCCTTCTCACAGCTGACTAGATAAGGCAAAAAGAAACAGCCTTTTTCAGGCCCTGTTAAGTTAAAAGCAGAGCAGTTGTTTAGAATTCTTTAGTCAATATAGAAAACATGACATTTCCCTGAGTCTTGGAAATTCAGCTAGCAAAACATTGTTTATTCCCTCCTGGGTGCCTGGCTTTCAATCAGAGTAAGCTGCCTCCAGGTGATGGGATTTGATTTTCTTTGAAATGTGGAAGAGAAAGGGGAAGGATTCAACTTTTGTAATTTATACAGCTTATCTTCAGAAGCTGAAAATATGTAGCATTTCAAGAATCACTTTTTGTCTGACCTTTCAGTAATTTGTCACATTGATTTAATTTAGATGGAAAATTGGTGTTTTTCTTTTTTTAATGGAATGTTAGTGTTCTTTAAAAATCGAATAAATAACGTTGTTACAACTTGAAGAAATGCAGTCTTTAAAAGACTCGATTTTTATTTCTCCCATGAACATGCTTTTCCAAAGTCCTTTTAAGCATCTAAAAATCTGTCCTTTCCTCTTTCCTACCAAATTTGACTGACTTAACCAGGATGAAGCTTTATGGGGAGAAATGTCATATCACAATGTCACAAATTTAATATATTTACCAGTCAGGATGAACTGTGACTTCACGAGTCTTGAGCTGGAGAATATTGCTTAAGCGTTCAGGCACACAAGTGTGTGGTTTAAAATATATCCAGGAAGACTCAAAGAATTTTTATGCTTTAAGAGAAACCTTGGAGGTTCTTTCTGCCTACACTCTCACAGAAATGTGGAGAAACAGTTTGTGAAGGTGGAAAGGGACTGTATGATTTTCTTTAACATGGAGTGGGAGGTCATTTATTTTGTGGATCTACAGCCCCGCGGAGATGTAGAAAGCTAGATGAAGAAAGAGGAGAGCCTTAAGTTGTGGTGATCATCAGAACTTCCTAGGGCACCAGGATCCTTCGGTATGGAGACACAGAAAGAGAGGGGCTTAGGAAGCCTGCTGTCCTGTCGGCAAGCATAGAAGGGACCCCAATGGAAGGTGTCAGTGGGGTGATGTAGGTATAGTAATAGCCAGGCATACAGGGTGGGAAGGCAATTAAGAAAGCCTTCAAAGAGAGGGAAATATACCAGCTGGGGCCTTTAAAATATAAATGGATTTTGCCAAGCAGAAAGAGAAAGAAATGGCATTGAAGGAAGTGGAAAGGTGGGCAGAGCTTGAAGCAAAGCCCGGGATGAAAGGGCATGGGGATGTTTGGGAGACGGTCAGCTGACTGGTGTGGGGGGTGGCACTGTATGGCGGGGTGTGTTTATGTTGGGGAAATTGGTTCTGGAGTGGATGAATCCGCAAAGCTGGGATCGGGTGGAGGAGAGCTTTGAGCGCCATAGATCCCTTGGGAAGGAGTTTCAACTTTATCTTGTAGACATGAAACCTCAGGGTTTTAGGTAGGGCAGCACCATAGCTAGATCTTTGCTTTAGAAAAGTAATCCCAGGAGCAGGCAGAAGCAAGCAGGTGGAGGCAGGCTTGCTGGGGCCAGAGGGGCTAGGTCGGAGTCCTGGAAACAGTCCGAGTGAAATAACCAGAATTTGGGCCAGTGCAGTGGTGTAGGGATGGAACAGATGGGCATCTGGGAGTCTTTCGTGGGAGAGTCGTGCATACTTGGTGATGGAGATGAGACAAGGAGGAGTGAAGTAGATGGGTTTCTAGGCTGGGTTATTCAATTGGTACAAAGGAGAAAGAGAGCAGAGGAGGAAGTTTTGGGATAAAGATACTGTTTTTTACTTTGTTTATGGTGCTCTTCAGAGGCTGGGTGGGAGATTGAGCCAGAAGGCCCTCAGAAGCAGCTGAAAGGATGAGATTGCCTGTGAAAGGGATGAAAATTTAGATGAAGCTTTGGGGGCCATGAGGAGACGAGGTGGAAACTGAAACAATTGATTTTTCAGGGGGCAGGAGTGGAGTCCGATGAAGAGAGAGGCGAGGATGCAACTTGGGGGAGCACTGAGGTCTGGGGAGAGGAAGGGAGCAGGCGGAGGTGGAGACACAGTGGACAGGAGGTAGAAGGCGAGAACTGTGTTGTAGAGCCAAAAAGAAGTGGGTTTTAGGAAGGAGGCCATGCAAGAAACCAGTAGAATGAGCAGCAAGAAGAAGCCATTGGATGGGGCTGTAGGGAGACTTCCCCTCCTCTGGGGCCCAGACCACCTGGTTCCGGGAAAGCAGTGGCGGTTGGGGGTGGGGGAGTGAGTCCGAGTGCAGAGATCAGGGGGCTCTGGGTGCCAGGCAGAAGCACACTGCCATTTCAAGAAGCAGGTGTGCTCAGTCTGGCTGGAAGTCTCTACGGTTTATTTTAAGTGTGCAGCCGGAAGAGGGCAACTTCTCTGACCTCCATAGTTTTACAACTGTAACTCTCTGTCCCTGCTTGTATTCCTAGGACTTTATTTAATTGGGTTGTCTAAAACCTCTGTGGACTTTCAGATCATGGTTCTTGCCATCGTCCTTCCTGCCACCAGCCCCCTCTAAGCCTGCCTCCCCCTCTCTCCTTTCCCCTTCCCTGACCCTCCCCTGCCCAGACACACACATCACTTTCTTGTGTAATTACATTGAAAGTGCCCAAACTTCATTCATCTGTTTCTGCTTCTGATGTTTTTATTTTTATTTTTATTTTTTATTTTTTATTTTTTTTAAAGATTTTATTTATTTGACAGAGAGAAACACAGCCAGAGAGGGAACACAAGCAGGGGGAGTGAGAGAGGGAGAAGCAGGCTTCCCGCGGAGCAGGGAGCCCGATGTGGGGCTCGATCCCAGGACTCCAGGATCATGACCTGAGCCGAAGGCAGTTGCTTAACTAACTGAGCCACCCAGACGCCCCATTCTGATGTTTTTAATTAGCTTTCCTGCAAGGGGGGAAGTGTCTTCAAGTGATTTCTATTTATTGCAGGAACAATAACAATTTATGCTAATCTTGTATTGCCTAAGAAGACCAGAGAGCCTTGTCTTTGGAAAGCTTGAAGAAGGTAAATGCACATTGTTTGGCTAAATGAGGAGGTGAGGAGCTCAGTTTACAAGGTTCTGGGAGGGTTGGCAACTCACCCAAAGGCAGGGCGACCCTCTAGACTGTCAGCCTCCTTGCTTGAGAGCCGGGCTCCCTGTCAGCCAAGCGTCAGCCCTGCATGATATGTGGAAAAGGACCTCGGAGAGCTTAGGAAACCTAAATTTCCTTTTCTGAACCTTACTCCCTGTGTGACTGAGCCCTGGCTTCTTTATCTGCAAAATGGAGGCGGCAGTCCCACGCTGTACGCTTTTTGAGGTTGTGGCAAGAATCGGATTAGTGGACGAACGCCAGAGGGCTTTGTGAATGCCGAGTGGTACACAGCCCCTGCTGTTACTCATTTCTTTCTCCTTTAGGAAGGTAGTGAGAGAAAGGTTTATTGAATTTTTTCAGTGTGTCCATCCCCCAGGTAATGCCATTGAGTAAAACCAGGCAGATTTTTAATTTCTTCCTGTGGTACAACATACATGATATAAAATGTATCCCTTTAACCATTTGTAAGTGTGCAGTTTACTGGCATTAAGTCAGTTCACGCTGTTGTGTCACCATCACCACCATCCCCCTCCAGACATTGTTCTCTTCCCAGATGGATACCCTGTCCCCATTAAACACTGACTCCCCATTCTCTGTTCCCCAAACCTGGCAACCACCATTCCCCTTTCTGTGTATGCACTTGACCACTCCGGGTACTTTGTATAAGTGGAATCATATGGTATTTGTCCTTTTGATTCTGGCCTGTTCCATTCAGTCTGATGCCTTCAGGGTGCATCCAGGTTGTAGCAGGTGCAAGAATTCCATTCTCTTTCAAGGCTGAGTAATAGTCCATTGTATGGGCAGGCCACGTCTTGTTTACCCATCCCTCTGTGGATGCGCTGATGCGTATCTGGGTCATTCCCACCTCCCGGCTGTTGTAAAGGACTAGGCTAGGAGCAAGGGTACGCAAGTCTATTTGAGGCTCTGCTAGTGATTCTTTTGGTAGCAAGTCCAGACAGGGGACTGCAGGCTGAATTTCAGCCTGAGAGATGGGACCGTAGCGTTGGCTTTGTGGCTCTCCCAGGGAACTGTGGATGGAGACTCCTGGAGTCCTGGTCGACATCCTTGGCCAGCCAGGGCCTGTCTTGTGTCCTTTCACAGGTAACTTGTGGTCAAGCCCCAGCTGCTTAGATTGTGAAACCCCTTACGTGTCCGTGTCCACTGTCCTGCCCTCACCCGGGGTTGCAGATAAGTCCGTCCCTCCCGAAGTCATGGCCAAAGTCAGAGGGCCCTTGATCCAGGAGCATTAGTGCCTCACCTTGACCTCAGCTTCCCACAGCAGAGCCCACCAGCACTGGCTCCCATGGAGACCCTAGTTCTCTCCTTCTACTGTCCTGGGTCTAGGGGTTAATTCGTACACAGAAACCTTACTTCCCACTCTGTTTTCCAGGGAGGGAATGATCCACAGAATAAGGAGCCATTTTCTCTTACAAGCTCTTGACAGCTACAGCTAAGCAGAGTACCTCATCTGTACTGGCCGTAGTCTGTTACTCTCCACGCGCATTCTGAAGAGGAAGGAGCATGGTGGGAGCAGAGCAGGGCAGGGGGCACCTGAGAATCTAGCAGGTCTCAGACCAAACTCTAACAGCTTGGTCACTGCCACTAAAGGGCTTCTCTCCCTTCTGGAAAGTAGATGTGGTCAGCCCAGCAAACTCAGGAGAAAAACCACTGTGGTGTCATCAGCGTCAGGGACTAGAGGGACAAATAGGGAACCCAAAAACAAGTGCATGGACTCCCTGGCATAAAATCATCCATGGCGGGGCGCCTGGGTGGCTCAGTCATTAAGCATCTGCCTTCAGCTCAGGTCATGGTCTCAGACTTTGGGGATTGAGCCCTGCACTGGGCTCCCTGCTCGGCAGGAAGTCTGCTTCTTCCTCTCTCACTCCCCCTGCTTGTGTTCCCTCTCTAGCTGTGTTTCTCTCTGTCAAATAAATAGATAAAATCTTTTTTTAAAAAATCACACATGGTGCTAGAATCCGGTCTTTCCTCCCTGATTTTTCTTATCTCTGACATAGCTCTCATTCAGCCTCCTGGAGGATACTGAAAGGGAACATATGCACAGTTGTCCATGGTTTTGTCCACCTAAGAGCCCTTACCATGAAGTGAATCCCTGTTAGTTGACCCTAGAGACAGAGGTAAGGAGGGGAGACAGTTGGGTTCAGGGCATTCCAAGTTGCCAAGAATCGGTTTCCTTGGGTGAAATCTATGGGCAGTGTCTGACTCCATTCATCCCTATGAGAAATCTGCTGTGGGTCTTTTGTATTTATATTTCATAATCGTTCTGGTTGGTTCCAGAAGGTTTCTGTCTCTGTGAGGCACATGGTACCGTGAGGGAGAATCCTACTTGAACAGTGTTTGGTCGATTTGGGCAGATCTTTGTTCTGATATTTTCCATTTGGTTCTTTGGTGGAAAGCTGATCTTGCCCCTCAGGTTTATATAATTAGATAGAGACATGATGGTAGCTGAGCAACTTCTCTCGAGTTTATGTGCCGGAAGGAGTGCTGTCTGAAGACTCAAAGTTAATTGCTCTAAGTAGAGTGAATTCTTCTCACTGGAAGGAATTAAAAAAAAAAAATATATATATATATAAAAGTATATGTATATATGTATGTATGTTTGTATTTTCTTTGGTCTGTGATGGAGTTATACTCTTGTCAGATGGGTAAGACGAGGAAGAGAAAAGTACATTTCCCTTGCTTGAGTATCTCTTTGATGTTGACTAAAGAACAGAGACCCTGAGGCTCCTGTGTGGGGATGACCTTGGCCCTTCTAGTGGTTTCTTTTGATACATGAGGGTTTGTCTCTAATTATAACTTGTAGAAGCCATGTGTAATGTCTCTCTGAGGAAAAAAGAGTTGCTCCTTGAAGTCTAGAGACAGGGAATGACTCAGTGGAGCGTGGTTTCTCCTTGCTGTGTGTGCACAGAGCCCAAGTTCTGGGGCCTGGAGTGGGCAGTGGAGAAGCCCACTTCTGTTTCAGGCCTCAGGGAAGTTCTGCCCCCCAGGCCGAGCGTGGGACCCAGGCCCCACCTGGTGGCAGATGAAGGAGGTGACAGGGGTGGCGGTCATGGCGGCCCCTGAGGCTTTGGCCTCTGCAGCTCGCTCACCACAGGGGTCTCTGCAGAGAAATGAGCTCTCTGACCCTACATATCCTGGTTGTATTTTCAGTATGTTGCTCTGCCTTTGCAGAGCTCACTTCACAGTTTCAGGCAGAAAAGTCTCCCCCACTTGGCATCATGTATGCCTTTGTTTGTTTCAAAAAATAACTTAGTACTTGCGTGTCCCCACCAAGTAATTAACCCCATGCGCTAGCACGTGTTACGCCAACACATACTTCAATTACATCCTTACCTGTAGGCGAGAATTAATTAATGTTTATGACAAGCTCCAAAATTTTCTTGGAATAGAGGGACCTGTGAGGAATCTAGAAATTTGAGCATTACCTTCTTGTTTGCTTGGGGTTGGGGTGCTGTCCACCGAGACGGACGCGAGCTTTCTCTGCAGGAACCATTGTGGGAGCATCCCTGTTTGCTCCAAGGTGACTGCCACCGTGTCATTCTGCAGGGTGGCAGGCGGGGGGGTGGGAGCTGCTCCCACCCCGGTGGACATCCCCGTGTCCCTTTGCACGAGGACGCCTTTGCGTGTGTGCCCTGCTTTGCCGACCGAAGTCCAATGGGGAGTGATGCTGGCTGAAAAAGGGCGGCAGTGCTGGCGATTGTTGTTCCTGTTCCTTGAACGGAGTAGCCCCTGGGGAACCCGTAATTCCTAAATCTAAGCCCCTTCTTTTTCTCCTTCTTTGTTCACAGCGGGGCGTTTTCTGAAGTGGTCTTAGCGGAAGAGAAGGCCAGCGGCAGACTCTTTGCAGTGAAGTGCATCCCTAAGAAGGCGCTGAAGGGCAAGGAGAGCAGCATAGAGAATGAGATCGCTGTTCTGAGAAAGTAAGTGTCCCAGGGGACAGCCTTCTTCCCTCACTACCTTCAGATTATTTGGGTCCCCATCCAGGGCAAGGAGAGGCCACCAGGAGCTGGACGCCTGGAGGTCAACGAGGCTGATCAGAATGCTGGAGGGGGTGGGCATTGATACCAATGACTGATGTTCCCATGGTGCATTCAGAGCACTTGCATATATCTCTCCCTATCTATCTATCTATCTACCTACCTACCTACCTACCTACCTACCTACCTACTATCTCACCCCTTTTGTGGCAGCCATTAGAGTTACAGTTTCCAAAGAACATACTTGGTTTTGATCTTACTCTAGCTTAGGGACCTGGAGCTGGTCACTGAACTCTGAGCCTTCCCCATGAACAGGAGTTAAGAATCTCTGCCCCGCTGGGGTCCTCAGGAAGAAGGGAGGTGGTGCCTAACAAGCAATTCTAGGGCACTTTCCACGGCACCTGCTACATCATGAGGCATAGTGCTCAGTAGAGGGTAGCTGGCGCCGTCCCTGCTGCTCGTACTGTTTCTGGTGTCTTGTTGTCAAGGCTCGATTTTATAAGCAGGAGATGAAGCTCAGAATAAAGTCATTTGTCCAGTGTCTTGCAGCTCCTAGGCGCCAGAGCCTGGAGTGCCAACACCACCAGAGTCCTTCGCACACTGTTTAATGGGTCTTCCTCCTGCCACTCACATGGCCCCTGGCATCCAGCAAGTTCCACAGAGAGTGCTTCACCTCTTTCGTTGGGTTTTGATTTTGTTCACTGTGTGTGCTAGAACCGAATCAAAGTCCCACCTCCAGCATAGTGGCACAGACAGAGCCATTCTGATGTGGCTGGATCCCACCAAACATGATGTCTTAATGGTTTGCTGTCCAGCCTGCTCCCAGTGTCGTCATGATCAGGCCATCCCCCTGTGTCTCACAGGGTTGGGGGAACAGATCCTCATAGGGTACCTGCTTTTGCATATTTGGGGAGTGTATCTGAGGATTATGTCGTGAAATTTTTAGCTTCTATTAATAAAAGATGTTAGAAATATCCTTGAAATTTCTGGGATTTGGAGTCAGCACAGAGCCAGAATCTATGCACAGATAAGCAAAGCAGAGTGGGACCAAGCCTTCTAGGGGCTGAAAACACGATGTTACCTACTCACATTCTTCCTGAATAACCCCTCTTCCGCTTGTCTCTCTGGGGCCCCAGTGCCTGCTGAACGATGCTCCGTTGCCGTCAGTACAAACCCAGGGCCACCGGCGTGGTCAGGATGGTTTGTCCTGTTCTGTGTATGTGAGATGTGTTTCAGAACAAATGGTCTCAAGAGCTTTTCAGGGGAAGGATTTTTCTTGTTTGTTTGGTGGGTTTCTAGGTTCTCTAGATTATCTGTTGGAGACCAGTTTCAGATTGTCCTGGGGAGGATTGCATGAAATGATCTATGGAAGAGAATTTGGGACAACAAAGTACTCTAAGTTCATTAGCATCAAGCAGGAAAACACCATGTAAATGAAACATTTATTTAAATTGCTCATTTTCCAATATGAAATCAGCACTTGGGGAAGAGGGCGGTTGCTGGGTCTTGCAACCACGTTGCAGATATTTGACATTTCAGCTGGAATTCTGAGTGGGCCCAGAACCTTCCAGAGCTTTGACTGTGGGCACAGGGGCTGCCCACTGCCGAACTGAGAATGGCACCTTTATTTTTAGGTGACTTCCTTGTAGGCTTCAAAGCCACAAAACCAGGGAAGTTGGTTTTTATTCTCAGTTATTCTGTGTCTCCTTGGTTAAGGGGCGCAGGCAGAGACTTCAGAAGCCAGTCCTGGTTTATGCTGTGGTCATTCTGCTTAGTGTCTCAACCCGGTGCCTGTGTCAATAACCACATCGAGGGAGAGGGCACTGAACAGCAGGGAGAGCTGGAGTTTGGAGTAACTCATTTTGGTCATTTCTCACTATGAGCTGTTGAAGTTCCTTGAAGTGTGACTCTTCTTTCAGGAATAAAGAACGAAGAAATGATTTCTCAAGGGGTAGAAGGTGATAAACCTGCCATGCTGATTTATTGTGGTTTTTTTTGTGGGTTTTTTTTTGTTTTGTTTTTTGTTTTGTTTTCTGCAAATGATGTATAAGTGGAAGAAGAGGCATTTCTGCATCATAAGCAGCTAAAAGCAGGGGCCCCTGCGTGGCTCACTCGTTAATAAGCATCTGCCTTTGGCTCAGGTTATGATCCCAGGGTCCTCGGATCAAGCCCCGCATCAGGCTCTCTGCTCAGCAGGAAGCCTGCTTCTCCTTCTCACTCTCCCTGCTTGTGTTCCCTCTCTAGCTGTGTTTCTCTCTGTCAAATAAATAAAATCTTTTTTTTTTGCATTCACTGATTTTTTATTTTTTTTAATTTTTTAAAATTAATTAATTAATTAATTTATTTTTTTGTTACTAAAATTTTTTTTCCAGTGTTCCAAGATTCATTCCCCATTCCCCACACCCAGTGCTCCACGCTTTAGGTGTCCCCAGTACCTACCACCAGGCTCTCCCATCCCTCCACCCCCCTCCCTCCAAGTCCCTCAGTTTGTTTCTGTGTCCAAAGTCTCTGTTGTTTCGTTTCCCTCCCTAGATTACCCTAGTTCCCATTTACTTTCCTTCTCCCACTGTCCTCCAGTTTACTCCTCATGCACCGCAAGTAAGTGAAACCATGCGATTCTTGACTTTCTCTTCTTGGCTTATTTCACTCAGCATAATCTCTTCCAGTCCAGTCCATGTTGAAAATAAATAAAATTTTTAAAAAAAGATTATAAGTGGCCCAAAGTAAAGTGTATGAGTGGTAAAGCAAAACAGTTTGGAAAACTGTTAGAATGCTATCATTGCAACATTCAAACATTTAACCAATATTTACTAAATTCCTATGTGTTAGGTGACACTGCTAGGCACGGAGGTTAGGAAGATAAGATGCAATTCTGGCCTTCTCGGAGCTTCCAGCCATGTTACAAGCAATTGAGATAATGTAGAAAAGGTCTCACCAGGGTTTCAGGATGCAGGCTGCCCAGTTTTTCCTTCCAGGAGTGGTGTGAGCCAGGGTTTCCTGGAGGAGGTAGGTCCACACAAAGAGTATTTGCTGGGGCAGAAACGGGGGGTTTGTCCAACCAGGATGGAGCCACCCCAGCAGCAGTCAGGGGTGGGAGGCAGGCTGGTGAGCTGGGAAGTGGCTCATTTGACTGGGGCAGATGGTTCAAGGTGAGGCACAGAGACCTGAGGATGGAGAGGTTGCACTGAGAGGGGATCGGTATCTTGCTTTGAACTCTGAACATCATTCTGTAGACAGTAGGGAGCCACTGAAGGGTTTTAATGGAAGAACTTCGTGATCAGGATTATTTCATTAAAATAATTGTGGTGCGGGCGCCCAGATGGCTCTGTTAAATGTTTGCCTTCGGCTCAGGTAGGATCCCAGTGTCCCAAGATTGAGCCCTGCATCGGGCACCCTCCTCAGCGGGAAGCCTGCTTCTCCCTCTTTCACTTCCCCTGCTCCTGCCCCTCTCTAGCTGTGTTTCTCTCTGTCAAATAAATAAATACGATCTTTTAAAAAAGAAAGAGTTAATTGTGGTAGAACACAGGATGGATTGGAGGGGGCCAGACTCAGTGCAGGGGGAGGCCATCAGAGGAGTCTGGGAAGCAACACTTCAAGACAGGAGCTGTGAGCCGGGATGGGAGAAACAAAGATGAGGGTGTGCACAAAATGGAATGCCCAAGACTTAGGGATCTGGAAGAAGTGGGGAGAGAGTTGAGAAGAGATAGGGTTCTAGGATAACCCTCAGGTTTCTAATTGGATGACTGAGATCGGAAGTGCGAGCACTGGAGGGTAGGTGATGAATTCTGATTTAGACCCACTGATTTGTGGGTCTTGGGTGGCCAGGTGGGGATGGCCAGTTTACTAGCTAGGTCGGGAATGTGGCTGTAATCTGGGCTTGCTGGATGTTCAAACTTACTGGAACAACATAGAACAAAAAACCTTGTGGTAATTTCTATAACCAGATCATTTAGATGAGGTCCCAAAGAGACCTACTTTATTCCAGATTCTGCTATATACCCCCGTCATTTGTGTATTTCTGGGCCATTTTTTATCTAAGCAGGCCTGTCTGAGCATGGCTTGTCCTCTGATGTGCTGAGCTCATTGCAGGGTGAGAGATTTATGTCTTTCATTGAATCGAAGTAATGTAACTAACTTATCCTTAAGGGTGTCTTCATACTTTTTCTGAAAATAGTTCCATAATGAATTTCCTACTTGATAAGTATGTATGAAAGCAGGTTCAGAGGGAATAGCAAGTGACAAGCATCATGGTGGACAGTCGCTATGTGGCAGAGAGCTGCTGGCCTGACTTTGTCACTCGGGGTAGAAATATCCCTGATTTCATGTGAGTTTCCCCAGCATCATGGCTGGTTTTCACCCCACGAATGGAGTCTTTTTTGCCTTATGGGATATCATATCATTAGTGTTACATCCCCTCATTGCATTATAGAGCCTATAGTTTTTGTGCTCTTATTTAGTTAGAGAGCAGTCACTACCCAAATCTCATTTCAAGACAGCACACAAGCCATTTTTTGGAGAAAGAGAAAGGCAGATATATAACCAGGCTGCATTTAAAAAATGAGAGATAAAGAGAAAAGGAGATGGAAAACAAATATATGTAGAGGATCCCTTTTCCTAACGATGGAGGTCTGGGGGGACCAAGGCTCAGCAAAGTTGCAGAGGCACCATCTGAATGAAACGTGGCCCCAGAGTCCAACAAGCTGTTCCACTGCATGCTTTGTAGGCTGCAGAGATTATCTTGTGGTGGGGGGTGGGGTGGGCAGGGGGCAGGGATCTGGGTAGGACAGCTTTTAAATTGGATGTTCTCCACCTCCACCTGGGTACAGTGGGGAGTCTCAGCTGAACATCTTTGTCATTTTCTCCCTAAATCAGCGGCTCTCTACCCACATTAAAATTCCGTGGGATGCTTTTCTGACCATCAGATGTTCAGGCTGCATCCGAGACCAACTGTGTTGGAGGTTATGGGGGGCGCTTTCCCTGCTCCCTACCTAGAGACAGGGCCACACAGCTGACTGTGTTGGGAAGAGCTGCTTAGGGCCCTTGCCTCCTAGTCTCACCACCCAGGGGGTGAAAGTGCTCTTCTGTGCTCAGCAACATGGAAAGAAGTATCCACACACAAACATGCCAGATGGTGCTTCCTTTAGGTGAGACGTTTCAGTTAGAGGAGGGAACTCAGATATGGTCCCTTGCAAAGAGCTGGAGTTCATTGGAAGCAAGGGCAATTGACTTGAGCCTGCCATCCTGTTCGTGGGGAGCAGGCAGCTGCCACTGGCTGGGTTCAAGAAGAAAGAGGAGTGGGAAGAGCCATTCCTGGACTGAAGAAGCTGGTATCAGGGTTGGTTGGGGCAGCACGACTCAGTGACAGGGACATGATCAGAAGGGGATCAAGGCCGCTAAATGTGGCCAATGCCAAAGCCCAGGATTCCCCGCTGCCAAGGTTAGGAAGGGCTACAGGAAGTGTGGTGAGGCTGGGCTTTCTGGAGAGTGAGAGTGAACTGACACTTAGGCACCAGCAGAACTCCAGAGGCCTGGCAGCTCCTTGCAGTAGCTTGATCCTTTGGTTTTCTTAGACCAGACACATTTCTCTCAGTGCAGACTACCGGGGGGGGGGGGGGGGAGGAAGGCAGCTTGAGCACCCAAAGGCGAGGACAGCTGGTTTTGTATTAGTAATAGCCTTCAGAGAAAGGTTTCCCCGTAGATGAACTCATTGAAATCTGGCTTGCTTCTGTTCCTGCAGCTTTGTTCTCATAGCAGGCTGGCCCTGTTCGTGTCCTGAAATCACTGCCAAATGCCAGTTTATTGTGTATATTAGAGAAACATACGCTTCAACGGAAATTCATTGATTCAGGGTGAACAAAACCACTGTTCCCGTGGCTAAGCTGGTAAAGCAGATACTTGGGAGTTTCTCAGTCACCAAGACAGCTTTTGAAGGATCTAGCTGATCTATTTCAAAGATGGTATTGTAACAGAGGGAGAGGACCTTTTCTTTGGAAAAGTCGTTTGGAATTAAGGACACAGGCAGGAAGTATGAAGAGTCATGGCAGAGGCTGTGTGATAACCAACAGAGAAGGAGGGGTATATCTTTTATGATCCTGAAACCCTTGCCTACCCCCAGAAAACCCTTAGTGCAAGGTCCTTAATGTTGAAAAAACATGCCATTCCTTTAAAATAGAGGTTGCGGTGGGCGCGGGGCGTGATTTGGTGGATGGTGATGTGTGACTGAAGCCGCAGTCTTGCCAGGCTTGGAGCAGGCGCATGTGGGGGCATCTGCCGAATGACCCCAGGCCTGCTGGCAGCTGGACACAACCCAGCCAGTCCCTGTTCAGACCAGGCTCTGTGAAGGCATCGAATTCCAAAGCAAAGCTCTCTTCCCTATGGCCCTAGTAGAGACTCGAGCTCAGTCTTGCCTGATTTGCTCTGTTGCCCCCTCTTTTGCTTTGCACTCAGGCTTCTCTGTTTCTGGAAGCCCTGCGGGTCTGACTGTCGAGGGAGGAGTCTTTCCCTGCCAGCCAGACAGTAAACTCAACTTTGCTCTGACCATCATTTGGCACTTGTTGTGTTTCAGCCTAACATTGTACATGCAGTTAAGAAATCAAAGGTCTATTGCCAACCCTGCTGTACAGCCAGAAAAGCTAAGTTCTGTGCTTCCTAGTGACCTGGTACTTTGTCCTGGCAGATAATCTAGGAACATTTTTTCTTATTTGATTTGAGACCTAGAATCAATCTATTTTTTTTTTTAAAGATTTTATTTATTTGACAGAGAGAAACACAGCTAGAGAGGGAACACAAGCAGGGGGAGCGAGAGAGGGAGAAGCAGGCTTCCCGCCGAGCAGGGAGCCCGATGTGGGGCTCGATCCCAGGTCTCCGGGATCATGACCTGAGCTGAAGGCAGTTGCTTAACCGAGCCACCCAGGCGCCCCGAATCAATCTATTTTTATTATTGTAATTGTATTATTATCAAGATATGTTATTTTATTTATCAAAATCTTGGACATGGCTTACAGAACTCCAAGAGTGGAGGGAAAATAGAATTGGTGGTATCCATTACTAGAAAGAATGAATATTTGAACTAGCCTGAGCAGGCATGTTGGTTTTCCTGTCTGGTGACCAGGAACCTCTGGGGCCTCTCCCTGCCTATGGCTTTTGCTTCCCAAACATTGCCTTCAGTGTGGCTTTTGTGGACTGGCCAGCCTGTCCTCAGTACTGGCTCCCACAGCTCTCTGAAATGAGAGCGTAAATGCATGTCTCATGTTAATTCCACAAGGTCACCTGCATAACGGAATCCAAACTCCTTTGTGAATAAGCTCCCCGGTTCGTGATCTCACTGTCTTGTGTGGACCTCCCTGCCCCCACATCCCACATCGTAGTTGAGGTCTCCCCAAAAGGAACTCCTGGACAGGCTATTCAGGCCTCCGCCTCTCCCCGCCACTCCAGCCTCCATCAGGGTCCATGCCTCAGACTGAGATGCCCTTCCTTGAAGATCCCCCCCTTTGATTGTCCCTTCCCTCTGAGACCTTACATCCCCAGTGTTTACCCTCTGTCCCTCCTGCCTCTGCCCGTGAGACCTGCTTCCTGAATCTAGCCCTGAACGGAAGGCATGAGGATAAAGACGGAGGCCGGGGTTGGGTGGGGACTCAAGGGACAGAAGGAGGTTAGAAGCACTGAGCTGGGGTACTGAGGAAGGGAAGAGAGACTGGAGGAAGGAAGGCATGTGTCCTGATTTACAGGCCTCTCTGACTTTGTGACCCAGAGGATGACAAGTGCCTCAGCCGACATGGACATTCCAGAAGAGGAGGCAAGTTTGAAGGGAAGGTGTTTCCTATGGCAACAGAGCGGACTTAAAACCAATCTGGCTGTTTTTACCACCTTTTATACTATATATATGACTCCGCAGGTATTTCGAGTAGTTGAAGAAACAATGTGTTTTATCGCACTTTTCGAGACTGTCAGTTCCTTGCAGGCTTGTTTCCATGCATTAACTCCCTGCAGCCTATTCTGGTGGCTGGGGAGTCAGCCTCCTGTGGGCTGCTTGGCGGTTTACATTCCTTTAATAATATATCCTGGCGAATGTTTTCCCTCTTCTTCTGTGAATTTACTTAGCTAATGATGTCTACAAATTTCACTTAAATGATTCCAACAGAAAAGTATCTGTATTTTGTAACCTAATATTCCTACAAAGTCAGAAGAGCTTATATTGGAGGGTCACACAGTAGGAGCAAGTAAGTACAGGAGTGCTGGGCTACATGATAATGGCAAATGCGGAAACACAAATGAATATACACCGACCATTTGTTGTGACTCTTCTGTTAAACTTTACGTCTTGCAAAATTTGTCCTCTGCATGGTTTTGGCATTACTTAAATGGGCAGATAAATGGTTTTGGTGAAGTTTTACTTATAAGTGGTCATGTAGTTTAAACTAGGCATAATTTGGTGAATAAATTATATTTTATATACCGGAAGTCCAAGATTGTCATTGGAGTGGTTTAAACAGTCACCATTT
Source organism: Spilogale gracilis (assembly GCA_004023965.1). Lineage (NCBI taxonomy): Eukaryota > Metazoa > Chordata > Mammalia > Carnivora > Mephitidae > Spilogale > Spilogale gracilis. The sequence continues at coordinate 131,464 of PITA01001448.1, forward strand.
TAAAGTTGTGTGACCGACTGACTTCTTGAAGTCAGCTTAAAATTGAGGCCAGAGTCTTAAGTGACTAGTCTGAAGTTTATAGGATGAATGTAACTAAAGAAATAATTTCTGAAGTAGTAATTGCATGGCACTTGATAAATGGGATTCAATATCCAATTTTTAGCCATTTGTACTTTCTTTTAGAAATATTTTTCAATGGATAAAGAAGTTATATATATATGGTGGAATACTATGCAGCCATAAAAACTTTCATTTTCATTTGCAACAACGTGGATGGAAATAGAAGGTATTATGCTAAGTGATGTAAATAAATCAGAGAAAGACAGCAGGGCTGGGGGTCATAGGTCAAAGGGAGGGCAAAAAATGAAACAAGATGGGACCTGGGAGGGAGACAAACCGTAAGAGACTCTTAATCTTAGGAAACAAACTGAGGGTTGCTGGAGGGGAGGGAGGGTGGGAGAGAGGAATGGGGTGGCTAGGTGATGGACATCAGGGAGAGCATGTGCTTATGTTGAGAAAAAAATTAAAAAAATATTTTTCCAATAGTGTTGACTTGTCAGATTCAGACACGTGGTAGGTCTCAGTGGGGAATCCAAAGGCAGCAAGGATATTGCTGAACAAATGCTGTGCTATGTTAGATGTGCTGTGCTGTCTTCGTTCTTGCTGAAGGCTGCAGAATTAGGGAGCCAAATGCATGCATGTGTACGTCTCTGTGCATATAAACACGTGTGTGTGCCAGAGCCCGCTTCTCCCCCTCTCTCACTCCCCCTGCTTGTGTTCCCTGTCTGGCTGTGCTTCTCTTTGTCAAATAAATAAAATCTAAAAAAAAAAAAAAAAAAAGGCACTGTTTGTGGGATAAGTCCACCTGCTCCAGAAAGCACAGAATTTTCATTCATTAAGTTTTATACATCAGTATGTATCCTTTTTCTAGGTCTAAAGGTAAACTTACAGAAAGCAGTTTTCACTCAAGCATTAAGTATTCTTTCTGGTGAGTCTCTTAGTCACGCCAACTAAGAGACTTGGTGAGCAAAGGGATAAGGCAGCTGTTTCTTTAAAATGAAGGTTTCCCTGGGTTGAATTCAGTTGCCTGGTGTGAACTGTATTTCCCTGATTCCAAACCCAGTTCCCTTGCTGGGAATGCCTGGTGTGGTGGTGTTTTGTGTTTGCCTTTGGTTTAATCCTGGTAGGGTCCCTCTGGGACAAAGCCATTGACTGGGTCGATGGAGGCTCCCACACCTGCTTGTTCTACTCAGGTGTTCCTGAAAAATGTCAATACAGTGGTTGAAATTTTGATGGATTTGTTCTTGGGCGCAGAGTTCATTCATTCATTCGTTCCTTGTTTGCCTTTTTTCCTTCCTTTTTTTTTTGAGTGCTTCATTTTTTAATACCTCACGGAAGATTAGTAGGAATAGAGAAGGTGATGCACCTTGAATAGAGAACTATTCTTCTAGAGAACTATCTATCTCTTGAATAGAGAACTCTGATCCGCCAAGAGTATCTCATGAATAAGTTGCTGATTATCATTTATACCACAGTGAAGCTGAAAAAAACCCACCAAGTTGTGTATTGATATAATTTCCTGGAGGAATATGGCAAGTAGTTTTTACTATTTAAAACACAGTCATTTAATGAAGTGACACGGTATTTTATTATGCAGACTTGGATACTTTAGCTCATTTAGGCACTTCCGGGACAGTTGTTATTAAGTTATTATGAAGTCCATTATTATTAATATTCAGTCAATGTAACTTTTCCATAAAGATAATATTCCTGTCTAAAAAACCATTTAGAATGAATGTTTTTCCTTCATAAATATAATGTCAAGCCGTATAGCACAAGCTTCTGAATAGAAATTTTATTCTGAAGAAACTGCTTATGCAAGAAATATGCCTTATATTTGCCCAATACTGCTCCACGTCGGGTGACCCCATGACAGTGAGACTTGGCACAGCCCATGCTTCAGACCCCTCATTCCTTGTACTCAAGAGTTCACCTCATGCGTACAATTTCTCCTCCATTTGCCGTCCTGACCTGCATTCACTTATGCGCATAAGCCATAATTTTTGGAATGGACTAACCCATAATATCAATACATCACTTCTGATGTTTTCCTTTGCATCTCTTTCTGAATGGTGTTATACACTACATTTATCATGTAGAATCTTATTTGGAATTCTGTTTACCAGGTTACAGATCCAGCTGAAATTTGTCTCTTCTACTAAAAAAGAAACTTACCTAGAAACATGACTCTTTTTTTTTTTTTTAAAAGATTTTATTTATTTGACAGAGAGAAATACAGCCAGAGAGGGAACACAAGCAGGGGGAGTGAGAGGGAGAAGCAGGCCTCCCGCCGAGCATGGAGCCCCATGTGGGACTCGATCCCCAGTCTCCGGGATCATGACCTGAGCCGAAGGCAGTCGCTCAACCAACTAAGCCACCCAGGTGCCCCAGAAACATGACTCTTTGTAAGGTCTTAAAACCAGTGTGCTAAATGTTGGTAATTACCTCTTCACCTAAAGAGATGTGGCAGTGACTCTGGGCAGCTGTAGGTTTAAGAGCCTACAAGTACTTGAAATAACTTCACTCCCTTTAACAATTTTTTATAGCTCAGACTTTTAAATAATTTAGGCGTATCTTCTAATTACTCTGAATTGGAGAGTTCTTAGATCTACATAAGGCCGCATCACCCTTCCAAGATGGCAGATACTTACCTAGCCTTCAATTCTTTGTCTCCCTCCCTTCATTTACCTCTTTAAGGGAGAGAGAAAAGTGTTGGTTTGCTCTGCGGTCTGGCCTGTTTTCCCATCCCTTCTTCTGTTGGAAGGCACCTCTTGCTCAGCGTGGGCTAGTCTGGCTCAGGTGGGGTTTGGTCTTCTGATGCTTGGCTGGCCCAGGTGTGGTCCTCTGATCACCATCGGCACCCGGGAGCTTGTTCAATCTGCAGACTCCCAGTCCCTGCCCCAGTGCCTCTGAATCCGAATGTGCGGTGGAACCAGAAGCCCGGGTGACTGGCTTGCACATTTGTCTTTGAGACACCCTGATCTAGGACACTTCCCTGCAGAAAGCAAGATGGTTTAGCTGCCCCTTCTGTGAGATCCAGTAGCATCTGGAATTTTTCTCCTTTGCACCACTCAGCACAGTGTGTAGGAGTTAACCATTTTCTTGTCTTTCTTTCCCACTGTGTTGAGATCCTGTGAGGACCGGGGTGTTATTTGAATCCAAATGTATTTCTAGTAGCTGGCAAAGCCTCTGCGACATACTGTGTGTTTTATGTGTTTTGTTGCATTGAATGATAGCAATTTCACATGACGGAAGATTGAGGAACATGACGATGAATTTCCTTCCTTTAAAACAAAATTTCAGAATGCTTTATTTCTTTAAGTGAATAGAATCTTCAGGCACTTTGAAAGCATAACTACCTGTATCTTAACACAGTGTTTGAAAGTGACAAACTTATATTCTTTTGGAAGATGGAAATTGACACTAAAAAAAAATTGTTTCAATGTTATGCCATAATACGCTCTTTTAAAATGTAGTTGGAGGGAAACGTGAATGGCCCACCAATGACAAAGCCCTCCTCTTGAAAACGATTCTGGCTGCAATTTGCCTCATGTTTACAACTTATCCCGCATTTTAAATATGAAAAAACTGTATTAATGAGTTCAAAGTTCCAGTGAGAGAACTAATTCGAGCTGAATTCTTAAATTTCATTTCTTGAACCTTATTATTCACTGGGCACACACTTTCACAAACAAATAAAATGTAGTCCGCATCTCCAGGAGTGAAGTGCTGAGACGGGCTGCTTTCCTGGAACACCCAGCAGGTTCCAAAGAGGCACCGATCATAGCCGCCTGGTGAGTCAGAAGAAAGGGGCATTGGAGGAATCTTGAAGGAGGGTAGGCTTTTCTGGGATAGAGGCAGAGGGAAGGGAGGTCTCAGTGGCTGCTAAACACCTCTCGGTAGAGAGATACAGTGTGCGGGCTGAGTCTGGAAGGCGCATTGGAATGACGGAGAAGGCATATGGTCAGAGATGGGGAGGTCCAGTCAGACCACAGAGGTGGCACAGGTGTACCTCCTTCATGGGCAGTGGGGTAACTGGTGCAGTATTTTGCATGGAGGAGGACTGGGAGGGAATGTTGGGGGGACAAAGATGGCTCTGGCGGTGATGTGCCGGATGGAAACCAATCAGAGCCATGTGGGGTGAGGCGGAGGCTGAGAGACCACCTGGTGTAAGATTGGGGGGAGTCCTGGCCATGGGATGGAACCACAGGACCTCACCCGGGACAAGAGGAGGAAGGATTAGTGGCGCTCTGCAAATGTAGGGAGGCAAGGCGCGAGGGAAGCAGGTTCTTCAGTCTGCGTGATTGGGAATGCGCTGGGGGCATGAAGAGAAACAGAGAAGCCAAGCCCATGGCATGATAAAGGACTGTACGTCGGGACATTTTCCTCTCCCTTCAGTAGGATGTCTAATGATAGAATAAATTATCTTGACCATGTAGGCTTGAGAGAAAGGAGGCCAGCTCAGAAATCATCAGGTCACAAACCTGCAGCCCTCCCTAAGAACACAGTGCTTCAGGGGCACTTGGGTGTCTCAGTCGGTTACGCGTCTGATTTCGGCTCAGGTCATGGTCTCAGGGTTCTGGGATTGAGCCCCGAGCTCTATGCTCATCGAGAGTCTTCTTGTCCTTCTCCCTCTGCTCCTCCTCCCACACACACACACACACACACTCACTCTCTCTCTCTCTCCTTCTCTCTCTGTCTCTCTCTTTCCCTCTTATAAATATAATCAAAAAGAAGAGAAGAACACCGTGCTTGTTATAGTTGGTGACACCAGCGGGTAGTGGTGGGCCGTGGCAAGCACGCTGCTCAGGGTAGAAGAGGAGGCACGCTGGAAATGGAGCGGTTTCGCACATACGCTGGACTGGTGGGCGCAGACAGGTGAGGAGGCTGAATATCATGGTGGCCTATTACAGCTCGCACGGTGGAGATGCATTATACTCATTAGGATGAACAGCCAGGCCTAGGAGGTAAGTCCTGACTATAGTGTGGATTTTTAAGGTGGACTAAATGGACCAAACACTTATTATTGTTGCCAGAATACAAGGGAAGATTCATTTCTGAAGTTCTGACTTCTAGGTCAGTGGTTTCCAACACTGATGATTTCAGAATGCCTCTTGTTTTCTCCTTACGGCTTTTCTCTTCCCTCTGTTCCTTCCTCCGGCCTTCATTCATTACTCAACTCCTTTAGTGTTTCCTCATCTACCAGTGTACCTTCCCACTCATCAGCTCAGTAACTAACCTCTTACAGCCCGATTTCTGCCCTGCCATGGCCCCACTCCTTCCTTGAAGATCACCAATAATTTCAAGTGGCCAGATGTCCTCACCTTCCCTAAATATAGATGCTCTTTGATTTTTCTGAAATGTGACACTCCGTTGACCTGCGCTTGACCAGCACTCTGTTCTTAAAACTCTCAGATTGCTTGATTTTTACTTTTAGTATATTTGCCTCCTGCTTCAATCCGTTTGGGTTGCTGCAACAGAGGAGCAGAGGCTGGATAGCTTAGAAACAGCAGAAACTTCCTTTGCCCCGTTTCAGAAGCTGGGAAATCCTAGATCAAGGTACCACTTCCTGGCTCATAGATGGCATGGCTTTGCAGTGTGCTCTTGTGGCAGAAGCTGGCGCAGGGACTCAGAGGCTCTCCTTTATAAGGACACCAATCCCACAGTCATTACGGCTCTACCCTTGGGAGTTAAGCACCCTCTGAAGCCCCCACCACCAATACCTTGACACTGGGTAGTAGGACTTCCACATAGGAATTTTGGGGGACACAGTCCATAGCACCTCCCCACTTTTCTGAGAGCTCTTTCTTCTCTCCTTGGCAGACCCCTCATCTTCTTGTCTCCTAGGTGGGGACATTCCACACCTGGTCTGCCTTTTTCTCCACATATTTATCTTTGAAGATTTCTAGGTTTTTGTCTTTTACTTAATTTGGAGGACTGGCAAGGCTGTACTTCCAGTCCTGATGTTGACAGCAGTGGTCTCCACGGTGGGCCCATGAGATGATCTGCTGGGGTATAGAAAGAAAATGTTAGAACATTTCTACTCATGGGTGCGTGGGTGGCTCAAGGTGTTAAGCATCTGCCTTTGGCTCAGGATCGAGCCCCTCATCAGGCTTCCTGCTCAGCGGGGAGTCTACTTCTCTCTCTCCCTTTGCCCCTCTTCCCTGCTCATGCTTGGCTCTCTCACAAATAAATAAAATATTTTTTTTTTAAAAAAGAACACCTACTCAAAATTTTATCTTTAAAAGTAAGAAAGAAAAAAAAAAAAGACAAATCTCATTTAGCACTGACCCTGGACTTGCCAGGCAGACACACACAGCCCTGTGAGTCATCCTGAGGGAAGAATGGGCCCCAGACGTGTCCCTGCTCACCCACCTCAATCTGAGAAGACATAAGACAGTTTGCATGTATCCAGTTAAGTGGATTTCTGGTTTATATTAACTAGTTTTACCTAAACTAACCCTCACCAAGTAGACCAAGAATCTAAGAAGTTTCCCAAAGGAAATTGTTATCTGAAGACCCTACTGTGAGAAGCCAACACATGTACAGGGGGGCGGGGAGGCATTTTGTCCACGACGTGGCAAGGACAGAACAGTGGCTGATGTGGTCAGTTGCATTGATCTCAGGAAAATGCTCTTATTAATAAGGTTTTTCTGTGGAAAACAAAAGTTTATTTTAATTATTTTTCTGATTCTTAAAAGTTTTAATGTATAAGGTTTTTTAAAAAAGATTTATTTATTTGACAGAGAGGCACTGCTAGAGAGGGAACACAAGCTGGGGAAGTGAGAGAGGGAGAAGCAGGCTTCCTGCTGAGCAGAAGGCCTGATGTGGAACTCAGTTCTGAGACCCTGGGATCATGACCCAGGGATCATGACCCTTTGGCATTAAGTGCCAAAGGTAGGCACTTAATGACTGAGCCATCGAGGCACCCCTTAATAAGTTCTAAATGTACCTAATATGTTAGGATATGGCTGTAGATCTTTTATCATATGTAAATAAGTATACCGGTGTTGGGGGATGGGAAAGGATTTTGTATCAGAAGGGGTACAGAATGAACACAATTGGGAGACCATTATACTAGAGACTTGAGACTGTGTTTCTGGAACTTTAGAGACAAATTTGTGCTCAGGTCTGGCTGGATCCTGCACATTTCAGCCAGCAGCATGCCCACCTGCCTTATATGGCCAGCCTCTACTGCTCAGAATGTGGAACTGGAGGCTCCAGTAGGAAAGGAACCCCGTCTGGCAACACAGACAGTCTCAAACTTCAGCCCAGAAGACAGGGGCAGAGCAGAGGCATGGAGTCAGCTCTAGAAGACTCACATGCATCTTTGTCTCTCATAGAGTAGACTGTGGAGGTGTTTGTCAGCACCTGCTGGGCGTGGGGCACTTGAAGGAGGTGATGGCCACCTTGATTATGTGCCAGTAAGCCTTCCTACCATATGCCATGGTCCTCTGACTCCTGACCTCAAGCCAGAACAGGCCGAAGCACACAGCCAACTGCTTCACGGTTCTTCCTACTAACCAACTCACGGACTCTATCAGGAACCTTGTCAGCAAACCTCTGGGAAGCCTTGACTTGCGGAGCCCCCACATCAGGCCCCAGGGGACACCTTACTCACATTCTCCTATCCTCCTCACCTGTGTCTGGCGCCAATGCATGGGTCCACACGTGGCAAAGGATGAGCCTTTGCGGGTGATGAGTGAGCAGGTGCAGAAAGCCTTTCTGGCTCTGGGGTTTGGGAGAAGACATGCAAACCTGAGTGTGTCAAGTCACTGCCCTGGGGAAGACAAATGGGAGGCTCTCTACACCTAGTGTGGCTCTGTGGGGTGGAGAGAATGCATATCATCCTCAGATTACCCCCCAAGAGGAGCAAGAAGTGTGGAGTGGGTGCCTCCAGAGAAAAGTCAGAAGATCCCAGAATGGTCAGAATGACAGATGAAGGTATCTCTCTTGTGGAGCCACTCAGTAAAAACCAGGAAAAGTGACTCTTCGGATGGGAAGACAGGCACCAGCGCAAGGCTTCAAAGGACATGAGAGATCAAGGAAACCTGACCCCAGAAAACACAATAATATGACAGTAGCTGACCCCAAGGAAATGGAGATCTGTGAATTACTGGACAAGGAATTTTAAAGAATGGTTTTAAGGAAGCTCAGAGAGTTATAAGAGCACACAGAAAACTCAAGAAAATCAAGGACATGAACAAAATGAGAGGTTCAACAGAGAGAAATCATTAAAAAAGCATGAAATTTTGGAGCGGAACAATGCAATGAATGAGGTGATAGTTGAAAGATCAGACATGGGAGAGTGGATCCAGCTGGGACTGGCAGCTTGTCTCCTCGGTCGCAGACTTGGTGTCCAAAGCTAATGACTCTGAAGGTGTTGAACTGGCTAGAGGTGAACTCCTCTGAGACTCTGTTGACAGTGGGAAATAGACTTTGTATGCACAAACTTACTGCCAAGCAGGGCTTGGTAACCCACTCAAGTTCCACTTTGTACTTGAGAAGTAGAAGGTAATCATGACTAAATGACATGTCCTTGAAGCCCTGTTAGAAAGAGAGAACAAAGCAGGAGTTCTGGAATACATGCCCCCCTGGAACCAGCCTCAGAACGGGAGAGCACTTGGAGAAGGTTCTGTGAGGAGCCACAAGGATAGCCAGAGGCTGGAGATTAGGTTCTGGGAGGGGAGCCAGAAGCAACTGGCATTATTTAACCCAGAGAAGTGAGACAGCTAGCATCAGTTAACATAGATTTATGACTATATTTGAGAGACCGGGATTTGGGAGGGGGGGACACTATGCTTTTTTTTTTTTTTTTTAATCCTCAAAGATTTAGAATTGTAACATGTGGACATAATAATCCAGCCCTTATTTTATTTAAAAAATTGTTTTATATTTTTATCTATCATCTATCTATCTATCTATCTATCTATTTATCTATCTATCTATTTGAGAGAAAAAGTGCATACAAATGCTTTCACAAGCTGGGGGAGAAGCAGAGCAGGAGGGAGAAGGAGAGAGATTCTGAAGTACACTCTACCCTGAGCTCTGAGCCCGACACAGGGCCTGATCTCACGGCTCGAGACCATGACCTGAGCCAAAATGAAGAGTCAGACTCCTAATCGACTGAGCCCCCACCATCCCCCCTCCCAGGCACCCCCATCTCTTATTTTATTTTTATTTATTTATTTTTTATAAAAGATTTTATTTATTTGACAGATAGAAACACAGCTAGAGAGGGAATACAAATAGGGGCAGTGAGAGAGGGAGAAGCAGGCTTCCTACAGAGCAGGGAGCCTGGTGTGGGGTTTGATCCTGGGACTCTGGGATCATGACCTGAGCTGAAGGCAGACGCTTAATGACTGAGCCACCCAAGCGCCCCTCCCATCTCTTATTTTAGAGTGAAGATGGTCCCAAAGAAATTAAACCACCACAGTTCACCATTTGTCACGGGTTGGGTGAGGATCAGGAACGTGGGACTTGAGGACCAGGACTCATAAGGAGCAGATTTTCCTTTACCCTCCAAACGGATCTTACTTTAGGTTGGCTCTGAGGATTGAGTTGACGTAAGACAGATCAATTGGAGAAAAGCATACAAGTGCATTGAACACCACTGTTATGTGGTAAAGAAGCCTTCGTGAGGAATAGAGACCCAAAAGACATGGGGAAGCTCAATTCATGTCTGCCTTGGGTGCCACAAAGGCAGGCTTGTGGACAAATGACAGAACTCTTTGGGAGAGTTTAAGGGCAGATCGGGGTTGTTTTAGTGAGGTCCATTTATGCAGAATTCTCCTGGTCTCAACTTCTCGCCCTCGATGTTAAGAGTGTTACTTTCCTTCTGGTAGAGGAAGGACATCTTTCACAGGGGAATTTCCTCTCCTGCTTTTGAGAAAAAGAAGGAAAGTCAGCACGTTCAGCTTATTTTTGTTATTTTTGACTCAAAGTATTCAATACATCAGAGTGACAGATTTTGGAGAGGGGGGCGTGTTTTAAACTCTCTCATAAGGCATCGATGAAATTTAGGTTGGATAAAAACAGTCTTCACTTAGAGAAGCTTATCTAATACTGGAATAAGAGAGACTATTGTATTTTATCTGGAGAATTTGGAAAATGCACTTTCTACAGGGACAGTTATAGTTATCCCCAGAGGAGGAAAGAATGAGTTGATTTCTCAATGCCTCTTCAGTGTGAGGGCTCCAATTATAGGAGCTGGTTTTTCCTTGGCACCTATGTAAGGGAAATTCTCTCGGCAAACACGTAGTTTGACATTTGCCATTGTTAAAATAGCCTCTTAAAATTTTTTTAACCCCAGTATAGCTAACATACAGTGTTATGTTAGTTTCAGGTGTACGGTATAGCAATTCAGCAATTCTCTGCATTAACTCAGGGCTCATGGTGAGAAATGTGCTTTTATTCCCATCACGTGTGACAACGCCCCCCCCATCTGTTTGTTCTCTATAGTTAAGAGTCTGTTTGGGGTGCCTGCGTGGCTCAGTTGGTTAAGCAACTGCCTTTGGCTCAGGTCATGATCCCAGAGACCTGGGATCGAGTCCCATATCGGGCTCCCTGCTCAGCAGGAGGCCTGCTTCTCCCTCTCTCACTCTCCCTGCTTGTGTTCCCTCTCTAGCTGTGTTTCTCTCTGTCAAATAAATAAAATCCTTAAAAAAAAAAAGTGTTTAAGAGTCTGGTTTTCTCTTTTTCACTTTTTTCTTTGTTCGTTTGTTAAAGTAACATTTTTAATATCCTATTTTCAGCCAGATATGTCTTAAGACAAACAGCAGGGATGAGGCTGTTTTCCGTTAGGGCCCTTAATTTTTATCGGATGTTGCCAGTAACTGGATTGGTTTGCGTATCTCTGTGTTCATGATCTATTCCGTGTTTCGGGCTTTCTCATCGAGGCCTTATCTTTCCGAGGACTGCACGACGGTGATTGTACTAGGCAGATTTAAAGTAGTCAAAACATGATGACGGTAAAGTGGCTGTCAGCACTCGGGCACTGTTTCTAGTGCAAACAATTTCTGCACTCCTGGGGACATGTGTTTCTCTTTTTGTCTTTATGTGCTTGGAGAGCAGAAAGCTGAGCGTGAATCGCCCAGGTTCTTTAATGTGAGTATTGATTCGTGAAAAGATGCCTGAGCTCTGAGAGTTACATAACTAAGTAAATAAAAAGCTAACTAGGCTGAGGGTCTTATACAGACATATGGCTCTTATTGGAAGAGTGGCAGTTCATATTAAGTGGTAAGTAAGGCCGAGTCACATGTGATTATCAGGGGAAAAAAAGAGCAGACTTTCTTCTCCAAAACCAGAGAGGCCACTGTCGAAGAAGTAAGCCGTAAATACGATTTGGCGGGGGAGAGACGACGGTGATGAGGTTGCTGGTGGGAGCTTCTCTCTTGTTGGACACACGCGTCCACGTCGCTGGGCTGTTTATCCCCCACGATGCACCTCCACCAGCAGGCAGGGGCTGAGTCTCCATGTTACTGACGAGGAAGCTCGGAGAGCTCAGTTGCTTACCAAAACTGAGCTTAAAATCTAGGTGTTTCTCAAATCTAAGTGCGCGTGCGCGCATGTGTGCGTGTGTGTATCACCCTGCCTGCTAATACAAACGTGTTACAATTCGGGGATTTAGAGAACCCACCCAGCTGGAATAAAGGAAATCACACACAGCTCGGAAAGGCCACCAGGGAGTTTTATGGACGGCCAGGTGGTGGGCTGGGCGCTGTACTCAGACCGCAGGGGCCGCCTTCCCTAACAAAGAGGTAAAAGTGAGGAGATGGCCTTGCTGAGATATTTTTCCCAACTTGGCCAGTCTTTCTTGGAACTAACCAGAGGTGTAAGCCAGTGGTTCCCCAATTTCAGAGGTAGCAGAATCACCTGCAGGGATGGTAGCGACCTCCTGGGCCAGCGCCGGATCCTGTCTCGAGGGGCTGCCTTTCTGCTGCCCAACCTTGCTGATTTTGCTGGTCTGGAAACCACACTTGGAGAAGCAAGACTTAGCTGTCTCAGCCCCCGGTCTCCACTCTGATCCTGCAGTGTTTCTCGAAGGTGGTGACCAAATGCAAGAGCCTGTGAGGGCCTCGAGGGTCAGCCTGGACAGCTATGGCTGGTCTTCAGTGACTTGCCACCTGGCCCATTCTGAGGCCTTCTGGAGGCTTCGGGACAGTAACAGCTGGAGGGTTCAAATGCATGCCTGGCCTAAGTTGTAACCAAGGGTCAGCTGTGGCAGGGAAGCCACTAACGCCACAGGCTTCTTTCAGCCTTTTGAAATAAGAGGTTCCCCAGAGACACTGCTGGGACAGGCCATTTCTTGGCTAAAACTCTTGAGAACCTGAGTATTCATGAGTATTCATACCATGAGTATTCAGAGATGCCAGCCCTCAGGAAGGCTCACTGTGGAGCCTTGGAGGCCTGTGGAGGCCTAACACAATGGCTTTCTCCCACCAAACCTACAGGAAGTCTTTCGCCCAAAATTTTGAAAAATATTTTCAATGTATTTAAATTGTTTCTACTATATATATATATTTAAAAATGTTAGCTGCTTAATGTAGACCTATAGCATTTTTGTATTAGAGAAGTCCAAATCTGGTTAGCTCAAGCAGAAGATGTCTATTAGGAGAGTACTGGTTTATCTTAGCTAATTGAAGAGAAAAATGAACAAGCAAGACCTTCCTGGAGGGGCAGTCACGTTGGTTCCTGGAATGGCATTTCAGGAATTCTTAGTCCTCTTTGTAGGGCATAACTACTGGTAAAACTCAACCTAGTTCTCATTACTCTCCTCTCCCCTCCTCTCCCTTTCTCCCCCTCTCCAGTCTCTCTCCTTTCCCAAACTTCAGAATCCTGGGACAGCATAGACCTGTCTTGGCTCAAGAGTTATCCTTGGGCGGGGCGCCTGGGTGGCTCAGTTGGTTAAGCCACTGCCTTCAGCTCAGGTCATGATCCCGGAGTCCCGGGATCGAGTCCCACATCGGGCTCCCTGCTCCACAGAGAGTCCGCTCCTCCCTCTGACCTTCTCTCCTCTCATGCTTTCTCTCACTCACTTTCTCAATAAATAAATAAAATATTTAAAAAAAAAAAAAAAAAAAAAAGAGTTATCCTTGGGGCAAGAAGATAGGGTCAGGGCTCACATGGCATAACTGGGGCCCGTGGTGGTCCCTCTTGGTGTTTCCGGAGCTTAATGTCCAGGAAAAAGTGGCATCTTGTCCAACCAGCACCCCACCAAGAGTTGTCAAAAGGGTTCATGCTTAAATGGGAGTCAGGGAATTAAAAATGCAGAGTTGTATTCCTCTGAAGAGGAACGTCTCTGGTACCATCACAGCGGTGTGTGGAACTTGTTCTACTCTCGCAGTAAAATTCACTGTTACCCTTCCAGCGTGCCTTGTAAGAGAAACTCAGCCTCCAAAGAGATGTAGGGTGTCCTGATGGTTGACTCTTAGCAAGAAAGATTTGCTTTCATTGATGACTGTTTTGAGCCTATGAAAGCCCAGAGAGTTTTATATCCAACAGAGTTAAAATTAAATACACATGTAAATGTGTAACAGTCTTGTGGCCTGAACACTGTGGCACTGATATTTTCTCCTGAAGTCCGGTGCTTCCAGAATGATCTGGTGCTGTGTGTGGTGGGGGCTGAGCAGGGACTCTGGGCTCCAGGTGGCTCCTATTCTGCCTTCATGCAGAGCACTCACTTTCCAACCAGCTTCTAATTTCCCAAGAGCTGTTCGCCGGGCTAGGGACCTCCGTGAAGCCAGAGGCTGTCCTCAATTTGAGAAAGCCATTGTCTGGGTCCCTCCCTATGTTCCAAGGGAGGGAAACAGTGGGTCAGGGTCAGGGGAAGCTGGGAGTACCCCGATGAGTCCCATCCTCTAGGACTCCATATGGTAGAGGAAAGAGCTCAAGATGATTAAAATAAGACCAACTATGTATCTGAGAAGTCAGCATGTTTATGTGCAATAGCAAATGGAACTTACTAAAAAGGAAGGTAGCAGAGGTTCACTTCAGTGGTTGGATAGTTTGACTTCCTTTATTAAAAACAACACCTGTTCTTCAAAGCTGGTTCTGAGGGAAAACCTCACTAGAGAGAGAGCCTGACCCGCAGCTTCCCCTGGGCCCCGGGGGTAAACTCTGCTTGGGGTTTCATGCCCATGCCTGGAGCATGGACCCCCATGGCTGTCCCTTTAGACGCAGGTTCAGACATAGGCAAACAAGCTTGCTTCAGTCTCTCTTCCTCTGGTTACCTGTGGCATTTTGGAGGACACGCAGTACTGGGAGATGATTATAGAGGCAAGCTTAGACATGGTTAGTTCCATAAATCAAGATGTTCCTGTACCTCAAATGATGTATTTTGCTCTCTGTCACCCGAGGTTTCTGTCCAGTCCCTGTGGGTCTGTCTGGGAACCAGCTTTCTTGGTTTCCAGGTTTCTACCATCTCTCGCCTGCCATCTGGAAGGAAAAGGCTGGATTTCCAGATCCCTTAACATCTAGGCCAAGGGAGAAGGTTTGGTTCCTCCTTCCTCCTTCTCTCGTTCCCTTCTGCAACCTCACTTTCCTGTTTCAGAAGGGCCGCCTCCATGCCCCAGGTGCTAGCCACCAAAAATAACCTCATTTTTCGGGTGAGATCGTGCTTTTACCTCTGGCCCTTTTCCTCCTGGTCTTCAGTAAATGTGCCTTTATCAGAATGAAAAAGGAAAGCAAAGCCTTGAAACAAGAGGTAGACAGAGAGAGGGAAAAGGGTGCTTCCCCTCACTCACCTGTAGGATGGCCTCACGTTGGTCCATTAATCTGATAATTACCACCGAAATACATTGTGGATGAGGCTAAGACATCTGTCTTCTGTGAAATCAATTGCTGTTTGCCAAAGGGCATTATCCGTGCTCTGGCTGGTTAAAACGTGTACCCAGTGCCTCACACGGTCTGCAGATACTTATGTGTCCACGAACTCTGCGTTCGCTTGTCCAGGAAACGTTTCTTGGGTCTCTGTTTTGTATACACACCTCCAAACCAACTTAATCTACCGTGAGAGTCATTTTGCAGAAGAAATGAGCTTAACGCTATAAAAAAAAAATACAGGAAAGATTGAATCTCAGCATAAAGGACAATCTCTGAAAAAATGAAAAAGACCCCCCAAACCCTCCTTTTCCTATATGGGCTTCTCTGAGGCCATGACTGACAGGGAAGGGTTTATCTAGCTTTGGAGAAAAGTCAGTGTTCCTGTCTCACTTACTGTTAAGGAACGTGAGGCATAGAGAGGCTGTTGGATAGCTACGTAGTGGCACAGTCTTCACTTAAACCTCATCCCCAACAAGAAAATTTGGACCACTGTCTCCTCTTCTTGGTTTCCTCTCAGTTGGGGCAATTTCCCTTTAGCTGTTTTCATTTTATTTATTCTCAGCTTCAGTGTCCTGCTCTGCAAATTGTCTAGTTAGACATGATCTCTGAGTACCATGCTCTGATTTTAGAGTTTCTTTTCCTTTTAAAGGAAAACAGACTTCCCTGCAGCATCGAGAAAGGTGATGGTTGTAACTAATCTAAAATTGTTGAGCGACAACTCAAGGAGCCATCTCCCATTCCTGTCCTAAAATAATGCTGCGACCTCCAACATAAGCGGACACAAACAACAGTGTGTAGCCCCTCTGACAACATCCTGTGCACAAAATTCTGAGCAGTCTAGAGCAGCAGATTGACTTTCTGATTGGTTGTCTGCATGTTTTGGGGGTGTGAGGTGATGGATTGCAGTGATTTATCAACTTTGATTACAGCCTGTGGTACTGGATTCCGGCTGTGTGGTAAAATCACCCATTCCAGATCAATTACATCAGAATCTCTGGGACTAGGATCAGAACATGAGTATTAAACCCCCCCCCCCCAAAAAAAAAACCCAGGCGATTCTGATGTGGAGCCAGGGTTGAGAATGCTGGGACCAGACAAGCACAGCTGGCTGGCTGGGAGCAGGGAGCGTCCCCCAGGAATCTGCAGGTGCACTGATTTTTTCTTGTAAGAAAACAGTTCGTCTTCCCATGTTTTAGGAAGGTATTTTCACCTTCCTTTTCTTATTCAGTGCTCAAGGGAGAATATTTGGGGTTGATTTTGCATCTTTATAAATTGCTCTGTAGATGTATGAGCCTGTCGTCAATAAACCTGAGCGATGAATGAGGAACGGCTGACTGGCTGTAGGAGGATGTACTGAGTGACCAAAGATTTTGCCTTCAAGCTTTTTACAACAGTGCCTTTCTTAGTTGTTTGGCGGATTTTGTTTTTGTTTTTGTTTTTGTTTTTTTAAAGGCTATATTTACATGTAGCTTTGCAGGAGAACATCAATATTAAGTAAAGGCATTCACATCTTACCTTACTTTTGAAATGAGTTGGTTTATAGCAAGTTAATAAAGAGTAAGTGAATATTCGGAAGGGGGCAAAACCAACCAACTGAACAAACAAAAACCTGGGCAGTTGAGTACTTATGGTAATCGGTAATCAAGAGAACATCTGGGGACTGCAGCTGCTTTTGTCCCTGCGTATCTCATATGGGCTCCAGCTTGCAAGGCGCAGAGCTCTGCCAGATATGTAGGCTAGCGACTGGGTGGGGAGAGTCCCAAAGCTAGTTTAGCCACATGAAGATGGTGAACTTGTTAAGAATAATGATTAGGTACCCAGACTGCCTACTTAGCGTCATCCCCAGGGGCTTTTAGTCACAGAATTTAAATAGGCACACCCTTGAGAGTTTGCAGGAAAACAAAGAGAAACCCTGCTCTCAAAAAGTGCCTGCTAATTGTTTGGGGATTTGTGAAAATATGCAAACAGCAGGAGGGGCCTCCAAGTCCCTTGCCAAATTTAGTAAATACTGAGTCAGTATTTGGGTGCTTGTTTTTGTTTTTTTGTTTTTTTTTTAGTAATTGACAAGCCAGGAGCCATTGGTCTCTGAGCACTTCCTGTTTCCTGCATACATGTCACTCTACCGCCCACAGTGCACTCCTTCAACTCTCTCCCACCCTGAAAAGGAAGTAATAGAGAAAGAAAGCCCTTCCACTGAATTGGACATCCCGCCCCCTGACCCCCACGCCACCCCCCAAAGAGGACAATGAATTTGCTTTTTGCAAGGGCTGCTCAAGAAGTAATTTACATGGTCTGGGTTAAACAAGAGACAGTGGTATCAATTTAAGTGGTACAATCTTGTGGGTCCTTTTTTTAAAAAAGATTTTATTTATTTATTTGACAGAGAAACACAGCTAGAGAGGGAACACAAGCAGGGAGAGTGAGAGAGGGAAAAGCAGGCTTCCTGCTGAGCAGGGAGCCTGATGCAGGGCCTGATCCCGGGACTCCGGGGTCATGACCTGAGCTGAAGGCAGTTACTTAACCAGCTGAGCCACCCAGGCACCCCTCATTTTTTTTGTCATAGGAAGGGAACTGTGTAAAAGGTGACCCAGAGTTGTTTGTTGTTTAAGAGACACTGACTTGCTCACTGTGGCTGGAGGCAGTCTGGGAAGCATGCCTACAGGTAGAGGCTGTGCTTCCTGGGCACAGGGCGCTTGGAGATTTGTGATTTACATGTGTTTCTCTTAAACTGGAGAAAATGGAAGTGGTTGAGGGAGAGCTGGGGTAGCTGGAGAGCTGCAGGCGCTAAAGATCAGGGAAGATCCCAGGGAAGAGAGGCGCGAGTAAGAAATCTCCCCTAGCCCCTCTTGCCAGTGGAAATGGAAAGCCTTCTAAGTGTTATGAAGCTACGTTTTTAAAACCCACCCCTTCAACCTGTTGAGTAGCTTTAGATGGGGGTGGAGAACAGCAAAAAATGTCAATTTTCGGCATATACCACTTCTGAGGAACAGAGATTTTTAAGGAAAAATCAACCTCGGGAACATTCGTACCACTTCATTGCAATTCTTCAGTATTTTCTGAAACTGGCTTTTCTCTGGCCGGAACAAGCTGTCAAATGTAGAGTTGCCAATATATTGGCATAAACCGTCTTTTAAAATGCCCTTTGCAGTAGAGATCTGCTATATGACTCTGATGTGACAAACCCCAAAGGCAGGGGTGAGGGGAGGACAGAGGCCTTGAGGAGAAGCAATGGGAACAAATGAAAATTCTTGGTGAATTACAGTAGGCTAAAAATGCGATTA
This sequence comes from Spilogale gracilis, assembly GCA_004023965.1. Taxonomy (NCBI): domain Eukaryota; kingdom Metazoa; phylum Chordata; class Mammalia; order Carnivora; family Mephitidae; genus Spilogale; species Spilogale gracilis. The sequence continues at coordinate 149,628 of PITA01001448.1, forward strand.
CTAGCTGATTCTTCTTACCACCTTTAGGGAGGCCTCTCAGCTTGTACAGAGTATTTGTCATTTTCTGTAGCACTTTCTTGTATCATTTTAGGGCATGATAGGTTGAATACTTTGTTTCTTGCTTAGAGTAAATTATGTGCATATTTAACTCCTCAACTCCAGTCCTTTGGTCCTGGGTATTTTCTCTTTGTGTCTCCCAGGGCACCAAAGGAGAGTGTTTCATTCCTACTTATTGTGCCATTATTATTGTTGAATGAATGCACTTTTACAAAGCATGGGTGTGACTTTTTTTTTTTTCCAAACGAAGCTCCTTCCCTTCCCTTCCCTTCCCTTCCCTTCCCTTCCCTTCCCTTCCCTTCCCTCTTTCAAGATTTTATTTACTTACCTGACAGAGAGAGACACAACAAGAGAGGGAACACAAGCAGAGGGAGTGAGAGAGGGAGAAGCAGGCCCTCCACCAAGCAGGGAGCCCAATGTGAGGCTTGATCCTGGGACTTGGGGACCACGACCCGAGCCAAAGGCAGATGCCCAACCGACTGATCCACCCAGGTGCCCCTTCCTGGCCCTTTCAAGGAAATCTACGGCAGCCATCTATTATCATTCTCTCCGTGGTAGACCCAGAGCAGGGGTGGATAGGGAGGGACATTCTGCAGGTAGACAGTGGCCAGGCCGGCTCTAACTCTAGGACTTTGACCTTTAATCTGCAGCCACCAGTCCAGGGAGCAGGAGCCAATAACCCTGGGGAGGGAGGGCAGTTGGCCTTAAATGGCCCAGACTTGATTAGTTACTGGTGCTTCCCTAATTTTTGTCTTTGTTCCCAGGGTAGGACCAGCCTGAGTCAGCCCAGTATGCTCCCCTAATCAGCCACAAAGGATGCCCTGTTTCTAGTGAGCCTGACTACAGCTTCCCCAGCCTGGCAGGGTCCAGTCAAGAGGGAAGCCTCCCACTCCTCTGTCTGCCTTTGAGTCTCCCCCAAACGCAAGTGCTGCTGACCTCTTAACAAGTAACCTTTGTTTTCTCCTTTGCAAGGGCTTCCCCTGCTTGGAGGAAGGCAGAGAAAGAAGACCAGCCCTGCTGACTTCACTCTTCTCTCTGGTTATGATTGTGCCATTAGTTGCACGTCTGCATGATAGGGTTTGTTAAAGCCCATTTGTCTCCTCCTTTATCGAAAGAAAATATGAAAAAGCCCGGGTTGATCATTTGGCTGAAATGAGAATGCAGTCTATGGGTGGCCTTCTCTTGACCTCTCATCCCCCCTGGTGATGCTGCCAAGATAGGTCAGGAGGTCGGTGTGGCTTAGTTACCCCTTCAGGGTTTTCATGGTGCTCCTAGAACTTCCACTGAATAATCTCTAGAATTTTCAAGGACGAGGATGTCAGGCATCAGTGATCCTTTTGTGTTCTGGAATCCATCCTTTTATTTTGAGAATCAGGACTTTTCTTATTCTACAGTATTTCTCAGTATAGATTTAAGGTCTGAAATTGTGGATCAGGCTGATAATTTACCAGCCAGGGGTTACCTGTCTTTTGCAGGTCAATAATTAATTGAAGAGATAAAATTATCTGTTTAAAGTACCATCTTGCCTTTCACTTCCCTCTAAGGTAAACATTGCGAGGGTGGTACTGGACCAGGGTTGGTGGACAGGGGTTGTCCTCCCCACTGGCTGTCAGCTCAGCCCTGACCCCAATCCTCTGCTCTGACCAGTTGGCATTTTGTCAACTGGCTGCTTCTTCCTTGTCTCTGAAATGCCACTTTCTCTGGGAAGCCTTCCTATACCCTGTTCTAAGTTAGGGCCCCCTATTATTCTCTTAGACCAGACTTAGAGGGCCAGTAGAGGTTTTCTGGAAAAAACCCGATGGTCAGTGTTAAACCATGCAGGCCATCCAGGCACCTGCTCAGCTCTGCTGCCACACAGAAATGTAAATGAGTAGGGTGTCTTAGTTCCCATAAAACTTTATTCAGAGAAACAAGTAGTAGACAGTTGGCCATCATTTACCAAGTCGCTTAAAAGCACTATGTAATTTTTCTGCACAATAGGATCGTGTGATTATTTGCTTATTATCTCTTTCTCTGTGGACTAGAGTTTGTTAAACACAAGGATTGACTGATGTTCATTTCTGCACCTGTAGAGCAAGCATAGTGTCGGGCATGTAGCAGGTACTTAATAAGCCCTGAATGAAGAATGAATGAATGAATGAATGAGTGAATGAATGAATGAATGAGATGGAAATGCAGTAGGCATTGGATCCTTCTGGACTTATCTTTGTTCCCAAGCTCAAGCCACTCAATTGGTATTACCTTTGGTCAGGCAGTTGTGGTGCCAGATGGGAATTTGCAATCCCTTCTTCTCTAATTAAAACCTGATAGTGAAGTTATGTGTGTGTCATCATGAGAGATGAGCTCATCTTAAGGGCCTGATGGCATCCATATTCCAGGCAGGCACACTTGGCTGTGTCAGATGGTCATTAATATGATTTGGGAGAAGGAAAAAAAAAGCCGCCACCTACCAGGTCTACGCCAAGCATTTCAAGATGTAGTGATTTCTTTTCTACAAAATGAGCTTGTTTTGCTCAGCCATGCTTAAGTCTATAGGTGTGATCCTTGTTTTTATAGGCAGCTAATTGCAAAGTGACATTTTGAGATGTGCTGATCTCAGTTGTATTTTTCTTGCCTTATGAATGCCTTCAGTTGAGACTGTCAGCACTCCTCAGTCTCTGTAGAACGAAGAGTTAGAGGAACGTGGAAACAACCAGCAACAGGGCCAGTGATGATGTACTCGGCATTTTCTGCCCTTCCCACTCCCTGCAGTAAATTTGCAAGGAGTCAGTGAACTCAGGCATCTCTCGGTGTCTCCGATGTAGAAACATTTCCTGTGATCAGGAGGTCAAAGGCTACTTTAGGTTACTAGCAGTTTGTCCATTTAGGGAATGCATAATTTTTTAGATACTCATTTTCCTGGTAAAAAACGACTTCCAGGAGGTCAATCCTGTGGTCCTCAACTGTGCCAGCCTGCTTTTTGTGTTCAGGAGATCCCAGGAAGTGGTTGACTCAGGCAGGCAGCCAGTTGTAGCCATGCCCAGGGGCCTGGGACCCAGGACTCTCTCTGGGAGGATAGATTTCCACGGCAGTAAGGAGAAATGCCTGTGTATGTGTGGAGTGAGTACTACAGGGTGTCTTAGTCAGCTGGGCTTCTGTGACAAAATATCAAGTCCGGGCAGGAGTTTGGAAGGGGGGAGCTTAAACAACAGACATTTATTTCTCATAGTTTTGGAGGCTGGAAGTCCCTGATCAGCAGGTTTGATGTCTGGTGTCTAGGAGAGGCCTCTGGCTTGGCTTGCAGACCTGGCTGTGTCCTCACATGGCCAGGGGAGAGAGAGAGACAGAGACAGAGAGAGAGAGAGAGAGAGAGAATGAACACAAGCAGGCAAGAAGGCACTAGCCTCTTCCTCTTCCTGTAAGGGCCCTAATCTCATCACGAGGACCCTACCCCGATGCCCTCACCTAGATCTGCTCCAAAAGCCTTACCTCCAATACTATCACAAGGTGAGGCAGGGCTTCAACGTGCGAATTTTGGGGGCACAGCCAGCCTATAACAGAGAGGTTCAGGTATTGGCACAGTCGGAAGTGTTAAAGAAGCAGAACCACCAGGAATGAGTCTCGGAATGGTTCCAGGGAGAGTCCCTGTTTGCCAAGGCCAGGAGGCGGCGGGGAGAGACCAGAAACACAGAGAATGATCCAGATCTGGGGATTTCCTAGATGCCGAGGCTGTGGAATCAGCTCTTCCCCCCGGCTCATGAGCTAAGGCCTGCTCCCCACCACCTGCCACTCTGATAGGCAAGACATTCAGGAGCATCCTGAGAGGTTGAAATCGGGGAACGTTTGCATTTGTGTTTTGCAAGTCAAGTCCAATGAGTATGCACGGGGGCTTGGTACCTCGGCTCCCAGCTCCTGCGCTACTCCAGCTTTCCTCTCCAGGGTGGGTTCTGCCCCCTCCTGTCACCCTCTACTGCTCCCCCCCACCCACTGCTGGCATGAGCTGGGAGAGGGTCAGGACCTGAGGTGGGTGTGGAAGGGTGTCACTGGCCTAGGCTCTTTGTGACAATAGAGACAAATAACAAACGCCCAAGGCAGACGGAGAAAGAGACTATGGAAGCAAGGGGACACTTTCCTTGCTGCTTCTTCAACAATAGACCCTGCATTTTTATGTTGTGACAGTCTGCACATTTCATAGCCAGCCGTGGATGAATCTAGTATGTCAGTGACTGTGAGGAGTGGACTCTACCTCACTGCTACCTTTCCTGTTTTCTAGGGCTCAGTACCTGTTCAGGAGAACCAGCCGTGGGGGAGTCTGGGAAATGTAGTCTGGATAAGGTTCCTCCTTGGCAGGCCGGAGACCACCTGTGCAGGAAAGGAGACCAGGGAGCCAGCAGTCCTGTAAAGGGAGATAACCCTGGAAAGGGGGAACAGGAGGTGGGGAGAGTGTGGGGAAGTTTGAAGGACAGGTTGGTTTATCTCCAGCGCTCCCCTCTGTAGTCTGTAGATCAGTGTTGCTTAGCCTTACAAAGCAGTAGGGGGGGGTGTTTAAACATGAAGGTGTAGGGATCCCTATTAGAGTGTGATGCTGAAATCCTGTTGGTGCAGTTCCAAATTTCACCAGGAGAGTGTCTGGAGAACCTATCTAACATGGTTCACCCCAGTACTTGGTCTCCTGGTCTCCAGGCCTCCAGGTCACCAGGCCACCTGTCCCGGCCACATTACTCCTTTTATCTTTTCTGCAATTTTCTCCTGACTGTTTTGTCTTTCTTTAAGACCTTGTTGGTAAAGGAAAGCAGAGTATTTTCTTTCCCATGAGTACTCTAGCAAACTGAGCACAGTGAAGATAAACGTTGAGAGGAAGCTGTGAAGCTATCCATGGAGTCAGGAGGTTGAATGCATTCAACATTTATGGGGCTCCTACAATGTCCCAATTAGTGGGGATGTTGAATTCTAAGCACACAGCTCCTGCTCTGTAGGAATTTGCAGCCTTGAGGGGGAAGTTTAGCATTTCTCCCCTTGTTGGGTTCAAGCAGCAGGGAGTATCTATTTGTAAAAGAAACACTTTTGCAGATCACACTTGGGCTCTGTGGTGACTGCTCTCATTTCCTGAATACAGGGGGCTGAGCTGAATCTGTGATAACATCCATGGTTGGGGGAACATCTGTCATCCCCCCCACCCCATCTTGAGAACTGAACTCAGCTGTGACGTTCCAGCTGTTCTAACTCGGGGGACTTCGAACTTCCAGTAATCGAGGCCAGGGCGTTCTCTGCGTGGCGTCCTGCAGTTCACAGCTCTGCTAACTCACGGTCAGGTCATCAGCCTTCGGGGTCAAAAGTCTCCTCCCACAGATGTCTTTCCCATCTGGAGGGAGCAGGATTTCCCTTTCTGGGAAGTTTACAGCAGTAAATGAGGGGATTGTTCAGAGTGATAGCCATGGAAGGGGGGCGACTGTCACCTCCACTCTGAGCAGAGACAGGTGTCTACTTGGTGACAGGCATGTCTGTGGCCCAGGTGTGCCCTAACTAATGGTGTGTGGAGAGAGCCAGCTCCTTGTACCTTGTAGCCATTCCAATTTTAGATCCTTGATTCATTCATATCCTTGGCCAGTTCTCTACCAACTTTCCAATTCTGGGCTGCTAGAGGAGGCTCTTCACCATCTACTATCAGCTGCTCATGCTGTCTCCAAAGACAAGGAAGCTTGATATTTGCTGACACAAGCTGGGTCACTTTATCTGTGCTCTATCCAGATCTGTGGGCCTGTACATGCAGCCCTTGGAGATATCACAGGGTCAGTTCCAGAACAAGACAATAAAGTGAATATTGGAGTAAAGTGAGTCAAATGAATGTTTTGGTTTCCTAGTGCATAGAGAAGTGAAGTTTATACTGTACTGTAGTCTGTTACGTGTGCAGTAGCATTACATGTAAATAAACAATATACGGGGGACCTGCGTGGCACAGTTGGACACTTGGCCAAGTCTGATCCTTGGTATTTCGGCTCAGGTCATGATCTCAGGATTGTGAGATCAAGCCCCGTGTTAGGCTCTGCACTCAGTCTGCTTAAGACTCTCTCCTTCTCCTTCTGCCCCATCCCTCAAACGGTCTCCCTCCCTCCTTCTCTCTCCCTCCCTCTCCCTCCCTCTCTCTCTCTCTTTCATATAAATAAATCTTTTAAAAAAATATGTAACTTAATTAAAAATACTTTATTGCTGAAAAAGGCTAGCCATCATCTGAGCTATCAACGAGCTGTCATCTCTGATTACAGATTCCCCATAACAAATAGAATAATAATGAAAAACAGGGAGACATTGTGAAAATTATTAAAATGTGACACAGAGATGTGACATGGGCAAATGTTTTTGTAAAAATGATGCCAACAGACTTTCTCGCTGTAAGGTGGCCACAACCTTCGTAATATACATGATACCTGCAAAGCATAATAAAGAGAAGTGCAACAGAATGAGGTATTGCGTGGATTCTATTCTCAAAACACCTGGGCCAGTTACCTGGACATCACGTTGGTTCTGCCGTCATTATCAAACAATAGCCACAAACGTTTGCCAGCACCAATAGCACATGTCACCATGCTAGACGCTGTAGAGGAGAAGCACATGCAGCATCTAGGCATCCAGGAGCTCACGTAGGGGTAGATGGCGCAGTGGAGCATGTGGATTTGTAAGTTACACAATGTCTTCCTAGGCGAGCACCGTGGTCATGTTTCTTTGGCGAAGGATAATCGCTTATGAGCTGCAGAAGGACCTCATTCGTGCCTTGATTTTCAGTGTTGCCACAGGAAAGCAATAGCTGAACCTGGTCCCTGCTGGGGAAGTGAAAATACTTGAGGATATTCGATTGCTTTTCCATTATTCATATGCACCCATGGTAGCCCATCGTGGTGGGTCATTTACTCAAAGCATGTGATTGTGTGTGGGCCCCCACTTTAGCTGACATTGTTTCATTTCCTACAGCTCTTCCCCAGGAGGATGAAATTTGAATGATGCAGGTATTTTGCCCATCAAGAGCTCCCCAAATGCATCAGTTTGTGCTTCATCCAAAGAGGGGACTAAAGGGAACAAAGGACCTAGAGAACCTGAGGATTCTTAACAAATATTTACTGAGTACTTACTCTGGGCCAGGCACTCTTTTATATAGCTCAGGAAGCACATTTGTTTTCAAAAGAAAATGGAGGGGCCGTCTGGGTGGCTCAGTCGTTACATGTCTGCCTTTGGCTCAGGCCGTGATCCCGGAATCCCAGGTTCGAGCCCCGTATCCAGCTCCCTGCTCTGCGGGAGACCGTTTCTCCTTCCCTCACTCCTCCTGCTTGTGTTCGCTCTCTTGCTGTGTTTTTCTCTGTTAAATAAATAAAAAAATCTTAAAGAAAAAAGAAAAGAAAATGGAGTATGTTTCGGGCTAGTCTACTTCCTGCAGATTTAGAACAGCCCACTGAGAGGTCAAATCCCTGGGTTCTCTCTCTGATAAATGCTTCTGTCAGAGCAACACTGAAAACATGATCTTTGGAATACTGGCGGTGTTGTAGGGATGAAGGCAAGGTGGCAGGACTGAAAGGAGGAGAAAGGCTCTATACTGACAGGTTCCTGAAACTTCCTTTTCTTTTCGGTTGTCAGCTGAACCTCTTGCTTCTGTCCAGGGGCAGAAGCAAAATTGAACCAAGGCAGGTTCATCTTTTAATGAGGGGGATTAATGAAATGAAATACTATCTGCTGTACGTCCATGGTTGGATACAGCAAAGCTATTTTCAAAGACCAAAATCTACCAATTTATGTGATGTGATGTAAGCTCTGTATCCGGGGTGGGAGTTGAGTATGGAGACTATAGGGAAGATAGTTGCTTTGGAATCAGCAAAACATGTACAAGTGTTCGTAGCATTGAAAAAGGAGATGCAACTTCCCTATGAATTAGAGAGAGAGAGAGAGATTTTTCAGGGGTTCTCTGGGTCCACATGGTCTTGTGGCTGATAATAAATGTTTATCATCATTGTTTATTGAGCCATCATGGTGACTTAATATCTTTTTTGGATTAGTTGGGCCAGTCATTCTGTTCTCTTGAGTTCTTTTTTTTTTTTTTTTTAAAAGATTTTATTTATTTGACAGAGAGATCACAAGTAGGCAGAGAGGCAGGCAGAGAAAGAGGGGGGAAGCAGGCTCCCCGCCGAGCAGAGAGCCCGATGTGGGATTCAATCCCAAGACCCTGAGATCATGACCCAAGCCGCAGGCAGAGGCTTTAACCCTCTGAGCCATCCAGGCGCCCTGTTCTCTTGAGTTCTAAGATTATGGATCAGGTTTTGGGATAAAGTGTTGCAAATAGAGGGCCCTCCCTGTCCTTGCCCTGTATTAAGAGTTGAATAGGAGTCAATTCAGACAAGGTGCGGCTTCCCCTACGTCTTTGTTTAATAGTTGTGGTCTCCTAGAGCCTGGAAGCAGTGGTGTGGGGACGCAGAGAAGACTCAAGGATCTGGCTCGCTGGGTCCTGGGGGGTTTCATGACTTCATTGTCCCCAGCTGTCATCACAGGAGTAGGAGAAGTCCTCTGACCAAGGCATATGCAAAGAAGAAAAACCCTAACCTTTTTGCTCTGCAACATTGCCTCCCTGTTGAGTCCCTTTCTTGACAAGCCCATTCCAGGATAAAGACAGGAGCAGAATCAGAAGAGATGGAGCAGTCCTGACCCTTCAGCTTTCTTTCTCCCATTAGAGATGCTCCTGTTTTATGAGCACTTGTGAGCTCTTGCGTTTAAGATAGAACTCCCTGTCCATAAATATTAACACAGTTTCCACATGGGCTCCAGGGGGTGGAGGGCTGCAGAGCCCCTCCAGTGAGACTCCCCCATGTCTCTCTGGGGAGAAGAATGTCAAAATTGTATAAATTCCTTATTATCAACCAGAGGATGCTTGAATACATGCATTAAGGCAAATAAGCTCGTTAACAACAAGTGACCTTATTTTATAAGAAAATAGAGAACAATGGAAGGTCATAAAAGCACTTGGTCTAGGAGGAAAAAAAGGAGAAATGCTAAAGTAGATTTGATTCTCATTCTCAGCCGCCAAATAAGTGGGAAGCTAGGAAGATGTCCCTAAGTTTGATTAAATGTTTCCTTTGGGATGAATTCAACCCAAGAGGGACTTTAGAAACAACGGATCCTACTTTTTAACTCAGATGCTTTATGTAACTCAAGGCAAAATCTAGAGTCTCTACTCCACAGTCTGTTCACATTTTGGTTTTAGTTTATTTTTTAAACAAAATATAGAGGGGTCAGTGAACCTGTGTTTTGATTCCGAGGAAATTCCAAGCTCCTTTGTTTAGCAAATGCTGATCTGGTGATGTGTGGTAGTCTCTCCCTTTCAGCGACCACAGAGTCTGATAATGCAAGAATTTTCCCTCTCATTTACTGAACCATACAAGCTGTTTGTTCAGAAATATTTTAAGTCCTTTATCAGTCCTTCACGGCATGAACTTCCACCCATAAACATTGTGTGTCACATTAGTAAGTAATGTGAATAGGGATTTCTTTTATGACCAATCTTATTCCATTTTGTTCAGGCTGATCGTTCTTTGAAAACATATGGGAACGCACAGGCTCCGACACTCTTGAAATCTCACGTGGTCCAGACCTGGCAGGTGTGTGGAGTGATGTGGCTTCTTCCACGGGGGTCTCGGTTCAGTTGTTGAAGATACAGGTTGTGCGTATGACTTGACGCCTTTGAAGGGCTTTCTTCCCACCACCTCCTTAGCTTATTTCAGCTCACTCAGAGTGTATCAGGCACCTGTGGCTTGGGAGCTCAGCTCTTAGGAGAGAACAGGAAGAAGTCCCCCTAACCCTGGGCCCTGCCAGAGCGATAGGACTGCTCACTGGAGGTAGGACTTCAGAATCTTCCAGAATTAGGGAAATGCCTACTTACGATTTGGAAAACATCGCCTGTGATTTTGTCTGCCTTCCTATATTTCTACGAAACTCCTGTTTCATGGGACCAGCTCTTTATCCAAAGCAAAGTCTGATAATAATAAAATATTGGGAAAGCTCATTGAGCTCCCTTGTCATCATCATTCCCGGTCTCTTGTTTACCTCCCTTTCAAAAGCCATTCAAGGTAACAGGAATCTCTTAAGCCAGTTGCTTCCCCAAGCCAGAAAACGTTTGAGAACAAACCCAATGGCGGGAAGATCTCTGCGTGATAGAAACTCTTCATATTCTGCAAGAGAGAGCAGCAGCCTTCCGATCACAGTGTGGTCTGAACCCAGTGTGAGGCCACGGGGGCTCTCTGAGTGAGATTAGAGCTTCCCCCTCCTAGACAGCAGATTCATCTTTTGTGATGAATTCCTGGAATACCAGAAACACCTCTATTTAAATGGAAGGCAGAATCAAAAGCGATGCCCGTTTTTTGAACACTGAGTCAGCATTTCTTGTGGGCACCTGTGTCGTGTCAGGCTTTGTGACTTCCGAGTGGCACTGGGCCTGCACACACACATGGAGGGTGTCCCATGCACACGCACTGCTGTGCAGAGATTTGGAAGCTCAGGACCTCTGAACACGGGCTCAGGGGTACGGCTCCCACCCTGACTCCCACCTCTGACTGTACCCATGCACTTCTAACTGCTTGTGTCTTATTCCCCAGTGAATGTTGCTGCGGTCACCTCCAGCTCAACATGTCCAGATCCCTGTGCCCCACCCACTGGGGCTTTTCCTGCCGTGTCTGCGGTTCCGTTAGTGGGGACACTGGTTCTGTAGTTGAAAGCCAGAAAACCTGGGAATCCCATGTGACACTTGTAAGGGAAAAGTCACCAGTCTGCCCCCAACCCGCTGGTGCAGCCATTCACCCAGTCCCTAGAGCTTCTTGCTTCGTCTCTGAAATGTCTTTGGTTTGTCAGCTCACTCTCCCCATTCAGTGCCACCGTCATGTCGACTTGAACCGTTGAAGTAGGTTCCCTCGCTGGCTTTGCCTTCCTCCTCCCACTTACCCTTCACATTTTCACCCACGTAGAATTTCCCTGAGAGTACAGCCAATGGGTGGGCGACAACTGCCGGAGCTACTTCTCGTGTCTTTTCTGCTTGACTCTTCCTCAGACTCAGACCCGACCATGCCACTCTCCTCTGCCCACAGCCTTTGCACGTTCCCCCTCTATCTGCAGGATAAAGGTCAGACTCTCTTTGCTTGCCAAACCTGCCACCACATGGCCCCAAACTACCCTTCCAGTGCTGCTGTTTACCCCCACCAGCCTTTGAAAACATCCTTGCTGTGACTTACCTGTACTTTCCATTCCCAAAACACTGTGGGCCCGGAGGCCCCTGGGACTTTGCACTACCGTCTGGGACCTTGAATGCTCTCCACTGCCTGCAGAGGCCCTTCCTGCTTCACAGCCATTCTTCTGTGGCTTTTGGCAGAGCTGACTCCAAATCTGCAGACAGCACTGGTGAGTCCCTTCCCTGGATCCCCCACAGCGTCCCTAAGTGCCTCTTGTGGCAGCCTTAGCTCACTTTCTATCATAAACTGTTACAAATCCCTTATCGACCTACCTACCCACCTTCTCAGGTAGAAGGTGCACCTCCTGGGCCTGGGATCATTTTTCACATATGTTCAGATCCTTTGCACCCAGGCTAGCCAGTGTCTGGTGCAGAATCTTTTCTCAGGGCGAGCACATGCAACAAGAGAGGCAACACAATGAAATGGGTGTGTGCAGACAAGTCGGGCAAAACTCCCGAAGCTGGTAGAAACTGGGCACGGGGAACAGTGCAAGTGCCAGCATCTCTGAAGATGATGGATATTAATAAGTCATGAGATGAGACTTACACAGTAAATCTCCAGTGCGTTTGCAGAAATGCTTTTACAGCATCGGCACGAGGGAAACTGAATTTCTGTCTCATCTAAGATGTAATCGGTATGCTTGGCTTCTCTAGGGAACTTTCTGGAAGCTCTCATTTGAGGCTATTCAAAGGGTTTCAGGAATTTGAGGGTCAGTCAGTCTTAATTATCGCGAGTTGAGTCATTCCTGAAAATAATAATAATTTGCCACCTGTTCCTTGCGAGTGATACTTGGAGCATTTCTAGGAATTGCTTGGAATGTTTTAGGTGCCCATGAAGGGTCAGAGGTGTGCTGTTCATCAGTTACGTGTCTAGGGGTACTGTGAAAGTGCAGGTGTGAGTCCTAGTGGCCACATGAACCTCCGAGAATGGGGGTGGGGCGGGCCTGTACTGTTCGTGCCACGTGTTTCCAAACTTACTAGATCACGGAATCCTCTTTCATGGACACTAGTGCACCGTAGAACCGATCCCGTGCTATATTTTCATTTTGCAGAGAAAAGAAGTGGGGCCCAGACAGATGAAGGCCATGAGAGTAGGCAGCAGTAGTGCTAGGCCAGAAACTGGGTCTCCCGGCTATGGGTCTGGGCACCTCTCCGAGAATCACATGGCTCCTAATGGAGGGTGAGAGTGGGCAGTGTTCGTGCTGGTGTCTGTTCACCCCATCCACCTATCAATGGCATTTTCCTCCTAGCTACCCATGCTTCTTGGCACCTGGTGATTCCAGGCCACTCGGGTCCCCTGTGACCCCCACCCTGTCCCATGGTTCTTCTCCATCTGTTATTCTGTGACCAAGGCAGAACTTGTACGATATAATTCCTGTTCACTGCCTTCCGAGGAATGATTCAAAAGAAGAGTGTTGTGGGCATGAGGGAGTTGCGGGCCCTTGGGGCAGGTGTCTCATGGCCAGTCCTCAGCGCCCACTGCCTGTGTGGCCTGAACTTCTGTCTCAGCCTTGGGCTGCTCTTGGACAAGGCTGTTTGTGGCTAACTCCCTCCCTCTCCATTTGGCAGGGAGCTCTTGGAAACGGGAGTTATTGGGAAACAAAAGTAAACAGCCCAGCCTCCCCCCGGAGGCCCCAGGAGTGGAGGGGTGTGCCAGCAGCTGTGCTCAGACAGCCCATGTGCCTGGGGGCGGTTGCAAGGGCTGGGAGCCACAGGGCAGAATTGGACATTGCATGGGGAACCGGTTCCTGCCTGCCAGGGGCTGGCCGAGGTCAGAGAACGATGCGAACACAGGTGCTCTTCCTCTGCTTCTTTCTCAGCCATGCAACTGGGGTGCTAAGCAGCCAGAAGAGCTCTTTCCTGTGAGTGAAACAGCAGCCCTGTCCTCATTTCCACCTGAATAGAAAGGTTGTAGCTGACCAATGTCCGGCAGGAGAGGGACCTATGGACCTCGGACCCTGGGCCTTCTGCTCCATGGGCCCGCACATGAAGAACTGCATCCAGGGGCAGAGAATCTAGGTCTCAGAAAGGCTGGGACACAGTATTCTGAATAGGCCAGGCTTTTCTCTACACTTGTGTTTAGCTGAACTTGCCCTGAGGTTCTCCAGATAGCAAACTTCAAGAGCTAAAGGCTTCATTCCGAGATCTGCTGGGTAGTTGTGGGAACCATGGGGCGGGCCCCACAGGGCAGAGCTCCTAGTAGAAGGCGTTTTTTTGTTTTGTTTTGTTTTGTTTCCTTCCAAGTTTTAATTTACATTCTAGTTAGTTAACATAGAATATAATACTGGTTTCAATTTAGTGATTTATCACTTACATACAACACCCAGTTCTCCTCCTAACAAGGAAGGCAGGGATTTTAACTCGTGACTTCCTGATGATTCTGAGTGTGGGGAGCATCCTCCCCAGGCAGGTAGGTCTCTGGGCCGCTGCTAGATCTGAGCCTGCCTGGGGACATGCAGGTTGTGTTTCATAGCTGTGGTGTGCATGGTAAAGGCTTCCCCTTGCTGATTCCCTGTGGTGTGTTGGGCACCACATCAAGCACTTTGTAGATCCGAGCTTTCTGAACCACTGTAAGGATGCTGGGGGTTAGATGTTATCAAACTCATTTCATAGAAGAGGAACCTGATGCTCATCTTGTCACTGGTCCAACAAGGAAGGAAGCAAGTGGCAAATATTCTGGCCTAGCTGTGTCCCTGTAGTCGAAACTCATACCCACCTCCCCGCAGAGCAAATGTCCACTTACTCTTAGAATGGGCCAGTTTGTGGTTTTCCCCAGCTCTGTGAAGATGTGTGTGACATATAACAAGTTGAAGGTGTATGACATGATGGTTTGATACATGTATGTACTGTGAAATGATCACCGCAGTAAGACCAATATCTCTCTCACTTCCTAGAATTACCATGTGGTGGTGGTGGTGGTGGTAAGAACATTCAAGAATCATTCTCTAAGCAACTTTCAAGATACAACAACGTATTGTCAGCTGTGGTCGCCCTACTGTAGATTACATCCGCAGGACCTAGTCATCTTATAACTAGAAGTGTGTGTTCTCTGACCAACATCTTTCCATCCCTCCCACCCGCCAGCCCCTGGCAATCACCATTCTCTCTGTTTCTGTGAATTTGGCTCCTTCACATCCCCCATGTGAGGGAGCTTATCCAGTATCCATTTTTCTCTGACTGACTTCTGTCACTTAGCATAATGGCCTCGAGTTTCATCCACGTTGTTGCAAATGGCAGCAGTTCTTTAGTGTTTTTGTGACTGAATAATATTCTGCTGTACACACATGCCACAGTTTCTTTTTACCCATTCACCCGTTGGTGGACACTTGGGTCCTTTCCATGCCTTGGTTATTGTGAGTAAAGTTGCACTGAACATGGGGGAACAGAAACCTCTTCAGGCTCCTGACTTCACTTTCTTTGGATATATATTTGGAAATAGGATTGCTGGGTCATACGGTAGTTCCAGTTCTAGTTTTTTGAGGAAACTCCGTACTGTTTTCCATGATGGCCATGTCAATGCGTAAGGCTTTCCTTTGCTCCATATTCTCACCAATTCTGTTAACTCATCTTTTTTTTTTTTTTAAGATTTAATTTATTTAACAGAGAGAGAGATCACAAGTAGGCAGAGAGGCAGGCAGAGAGAGTGGAGGAAACAGGCTCCCCGCTGGGCAGAGAGCCCGATGCGGGCCTCGATCCCAGGACCCTGAGATCATGACCTGAGCTGAAGGCAGAGGCTTTAACCCACTGAGCCACCGAGGTGCCCTGTTACCTCTTATCTTTTTGATACTAGCCATTCTTTCAGAAGTACGGTAGTACCTCACTGTGGTTTGGATTCGCATGTCCCTGATAATGAGTGATGTTAAGTGCCATGTCATGTACCTGTTGGCTGGGCCAGTTCTTCATTATCCAGCTGACCACCAATGAAGGAGAGAAGAAATACCTGAAATTCTGCAATAATAGAGCTTTGCTGTCCGCTCCTTGACTAGGAGAAGTGAATTCACTTGTTCTCCTTTCTTTGAAAGGAAAAAGAGGAATGGTTGAGCCGGAAGCTTATCTTCCCCTTTAAAGGCTGGGCGGTGCCCATTTTTCGTGGTCAGGTGATGTAACATGGTAGTCAGGGGCAGGGTCTGAGGTCTGCTTGGGTGCATGAACTGAGAGATCAGGTTAGTTCTTATCTCTGTGCCTCAGTTTCTGCATCTGTGCAGAGGCTAGTGGTTGTGCTCCTCTTGATGATGTGCTATTAAATGAACTGATACTCACAAAACACCAAGAACAGGGTTTGCTTTGTATGTACTCAATAAATGTCAGTTACTTGGGTTAGTTGGCATTTTCTGTGTATTATTCTTTGTTGTTTTTTTTCCTTCCATGTTTCTATGTTCCTATACTTTTTAAAATAGTTCTAGAAAATCACTAGTTCTTCTGCTAACATCCTGTACCAAGTAGCCAGCAGCATGCAACCTTATGAACTGATGATCTTTGGGAAGAAGGAATTTATTTTTTATTTTATTTTATTTTATTTCATCTTATTTTTTTTTATTTTATTTTATTTTATTTATTTATTTATTTATTTATTTATTTAGAAATAGGGTACAAGGGGGTGGATGGACAAAGGGAGAGAACAGAGAGAATCTCAGCAGACTCCCCACTGAGAGCCCAACACAGGACTTGATCTCACAACCTTAAGATCATGATTGAGCCACCCAGGTGCCCCATTCAGGGAGAGGAATTGTTGAGGAATCCAAAAGCTCTGTGCTGTGGTTGGACATGTGGGGGCTCTTGCACTATTTTGCTGCCTCAGCAACTCCAACCTCTGACCACTGGGGCTAAGGATGTGCCCACAGGTCATACACAGCTATTTGCAATGGTCTTTAAAGTCAGCAGAATCATTTTGCAAATGAAATCTTCAGTGATATAATCAGGGTTCATTTTTCTTCTTGAAAGAGAGTAGGTTAGAGATATGAAACTATTACTCTTGTGATGAGGTCTGTGTAATTGATCAGACAGCGATGCCCTGGTTAGTCTCTCCTGTCCACTCCACCTGTGGTGCTTGGCCAACTCACTCACCTACTGGGACCCCAGTTGTGTGCTGGGGCAAAGTTGACAGCACAGGCTTGAGTGCCTGAGGGGGTTGGTGCTCATCCTGCTGTCCTTCTTGCGTGAGTGATCTGGTGCTCTTGTCCACCCTTACCAAGCCTTGTTTTCCTATGAGTAGTAAAGTGGAGATCTGGGAGTCCTGCCCAGAGAGGCTGTGAAACTGACATGAAAACATGCACTCAGCATAAAACATGCATTCTCTTGGCTTCAGACTTCCAGGGTCTCATTCAGCAAAGGCTCCCCATTGGCCTCTCTCCACAGGAAGGGGAGCAGTCATGCAGCAGCAGAGAAACTGGGAAACAACGTGACTGCATAGCTTGGCCCGCAAGTGGCCTCTTGTTTCCTTGGCAAGTACGTTCTGATCCTTCTGCAACAGAGTCCTGCAGCTCTCCTTTAGGGCCGCGGTTGTGGGTTGGGACTTAAGGGTCAACCAAAAAAACCACTAGAACTGACAAATGAATTCATTAAGGTTGTAGGATACAAAATCAATGTACAGAAGCTTATTGCATTTCTATACACTGAGAATGAAAGAGCAGGAAGAAAACTTAAGAAAATAATCTCATTTACAGTTGCACCCAAAATAATAAAATGCCTAATAGTACAATTAAGCAAGAAGGTAAAAGACCTGCACCCTGACAACTATAAAACACTGATGAAAAAAATTGAAGAGGGCATGAAGAAGTGGAAAGACATTCCGTGCTCATGGGTTGGAAGAACAAATTTTGTAAAAATGTGTTTATCTGCCCATTTAACATAATCTCAACAGAGATTTTTCTTTGAAAAAATTTTCATAGAACTAGAACAAAAATCCTAAAATTTGTATGGAACTACAAAGACCCTGAAGAGTCAAAGCAATCTTGAAAAAAGCAAAGCTAGCGGTATCACAATTCAGATTTCAAGTTAGACTATAAATCTGTAGTAATCAAAACAGTATGGTATGGGCACAAATACAGATACATAGATCAATGGAACAGAATAGAGCGCCCAGAAATAAACCCACAAGAATATGCAATGGGAAAAAGTCTCTCCAACAAACGGAGCTAGAAAAGCTGGACAGCTACGCAGAAAAGAATGAAACTGGACCACTTTCTGACACCATACACAAAAATTAACTCAAAATGGACTAAAGACATAAATATGAGACCTGAAACCATAAAAATCCTGGAAGAGAACCCAGGCAGTATCTTCTTTGACATCAGCCATAGCAACATTTTTCTAGATATGTCTCCTCAGGCAAGGAAAACAAAAGCAAAAACAAACTCAGGACTACATCAAAACAAAAAGCTTCTGCACAGTGAAGGAAACAATCAACAAAACTAACAGACAACCTACTGAATGGGAGAAGATATTTGCAAAGCATATCTAATAAAGGATTAGTATCCAAAATACAAGAACTTCTACAACTCAGCACCCCAAAACCAAATAATCTAATTAAAAAATGGAACAGGCATTTCTTCAAAGCAGACATCCAGATGGCCAACAGACACATGAAAGGATGCTCAACATCACTCATCATCAGGGAGATGCAAATCAAAACCACAGTGAGATAGCAACATCACACCTGTCAGAATGGCTAAAATCAACAACACCAGAAACAACAGGTGTTGGCAAGGACGTGGAGAAAAAGGAACCCCTGGGCATTGTTGGTCAGAATGCAAGCTAGGGCAATCACTGGGGAAAACAGTATGGAGTCTCCCCCAAAAATTAAAAATAAAACTATCCTACAGTTCAGTAATTGCACTACTGGGTATTTACCCAAAGAATGCGAAAACACTGATTTAAAAGGATATATGCACCTCTATGATTATTGCAGTATTATTTACAATAACCAAATTATGGAAGTAGCCCAAATGTTCATCAATAGATGAGTAGATAAAGAAGAAGTGGTATATATACACAGTGGAATATTATTTGGCCATAAAAAGTTAAATCTTGGGGTACCTGGGTGTCTGATTCAGTTAAGTGTTCAACTCTTGATTTGGGCTCAGGTCAGGCTCCCAGGTCGTGAGATCGTGCGTTGGGCTCCACACTAAGCATTGAGTCTGCTTGATATTCTCTCCCTCTCCCTTTGCCTCTCCTCCTGCTCTCTGTCTCTTTAAAATAAATAAATAAATAAAATCTTTTTTAAAAAAAGAATTAAATCCTGCCATTTACAACAACATGGATGGATTTAAAGAGTAAATTGCTAAGTGAAATAAGTCTGCCAGAGAAAGACAAATGCCATATGATTTCACTCATGTGGAATTTAAGAAACAAAACAAATGGGTGGGGGGATGGGGACAGAAGGAGACAAACCAAGAAACAGATTTCTAACTATAGAGAACAAAGTGATGTTTACCAGAGGGGCAGGGGTCGGGGGCCGGCTGCAATAGATGAAGGGGATTAAGAGTACACAATGTGGTGAGCACTGAATATTATGTAGAAGTGTTGAATCGTTATATTGCACACCTGAAGCTAATGTTAATTATACTGGAATCAAAATAGAAAACAAAAAAATAAAACTGGAAGGAGTTCGGGGCTCCATGTAGCCCACTCAAGGGTGTAAAGCCAAGTTCCCTGGTTGGATTCTCAGGAACGAAGCTCACATTTTCATCTCCATCCTCAGTGTGTGGCTTCTCTGACTCAGTTTTCTGTTGTTTTTAAACTCAGCAGAAGACAGGGACATTATGTACCGGTGCCCTCAAACCCAGGGACACTTAGGCAGCACTTGGCCTCCAGCAGTTGACATTCAGATGACGGTGGTGGTGGAAGACTGAACTTGGAATCAGAGCGTCTGGATTTTAGAGCTGCTGTCCGTGCAGGGCATATCTGGGACAAATATGACACCCGAGGCCCAGTATTTCTCAGCAGCCTCAGCCACTCTCCCTGTCAGCTAGGTTATCTAATTAGGTGGGGGAACAGGTAAACCCTGACTTTCTCTGAACACGCTGTCAGGGAACTGATTTCACCCAGTGAGTGGTATTGAATGAGAGAATGTGGATGCGGTCATTCTCCTCTTAGAAGAAGGAAATGGAGTCGGATCTCTGGTGAATTATACTTTGCAAGTCATATCAGGGGCCCCATTCCTGGGCCCCGAACACCAGATTGGTGTGGGAATGTTTTCAGACAGAGCAGAACAGATTTCTAATGAACATTTCTTTTCTTGAATTTTTCTTTCTTTCCTCCCACCTTCCCTCCTTTCTTTTTCCCCTTCCTTCCTTTTTTCTTTTCCTTCCCTCCTCCCTCCCTCCCTCCCTCCCTCCCTTCCTTCCTTCCTTCCTTCTTTCCTTCCTTCCTTGTCGCTCTTTCTCCCTTCCTTCCCTTCTTACCTCCCTCTCTCTTTTTCTTGCCTACTGGGCTTTAAAGTCAAGTACAGATTTATCCCTGATGTGTCCCAGTAGGATACTCCTAGGCTGAGAGTACAAGAACCTTCTAAGAAACTATCCCACAACATAACTGGAAAGGGGAAACTGCTCCTGAGAATTGTGGGTTTTATAACAAGAAGAATTCACACTGGGTGTGGGGCATAAACAATGAATCTTGGAACACTGAAAAAATATAATAATAATAAAAAAACCCAAGAATTCAGAAAACCTCCTAGGCCATTTAGTGACTTGTTAATTTTCTAGGAATGTCTCCCTGCCTTGTTCATGTTCACTGAGCTTCACTTGAACACATGCTTCCACCGCAGACACAAAAGCATAAGCCTTCCAGCAGATTCCTGGCGTGCTCTAATTACCCAACGATTGAGCAAGTCACAGCTTTGCAGGTCGCTCTAATGCACCTTTGCTTTCACAAGGAATAGGAGTTCAAACCAAGAGGGCAATTTTTATTTTTTGGAGGAACCTGAGATTTCATAACAAAACAAAACAGATTCACTAGAAGTAATACGTAGATACCAATGAATCCATGGAACATTGGAACTCATAGCAGATTTACATAGCATAAGGTGTTTTACACTGTTTATCTGGAGAGATTCAAGATCGTTAGGTTTTAAGTCGCATTTTCTCTTCTTCCATGCTGCATTGATATTTTCACTGACCCCGTGATTAGAGGGAACCATGAGTTGTGTTTTACCACAATAATCCAGGCCCACAGGGCCTGAGAAATGGCCGCTATGAAGAGCCAAAGAAGTCAGAGTTAAGAACTGTCCCATTTATTCAACAATGTAATACACAGGATCTTGTGTTGAGATTGCAGAACATTTATTTATACAAGATAGCCCTGTCCCTCCATCCCTCTCTTTTTCCCTCAAACATAGGATAAGTCAAGTTTTGGGGAAAAGGCCTTGTGGAGCAGTGATTCCACGTGTTGGCTTCAGCGTCTGCCCTTTTGGAATTCATATCAGTGCGTAATCTTGGGCATGTTATTTCAGCTCTGCAAGTGTCGAGCATCTTATGGGAGAAATCACAGGGTTGGTGTCAAGAGTAGAATGGAATAATGTCTGCAAGGCACTTGGGACAATGCCTGGTAGTGTGGTAAGTGCCAGGAGCAGCTGTTCATCATTATTGTTTGTATTATTGCGGCTCTCCTTCCAAGGCCTGACGTTCCAGGTCCTTGCCCTCTAGCCAGGGGATTGCTCCAGTAGACAGATACTCATTTGTGATGGAGTTAAGGTCAGGAGTGTTCCAGAAATAGGTGTGTCAGGGAAGACCAGACCAGAAGTGTCCAGGGAGTCTTCCTGGAGGAAGAAACCCAGCTGTGTCTTAAAGGACATACTGCAGTGATTGGAGGGAAAGCCATGGGGAATACCAACATTTCAGGGCCTGGTAGGAGAAGCACATCTGGTAGAGCCTGAGTAAATGTGTTCAGAAATAAAAGAAAAGTCAACACGGAGTCCCAGAAGCAGTTCAAGAGAGAGGACGTGATCGCCCATCAGACGCCCTGCAGAGTTCAAGAAAAATCAAAACTAGACAGTGTCAGTTGAATTTAGGGACAGTGATGTCATTTGGCCCCATAAGAACCATTTTGGTGAAGAGGTGGGGAAGTAGCCCAGTGGAGTGCTAGTAAATCCTTAACAAGGGGCTCTCTTATAGCCCCCGCTCCCTTCCCTGGTAGAAAGACTCCCAAGATGGCTGATTTAAGCTTGAGGTCACAGAATCCAGACTGGAAGGAGAGGCTCACAGTCTTGACCTCAGCATTGCAGCAGGTGGCTTTAAGTTTCAACTTCATAAGCTTTCTATAGGATGCATCCAGGGCAGCTACCTTGGGTGAATCTTGGTGCTGGCATGTGCCTGAATTCCAGGGTGCCTTCTCCCCCTGTTCTTAGCAGACCCCCTACTGTCATCTGCCTCTCAGATACCTTCTGTCTCTCCCAAATATCAAACATCTCATTGAAAATGGAAGAGTTTGAGCATAAGAGTCCGTCCGTCTGTCTCTAACACATTTTGTGGCAGAGTGTGTCCCGATCCACCGACACAAGCCTTCAGGTCCACTTGGCAGGGATGATCAGCAGTGGAAAGATGACTCAGTCTTTCTTTGTGTGGCAGCCCAGAAGGATGATCTGACTCTGGGCTCAGAAAGCAATCTTTGATCTTAATCTGGTTTCTCAAGTAGACTTCTATTACTTGAATGAAAATATGCTGTCGAACTGACCTGACTTTGTCTGTCTACTTGGTAGTTATAAGTCTCAATTCACAATGATGCAGACTTGCTGGCTAATACATCAGTTTCCTATGAGTTTGGTTAATAGGATTCAAGACCTGAAACCCTCATAGGGAAATGAAAATAACAGCAAATACTTAATTGGCTCTTCTTATATGTAAGGCACTCTTACAAGTACTTTTTATGTAAATCCAAATGCCCTATGAGGTCTCTATTTTACTGATTAGGAATCTGAGGCACAGACATATTTAGTCATTTGTCAGGGTCACAAGAGTATCAGAACCAGGATGTGAATGTAGACCTTCGGTTCCCACTACCATACACTGGCTTCTAACTGGTGAGAATGAGACCCTGAACTGTTGGACCCCATCCAAATGCAGAGAACCTGGAAGATTCTGTTTACACTGCAAAATACACGATCTCTGCCTTTCCCTAGAAGGGGAACAGCAGAGGCGATCCCAAGGCCACTAAGGATCTCCGTCCATCACGGAAGCTCTGTAGTCCCCTCTCCTCTAGCTGCATTGCCCTTATCTAGTTCCTTTGGTTTCTAGAGACTACTCTGGCCCCAGGTATCTGCTTCCCGGTGAGAAGGCTCACCCCCAACCCTGGATCCCACCTGTAGCCCCCCGCCCAACTGAAGGACACTACCCTCCCTATGTTTCTAATTTCCTGGATATGTGAGGAGAATGTTACCCATTTCTCTTTGCCCTACCTTATCCTAATAATATCTTATTTCCCCACCACACTGAGCACTTTGTGTCTGAAGTTAGACCACTAAGTGGCTAATAAAAAGGGAACTGGGATGCAGTAGTTAAAATAAAAAGTTATTTAAATAAAAAGTTACTCCTCCTGAGATTCTCCTCGGCTCTTACGTACCTTCTGAGGAGATGAAAGGCATTTGCCTTCCACATTCCCTCCTCCTTGGGCCTCCAACAGGTGTCCTCGCGAGCCGCTCTTAGAGAGCTTCAAAACTCGGAGCTGGAGAAGAGATGACAAGTCACACTCAGGGGTTCCAGAGCAGCCTCACTGGAGAACAATATAGGGAATAGGGAAGGAACACTGTCTCTTGGCATTTTCCTCTGGCTGTGGTCTCAGGTCTAATTTTAATAATGTGGCTTTAAGGGTGTCCTTGGCTGTATCAGGAAGTTCGTGGATCAGGGGCAAGAGACAGCTGGAGTTCTCCCCAGCTGTCCTAGTGGAGGGAGAGAAGTAGCCTGTTCCTCTCCTGCTGCAGCCTGGGCAGGTCCGTGTCGTTCTTTGAGCATTTGGTGTGGTCGCCTCTACAATGAAAAGCTGAACTCCATGCTTCTGAAACTCTGATACACTGACAATTTTCATGCTTTTGTTGACAGTGGAAAAATTCTTACAGAGATTTTTATCATGAGCATTGTTGTACTTAAAAAAAAAAAAAATCAGACCAGTTTAGTCATGGCACATGGGACATAAGGCAAATGCATGAGAGCAATTTATTTTGGAGACAGTATCTCTAAAGGCTCTGATTACCGAATAGAATGAATGTCCCCACTTCCACCTCAAGACCTGGCTGATGGTGTGGCACAGTGCTTGTGTTCTCTATGGCAGGACTAAGGGTAGTTAAAGTCAGTAGCTGAACACCCACGTTCCCCCTACAGTTCATGCATGATTCATCCCAGCCTCTCCACGGACTCAGTTCCTTCCTCTAGCAAACTCAAGGCTTTGGGAAATGTTTAAAAAGTTCTTTCCACAGACAAGAGTTTGGGGATCCATATGCAGAAAATTCTGCCTTCCAGACTGGTCTCTAAGTGTGACAGGTGGCTCCCGAGCCTGGGCGGCTGGTGCTTCTGACAGCAGCCGGCTTGGTGGGAATGTCACAGCCATGGCCATCGTGTGAGAAGACAGAGCCGTAAAGAAACTAAGGCAGTGATCAGAATCGTGATCTGCATTTCCGTCACCTGAAATGTGTGAAGTGGTCTTGGAAGCTGTGAACTTTTTCTATTTTGAAACTTTAGAATCCATTTCAGCACTTCCAACCGTATGGTTATGGAGGGTCAGAGGAGTTTTTTGTTTTTTAAAGATTTATTGATTGATTGATTGATTGAGAGAGAGAGAGAGAGCGCAGGGGGTGGGGGCAGTGGGAGAGGGAGAGAGACACTTAAGCAGACTCCCTGCTAAGCAGGGAGCCCGAGGTGGGGCTGGATCCCAGGATCCTGAGATCATGACCCGAACCAAAACCGAGAAGCTTAACCAACTTTGCCCCCCAGGCATAATGACCACTTAGCTTTGTTAACTCTCCTTCTTCTAAATCAGCTGGCTAGGCCGTATTTCTTTTTTAAGGATAAAAAGTAAATAAAGTTGAAAAGCCCTTAGAAGCATGGTAAGATTTAAGGCATAAATTTTACTTATTTTATTTCTCTGTTACTTCTATTTTCAGTTTGGATATGTGACCTACTTGTGTTGTTGTGGAATCATTGGTTCATAAAAATGTTAGGTGAAAAGTTCGGAGACCACCATCGGAGTAACACCCTCCAGTGTCAGGATGTTATCTGTCAAGCCAGGGCAGGTGGCCAGAGGTGCAGACCTACTGCCTTCCAAGGTAGTGCCCCTTATCTCCGGGCAATTTAACTATCAGGAAATTGATTCTTATGTTTGAATCTCTGGCTTCGTAGACTCCTCCCATGTTAGTATGTAATAATGCTGACAGTGATGGATCATTTTATTGAGTCCTAACTATGAGTCAGGTACTCTGCATGGGACTTATAGTATAGCAGCCCTATAATCTTTGTAAGAAATTTTCAAGGTAAACCATAAGATCCCTATTTCATGGTGAAGAAAACCAAGAGGTAAAAAGGAAAATGTGTCTTGCCCGATAAGTGCAGGAGGCTGATTCTAGAGTCTGCTGGAACTCTGGGTTCTTCTGCCTCCTTTGGTTTCTTTCCCATCGCTCGCACCCACTCTCTTAGTCCCTTTGTTCCCCCATCAAATATATTTTTCCACACCCCTGCCTATCTCCTAATGTGTTTGGTTTAGAAATATCACAAAGAGTTGACTCCCTTTACTTCAGATGGGAGCCGATCTTTCCTGCAACGTACGATGGGGACCTCTCCTTGCTATTTCTGGAGCAAGGGTAGCAGTGGTCCAAGAATCACACTTTTTTGGCAGCTACATCACATTTTTGCCTTCCTTGAGTTTGTTTTCAGCTGAAATCCACAGGATCTCCCCCACCACACACACCTCTCTGTCCGTGTATGGCTAAGGGAGGACACGGTTCGGGGGCTGGGCTGCCTCAGTTCTCATACCACTCAGTAGCTGTGTCCCCTTGAGCCATGGCTGGACCTTTCTGTGTCTCAGTTCCCTTCTCTGTAAAGTGGCATCGTAATAGTGCTTATTAGCTTACTGAGTTGTGAAAATTGAATTACTAATACTTGTAGGCCTGTAGCGCAGAGCTGGGCAGGTAGCAGTAATGTCATTGTTCTTGTTAAGCCCAGACTGTTGCTCTCAGATCAGTGATGAAAATACTCAACTGTGCATTTGCTTACATAGACAGTCAGCGAAAGCAAATCCAATTATGCACCTCTCTTTTATGTTACTAGAAATACTGTAAAGTGGGGTGCCTGGGTGGCACAGTTAAGCATCTGCTTTTGGCTCAGGTCATGGGGATCTGAGATTGATCACCCTGGGATCGATCCTCGCATCGGGCTCCCGACTCCATGGGTCAGCAGGGAGTCTGCTTCTCCCTTGTCCTCGAACACCCCCCTCCCCCGTCCATGCTCATTCTCTCTCAAATAAATAAATAAAACCATTTTTAAAAATACTATAATGTTATATTTTACACACAGTGAGTGGTCTCTATTATGCAATCTCTACAGTTTTATATATTACTAAGTTCCAAGTATGCATCAGTATATTGGGCTAAATATATAAAAATGTGTGTACCATACTTTGTGGACATTTTTAAAAATTTTCAAGGCAAATTTTGACTACCATATACATAATTTTTGCCTTTCTGGCTGATTCTAGAGGAATTTGTACTGAGCCCACGTGGAGAGGTCTGTGATACACCAGTGGGACCCTCCATCCTGCCTTCCTGAAGGTAACTAGTCACCCACTTATGTGTTCCTCCCACCTCATAGTGCCCTTTCGCCTTGCAGAAACCAATAAGCAAGTGCCCCAGGGCTACCCGCTGCTAAAAAAGAAGACGTCTGCGTCTCGTGTCCTCTGATTCCTTGAGCAGCGGCCAGAGCTCCATTGTGTTAGAAACTGCTGACCAGGAAGAATCAGCAGAAAGTCTCCAATCTTAAAAGAAAGCCACGTGCCCAAATAATTACAACACAGCATGACGAGGGAAACACATTGCTGACTAATCATCCATGCCTCGGGCACCCGAACCTGGGGATTCTCAGGGGAGGCAGCATTTGAGATGAGTTTTAAGTGTTGATAGAAGCAGCTGAGAGGGAGAACTGAGAAGGAGTGGTGTGTAGAAAGCCCAAGAGCCTGGATGGATATCTGGGGGGAGCCAGGAGTCTGTGGGTAGATGGGAGGAGGCAGGAGGCAGAATGGGATGAGGCAAGATGTCGTCTGGTGACTGGGAGACACTGATAGAAGCAGAAGAAACTCAACTCACTGTTTTTGACTCTTGGTGGGTTTCTTCAGTTTTTGTATTCCATTTCAACCTAAATATGGAAATATATTTGAATAATTAATTCCATCAAGTGTAGTTTCTAGAAGAGAATTGTTCAAGTTCTTTGCTCCTTTTTGGAAATGCAACCGAGGAAAGGAATGTCTTTCCATTATTTTCACTCCTCCAGGTCATATGTGTCTGATTAACCAGAGATAAAAATATTGAACGTTCAGGAGAGACAGAAATGAGAAACCTATAGCAGGGGCAATGAAATGCTATTTCCACTGGTGATGTTCTTAAAATCCTCCTAGTGGTTTTTCAGAAGAGAAGAGAAAACAATATGTGTTCTACAAACTATTGATTTTGTTGCATAACATCCGTAATTGGAATAGAGCAGTTTATATTTATGTTGAAATGACAATTCATAGTTGTCTCTTTAGCTCCTACCTCTCCCACAAGGGCTGGGCTGAAATGCTGTCATTAGGTTCATAATTACTTATTTATTTTGTAGGAATTCGTATTTGTTTTGGACCCAAGTATTGAGGGGTGCCTTAAGTATATCGTCTGAGTCTGTAGCCTGTCATCAAGAGTGGATTCCAAGTTCTTCCCTGGCTTTTTTTGGTTTTGAAAAATCTTCATCATCTTTGAGCTCTGTTCTTCCTGTTCGCTGGTATCCACCATAGTGGATTTGATATAGCTCTTTAAAACATGAACATCCTCCTTAAATTCATCATTTTGTGGGTGTATGTGTGTGTGAATAAATTCGGTTTTATTGGTTTATTTTTTTAAGTTTATTTATTTATTTTTTAGTAGACTCAACACCCCACATGGGGCTCGAATTCATGACCCAGGGATCAAAAGTCAGTTGCACGCTCTTCTGATGGAGCCCACCAGGTGCGCTGACTTTGTGTTTTTATTTTTATGAGTGATATTCTTAAACTCCATTCTGTGTCTTACTATTTTTAATTCACTCTATTTCTAACATCTGGCCATGTGACTCTGTTTCCCTCCAGTTCGTTGATTTTAGTGGCTTTCTCTCCATTCTACTGTCACTCTCCTTAGAGATGGATGTGTGGGTTGGCCTCCCCCGCCCTTCCATGAAGAATAGTGTAATGCTCACCCTTGTACCAGCTCTTTTGTGGATTGTGGGGGAAATTCCTCAGACCTCATATTAAAGAGAAGGCATTTCATTAAGGATTGTTAGATTATTCTATTTTGTACTAAGTACTTACTGAACACTTTATGGTTGTATCACATTACCCTTGGTGTCAGCAGGGATCCATGAGAAAAAAACAGAAGACTATGTTCTCAAGAAGCTTGAAACTCATGTGGAAAGAAAGTAACAATAAAGAGAATATTTAAGTCATCATATAAATAGTTACCCTT
The DNA here is from genome assembly GCA_004023965.1 of Spilogale gracilis. Taxonomy (NCBI): domain Eukaryota; kingdom Metazoa; phylum Chordata; class Mammalia; order Carnivora; family Mephitidae; genus Spilogale; species Spilogale gracilis. The sequence continues at coordinate 177,575 of PITA01001448.1, forward strand.
TTTTTAGTAAGCTCCATGACCAATGTGGAGCGCAGCACAAGGCTTGAACTCACGACGCTGAGACCAAGAGTCAGATGTTTAGTTGACTGAACCACCCAGACACCCTACAGATAGTTATCATTTATTGATGAATTTCCAAGTGGCAGGTATTTACATGCAACATCTCTGTCCTCATAACCTTATGAGTGTGTATTATTCCCTCCATTTTACTGTTAAAGACAAAGCAGGGGCGCCTGGGTGGCTCAGTTGGTTAAGCAACTGCCTTCGGCTCAGGTCATGATCCCAGAGACCCAGGATCGAGTCCCACATCCAGTTCCCTGCTCAACAGGAAGCCTGCTTCTCCCTCTCACTCCCCCTGCTTGTGTTCCCTCTCTGGCTGTGTTTCTCTCTGTCAAATAAATAAAATCTTAAAAAAAAAAAAAAAAGACAAAGCAGTTTATATTGGTTAAGTAAGTTGCGCAAGGATGCGCAGCAAGAATGATGGTGCCTCTGGGGTTCTAAATCCAGGTCTCTTGGGGTACCTGGGGACTTAGTCATTAAGCCTCTGCCAGGATCCTGGGATCAAGCCCCGCATTGGGCTCCCTGCTCCATAGGAAGCCTGCTTCTCCCTCTCTCTCTCCCACTTCTTATTATGTTCCCTCTCTTTCTGTGTCTCTCTATGAAATAAATTAATAAAATCTTAAAATAAATAAACCCAGGTCTCTTGCTCATGCAAAGTCTATGCTTTCCCTACTGTATAGGTACTACCTCCCAAAATGAGATCCTGATTTTTAAAGAAATTATTGAATCTTGGCTTATAACAGGTGCTCAATAAATACTTCTGAACTGTTGATTAAAATAATAGCAGCTAGTATCTTTTGAGTAATATCTGCTAAGCTCTGTTTGAATATTTAATGTCTGGTAAATGCTTCAATGTCACATTAATTTTATGTTTTCTCTGTTTTACTTTTGAGGAAACTGAGGCATAGAGAGGCATGGAATAACTAGACTGAATCCGCAGAGCAGGATTTTTAAAAAACCCAAACATTTTATTTGAGATGATTATAGATTTAAATGCAATTGCAAGAAATAATACAGAGAGATCTCATGAATCCTTTATCCATTTTCCACCGGTGGTAACATCTTGCAGAACTGAAGTACAGTGTCACAATCAGGACATTCATATGGATAGAGTCAAGTCACAGAAGATTCCGCACCCCTCATCACTTGCTTTTGTAATACACCCACATTTTTCTGCTCCCACCCCCTCCTTAACTCCTAGCAACCTGGAACCTCTTCCTTCCTCCTTCTTCCCTCCCTTCCCTCCTCCCTCCCTCCCTCCCTCCCTCCCTCCCTCCCTTCCTTCCTTCCTTCCTTCCAGATTTTATTTATTTATTTGAGAGAGAGAGAGAGAGACAGTATGAGCTGGGGGAGGGCAGAGGAAGGGGAGAAGCAGACTCCCCACTTAGCAGGGAGCCCGACCTGGGGCTCCATCCCAGAACCCAAGGAGATCATAACCTGAGCCCAAGGTAGATGCTTAACTGACTGAGCCGCTAGCATGCCTTTTCTCTGTTTTTATAGTTTCATTTTTAAAATAATCTTATAAAATTATACATGTGCTTAACATGTATTTATACACATAAATTAACATTGTAATGTTATACTACATATGTAAACTTGGGATTGTCTTTGTCTCTCAACTTTCTCAGTGATTCTTTCAGGTTGTCATGTGTATCAAGACTTCATTCCATTTTATTGCTGCAAAAGATTACATGGAATGCTTGGACCACAGTTTATTTAACTCCTCACCAGTTGAAGGACATCTGGCTTGTTTCCATTTTTTAAGCAATTAAAAATAAAGCTGCTATAAACTTCTGTGTACAGGTTTTTGAGTGGACATAAATTTTTATTTCTCTGGGATAAATGCCCAGAAGTTCACTTGTTGGGTTATATAGTGGTTGCATGTTTGGTTTTTAAGAAATTGCCAAACTGTTTCCCAGAGTATGTGCACCATTTTATATTCCCACCAGCAAGTGATTCAGTATTTTGTGTTGCCAGCATTCGGTGATGTCATGGTTTTTTATTTTAGCCATCCTGATAGGTGTGTAATGGTATCTTATTGCAGTTTTAATTTGTATTTCTCTAGTGACCAATAATGTCAGGCATCTTTTCATGTGTATTTGTACCATCTGTTTAATTCTTTGGTGAAATGTCGCTTTGTGCCTGTGTTGTATTTGGATTGGTTGCTTTTTTAGTATTGAGTTTTGAAAGTTCTTTATATAGTCCAAATATACAGAATATAGTCTGAGTATAGAAGTTCTTCATTGGATATGTGGTTTGCAAAGCGTTTCGCTACTTTGTAGCTTGTCTTTTCACCCTCCTTATAGGGTCTTTTACAAAGCAAAAGTTTTTTATCTTATTTTTATTTGTTTGTTTATTTTAAACATTTTATTTATTTGACAGAGAGAGAGAGAGAGAGAGCGCGCGCGCAATAGAGGGAACAAGCAGGAGGAGTGGGAGAGGGAGAAGCAGGCTTCCTACTGAGTAGGGAGCCTCATGCGGCCCTTAATCCCAGGATCCTAGGATCATGACCTGAGCCTAAGGCAGCTGCTTAACAACTGAGCCACACTGGTGTCCCAGCAAAGCAAAAGTTTTTAATTTTGATGAAGTCTCATTTATCTCATTTTTTTTTCTAAATCTGTCATGCTTTTGGTGTCATACCTAAAAAGTTTTGCCTAGACTTAGATCCTAAAACTCCCCCCCCACCAAACCCCTGCCAAAAGTTCTATAGTTTTAACTTCTGTTAACCTTGTGATCCATTTTGGGTTAATTTTTATATAAGATATGAGACTTAGATCAGGGGTTTTGTTGTTGCCTGTTGCTTCAATATTTTTGTCTTTTGCCCCAGTTGCCCTAACATCATGTGTTAAAAAGGATTTCTTCATTGAATTGCTTTTCCACCTTTACCAAAAATCAGCTGGGTATATACAGGTGGGTTATGTCTCTGTTCTCTGTTCTCTTCCCTTGGTCTACATGTCTGCTGCCCTTTTAGGACCACATTTTTGATTACTGTAGCTAGATAGTTCTTCAAGTAATGTTATTCCTTCCACTTCTTTTTCAAAATTACTTTAGCTGTATCCCTTTTTTTTTTTCTGTTTTACATATGACTATTACAACAATATTATTTACATTCACAAAAAATCATGCTGTGATTTGAGAGGCATAACTTGGTATAGTGATTTGGGAAGAACTGACGTCTTTGCCATGTTCAGTTTGCCAATCTATGAACGTGGTATGTCTCTCCATTTCTTTAATCGGCACTGTACTTTTCACAGTATCAGTCTTGCACATGTTTGGTTAGATTTTTACGAAAGTCCTTTTTTTTTGAGGGATTATAGATGGTATTATATTCTGAATATTGTTGTTCATGTGTTCACTGCTAGAATACAGAACTACAACTGACTTTTGCAGAATTTTCTTGCATCTTGAGATCTTGCTAAACTCACTAGTTTAAAAGTTTTTGTTACTGCACATTTTTGTATTACCTTATGAGACTTTAGATATTCAAACCTTCTGTTTTATTTTTTAAATGATTATTTATTTATTTATTTATTTGAGAGCGAGAAAGAGCTACCAGTGGGAGTGGGGTGGGTTAGAGAGAGAAGGAGAAGCAGGCTCCCCATTGAGCAGGGATCCCAATGCAGGGCTCAATCCAGGACCCCAAGATCATGACCTGAGCCGAAGGCAGACACTTAACTGACTGAGTCACCCAGGCACCACTCAAATCTTCTATTTAGATGGCTTTGCTGACACTCTTCTAGCAGGTGACAGGGGTGGGTACCACCTCATTACTGCCAGGTGGAGGGAGGTAGAGGCCCAGGTTTCACCACTATGTTTCCTTCCTTCCACCCCTTCCTAGGAGGGGTGGGAATGGGGGTGGCTACCATTACCATCAGGTAAGAACAGAAGTGTAGCCTACCTCTGTGGTTTCCATTGACACTACAGGGAAGATGGGGGGTAAGAGATGGGAGAAGTCATTATTCCTGGCCAGTGGGGATGAAAGTCTCAGCTCCTTACTGGCCTTCCTTGACAATACTTGGTAAAGGTGTTGGGGTACCTATATCAGCCTCATAAGATTACAAGTCTAGGCTCCCCACTTGGCCTTTGCTGGTATGGGTGACGAGGGGCCACAAGTTTTATCTGTGCTATTCAGCTGTCATCAAGTGGTTATTATTTAAAAGTTTTGCTTGCTAGCTTGCCCCCAACCTGATCTTTTGGCTAGAGAAAGGGCCAGCTTTGTTGGGGTTTTTTTGGTCTTCACTCATTGGTATTTGTGTAATGCCACTTTTTTCCAGCCCTAAATCTGGGGTGTATGAAGCATAGAGAAAACACAGGGAGTTCACCACCATGCTGTGTCCTGGATCCTGAGGCATCAAGCCAGTCTGCCTTTTCCCTCCACCTTGCAGCATCTTTTTATGTTTGTTTTGTCTAATGCCTATGGTTTCCACTTGTACAGCAGTAAGAACAGTAAAATAGGTCTATTATTTTCTACTGCAAGTGGGGGTGGACAGCTGGATTTTGAACCCCATCAGTTTGGCACTTACGCCCTTCTGCCTAAGTAGTCTGCTCTAGGGAAAGGAGACAGAAGCATGGCTGGAATCATCAAAAACGTGTTTGAGTTGGTCAGAAACTTAGGTTTTGTAGAAGCTAAAGTAGAAGGCCATTTTTCTTCCTGAAATAGACTAAGTAGAGGGGAGAAAGGAGTAAGGTGTGTTTGAAAAAGCAGGAGAGAACCTGGTCCACAGCAGTGAGGGCTGTGTGGGGACAGGCACCTCAGGGTGCTCCAGTAGGCTGGAAAGGTCCTTTCTTTAGGGATGACAAAGCCAAGAGGGCAGTAGCCAAAATGTGCCTTACCCCTTCCTCCCCCTGCCTTTTTCTTTAAAGATGTTATTTATGTGTTTGAAAGAGACAGAGAGTGAGTGAGAGAGAGCACAAGAGGGAGAGGGAGAGGCAGAGGGAGAAGCAGATTCCCCTGCTGAGCAGGGAGCCTGATGTAGGGCTCGATCTCAGAACTCTGGGATCATGACCAGAGCTGAAAGCAGATGCTTGACCGACTGAGCCACCCAGGTGTCTCCCTGCCCCTTCCTTCTTTGTATACAGGAGGGCCCATCTCATTTAGAGAAACAAGTCTCCTGGTCCAGGTGAGACCAGTTTAGGTAGGTGACAGTCCTTTCTACTGAGAGGTGAGAGCAACAGATGGTTACTTCCCATTTATCTGGAAATCCTCCCCCCCCAAGCTTTAATTTCTTCATCAAACTCCTTTTATGGTTGTTGTGAGAGTTAAATGGCATATCAGGTAAAGTATCCACATGACTCTGGTTTCCAGAACCTTCCTTCCCTTCACCCATGACTCCCTGCCGGATGGCATAGCCTCTGCTTCAACTCTCTCTCACCTCCTGGAAATCTGTCAAGGGCTGGCATTCTAATTGCTTGGATCCAGTATGTCAGATTATAGTAGAATCCATAGATGTCTTTGCTTGAGGTTTTAGTGTTTTGCCAAGATTATGCGTGGACATGTCTGGGATAAAAGTCACATTACAGTGAGTCTGGACATTTTGTAGAGACTACGCTGAGGTCCCTTATTTTTATGATATTCGATCTGTAGGAATCTTAGATCATCCAGTGTAATCCCCCCCCCCATTTTAACTGTTGTTGAGTTTTTACTAGGTAAACGAGCATACATTTAGTATAATACATAAGTGACTCAGGAGTCTATGTGGAAAAAGTTAGTAATCTATTGCACCATCTCTGTAATCTTCAATTCTTCCCCTCTGAAGTAGCTAATGTTAACATTTTGTTGCTCACCATTCTTTACTTTTCTTTCTCTACTTTCCTTTACCTATATTGTTAGTTTTTGTTTTTAAATGAAAGCTATTTTGTACTCAGATTATACCAAAATCAGTTTTCTGCCCTTAACAGTATGCCATGAACATTCTTATGGGTCTTTAGGTTATTTTAAAATTTAACTTTACTTTTGGCAAAGCAGGATACTTGTACATAGTTGTTTTTTGGGGTTTTTTTTTGTTTTTTTTTTTTAAAGACTTTATTTATTTGACAGAGAGAAACACAGCTAGAGAGGGAACACAAGCAGGGGGAGTGAGAGAGGGAGAAGCAGGCTTCCCGCCGAGCAGGGAGCCCGATGCGGGGCTCGATCCCGGGTCTCCGGGATCATGACCTGAGCCGAAGGCAGTTGCTTAACAGCTGAGCTACCCAGGTGCCCCACTTGTACATGGTTTTAAAGATCAACAGCACCATTTACCCCAGTCCTTCACTACTCTTGGATTCTCTCTTCACAAAGAAACACACTTTGAACTCTTGAAACTGTTTCTTCTGTCATATACCTCCAGATTTATAAACATGTTTCTATTACTGTTCCATGATTCGTCTCTTTTAGAACATCATCCAGTAACGTCATACTAACAAAAGGATTTCACTTTTTTTATCTAACCACACGAAACATTTATGCTCATGCACCTAGACACACACATGTGCCTTAAATGATCAGTGCTCACGTAGAACGTCAGTGCTTACATTATGTGAATATGTAAATAATATGGCAAAATCATAAAGCTGTATTGGATTATGTTCTCTTGTACTTTTTTTTGTTTCCCTTGAGCTTAATAATTACCTTATTTGTCTTTTTCATTTTAATGACCTCTGTTGGAGCTTAGTTTATATACAATGAAAGGAACTCCTTTCAAGTATATGGCTCTATGAGTTATTGACTTATATATATATCCAGATAATCACCAACCCAATCAAAATAGACAATATTTCCTTAGCTTCAAAAAAAAAATGCCCTGTGTCCTTTCACAGTTAATCCCCTTCACCTTCTGTCTTAGGCAACCACTGATTTTTTTTCTTAATTTTTAATTTTTTTACTATAAATTATTACTTTTTTTAAAAAAAGATTTTATGTATTTGACAGAGAGAGAGGTCACAAATAGAGAGGCAGGCAGAGAAAGAGGGGGAAGCAGGCTCCCCCCTGAACAGAAAGCCTGATGTGGAACTTGATCCCAGGACCCTGAGATCATGACCTGAGCTGAAGGCAGAGGCTTAACCCTCTGAGCCACCCAGCCGCCCTAAGTTATTACTTTAAAAAAAAAGTAGGCTCTGTGCCCTCGGGGTGCCTGAGTGGCTCAGTCAGTTAAGCATCCACCTTCAGCTCAGGTCATGATCCCAGGGTCCTGGAATCTAGCCCAGGGTAGGGCTCCCTGCTTAATGGGGAATCTGCTTCTCCCTCGCCCTCTGCCCCTCCTCCCCGCTTATGCTCTCTCTCTCTCTCTCAAATAAAATCTTTTTCTTCCCCCAAAAAGTAGGCTCTCTGCCCAATGTGGGGCTTGAACTTATGACCCCGAGATTGCATACTCTACTGACTGAACGAGCTGGGCTCCCCCATTATAAATTATTTTTGCTTATTCTGGAACTTAACGTAAATGAAATCATACAGCGTGTACTTTTTTGGTTTGGTCTCTCCCTCAGCATAATGTTATAGAGATTCATTCACGATACTGCATTTGTTTTTTACTGTGGGGGCTAGTATTCTACTGTATAAACATATCACACAGTGTTTATCCATTCACTTGTTGATGAACATTTTGGTTCTTTCCAGTTTGGGGCTATTATATTAAAGCTGTTATACACATTTATATTCAAATCTTTGTGGAGATGTGTTTTCACTTCTCTGGGGTAAATCTTTAAGAGGGATACCACTGGGTAACTTGGTAGGTGGTGTATTTGTTTTTCAAAGTGGTTGCACCATTTTCATTCCCTCCAGCAACAAAGAGAATTCTGGTTGTTCATTAATAGTTGATGTTGTCAGTGTTTTTAATTTTAGCCATTTTAGCCTATATGTAGTCATGACTCATCGTGGGTTTTTTTTTTTTAAATCAGTAGACTTTGATTAGTTTAAGCAGTTTCCCATTTTCAGATAAATTGAGTGCAGAGCACAAAGTTTCTATAAATGCTCACGCTCCGTTTCTTGTTTTTTTTTTTTTTAATTTTTGTTTGAGTATAGTTGACACACAATGTTGCATTAGTTTCAGGTGACAGTATCTCCTCTTATTAATAGGACTGTAGGATCAGAGTTGTGTGTGTTTTACATTTTAGTAGCTATTGCATTAGTATGATACATTTGTTACAATTGATAAGTCAATATTGATACATTATTATTAGCTAAAATCTAATAATGGAATTTACAATGGAGTTAACTCTTTGTGTTGTATTTTATGGATTTTACCAAAATGTGTGCTGTTACAATATCATATAGGATAGTTTTGCTGCCTTAAAAATCCCATCATGCACCTTATCATCTCTCCCTCCACCTTCATATCCTCCCTACCATCCCCCCAATCGCTGACCTTTTTATTGTTTCCAGAGTTTTGTGTTTTTCAGGAAGTCCTATAGTCGGAATCACACAGTATGTAGCCTTTCCAGACTGACTTCGTTCACTTAGCAATGGACAGTTAAGCCTCCTACATGACTTTTCTGTGGCTTGATAGCTCATTTCTTATTAGTGCTGAATCGTGTTGTATTGTCTGGATGGATGAAAGTTGGTTTATCCATTTGCCTGCTGAAGAACACCATCATCGCTTTCTGGTCTTGGGAACGATGAATGAAGTTGCTATAAGCATCCACGTGTCTTTGTTTGGAGGAGATGGAAGTTGGCTGTAAGTGTCTGGGAGCTGAGCGAGGCGGGGACTTTTTGTTCAGTCTCTGTCTACCCTGAAGTGCTTCTGTACCCCGCCCCCCCCCCCACACACACACACATGGCAGCTGGCCTGAGTCAGCTTCGCTGGAGAGCCAACCTCCAGCTTCCCCCTGGGCTTGCTTGAGGGTAGGAGAGATAATCTGGGGACTTTCCATGGTACTTCTGAAGATTGATCCAGCCCTTTGCTTTTAAACCAACCTTCCAAGTTATTGGGCACCTTTCCTCTCTGAGCCTTCTGGGGCTCAGTGATGCAAACCAGTCCTGATTTTGTTTACTTTCAGTGCCCTCTTCCCTGCCCCACCATTGGGCTTAGGTTTGGGTCTGTTGGTCTTTGTCAAGTCCATTGCAACTTGTCCATCTGCTTCTGCTGCTGCAGTTTTGTTGACTATCTTGAGTCATTTCTTCCCTTCCTCTCTCTCCTCTGCTCTGCCTAATGAAAGCCCCCAACTCATTCTTCTTAATAAGATCCTTATTGTATGCTAGAATATGAATATTCCATCACTTATTCAACCATTTCACTATTGATGGGCTTTTAGGTTGGTTTCTGTATTATTATTGTTGTTGTTGTTATTATTATTATTTTATTATTATTATTATTATTATTATTATTATTACTGCCTCTATGCATAATGCTTGGATAAACATCCCCCTGCACATATCCTTTCTTACTGGGTTTTTTTTAGTTCTATAGAAAGATTCCTCTGCATGGGATTGTAGGATCAGAGCGGTGTCTGTTTTACATGTTAATAGATATTGTCAGATTAATTTTCCAAAAGTTGGTTGCAGTTTACACTCCCATCAGCACTGGAGTCTCTTTCACTTCCCAAGTGAGAAAATTAGGGTCCCAGGGGGGTTGAGCACACTGCATTATTTTAAGCAGTGTATTTGCAATTAGATGATTGCTTTTTTTTTTCAACAGTAAGTTTTGATAAATATTGCTGGATTAATTTTTAAAGTAAGGGGGAAAACAAGAATATAAGCAAAGGCTTCTCAGGTTGGCAGAAGAATATTCCCTATGTGATAGTCCATGCGGCAACAGTAGCTTTGGTTGGAGCTTTAAATGGACAATCTCTGGACCCCTTCTGCTTGAGGAGGTCATCCATTCCTCAGTGAGGGGCCTTACAGTCATGTGTGACCCCCCCACCCCCGCAGGGACCCCGGGGGGTGGGGGGGAGGGGAGGGACACTGCTCCCCCTACTGAAGAGGAGGGCTTCCAGCATTGCTCACCTGACTGATCCCAGAGAGTTTTTTGTTTCAGGAACAAAACATTCTATTCTTGTGGGCTCAAAGCATTTCTTCCTTCTCTGGGTTATGGAGAAAGTGCCCTTACTGGTTTTACTAGGCATTGTGACCCCCTCCAGCTGCCTTTCTCAAATGTTTTGATTTTAACCTCCCTGCTCCTAATGAGTTTGCGTGCATGGACAGTGCCTTTGTGGGAAGCAGTTGCCACACGGTCTCAAGCCCCCAGCATGGGGTGCACATGGACACGGCTCCACACTGTCCCCCAGAGTTGGAAGTTGAGGAGAACATTGGGGTGGGGGCACGGCAGCCTCATTAACCTGCCGGGGGTGGAGGAGCAGCAGGGCTGAGCATGGGAAGAACCGGGTTCTAGACACAGCACAGAGCTTTCCGGGTCATGGCCAAGGGCAGCCCAGCTTCTCAAGCTTGGACGGGTCATCCATAGAGCAGTGATGACAACTCGCAGGTTTTCTCCACCAGGTGGGTGGGAGGATGTCAGATGACGTCCCACACGCTGGCTGGGAGCCCGGTACCATCCCCCTCTGACTTTCCTCCTGGGCTCCGCCCCAGATTGATGCCCTTCCCGCTGTGGTCATTGGGGCACCACTCGTGTCTCCCCAGGGCAAAGAGGGGCTGTCTTCTGCCTGCCGCTGGGTCGCTGGGTTGCTAGCCCCTACAGAGCATTTCCTGAGTGAATGAGTGAGTAAATACAAACACAAGCAGCTCTTGCTCTCTTACCCTCTGTGACTTTAAAAAAAACAACAACACACAGGAGCACCTGACTTTCATCATCATCATAACAATGACCTCAGTGTTAGGGACTGTTCACTCCCTGCCAGAAACCCTTCCAAGCACTTAACATTGCTATGCTATGGACAGCAATATATGTTGTATTATCATGTTATAATTTTATTATGTTACATATCCTTATGTTTTATATACTATTTCTTTAATCCCCATAGCAGCTCTGCAAGGCATGTCCTGAGAGTTTCCCCATTTTGACAGTGGAGGAAAGCAGAACAGAGCCAGCACACCTCAGCTGGGGTTCAAACCGAGGCCCCTAGCTGTGCAGCTGAGCCCCTCCCCACTCCGTGGGTCCTTGTTCTCTTCGCCAGTGCTACCCTCGCCTCCTTTCCCTCAGTGTCCCATCCCTAGATCATCGCAGGCCCCAAGAGGCTTTGTCTGGCTCTTGTATTAGGAGGATGCCAGCTGATGGCAACAATCATTGAACAGACTCAATGCAGTCCAGTGCTTCATATAGACAAACTCACCCAGTCAGCAGAGCAGCCCAGTGGGGTAGGAACTACTATTATTATTCCTACTTCATAAGAGGAGAAGTCCTGGCACAGAGAGGGCAAGCCTCTTGCCCCAGAGCCCACAGCTGGAATTGGCCGAGCGCAAGTTCCCCCCAGGCGGCCTGGCTCCAGAGTCCGTGCTCCTCATTGCTGCTTTGTCACTCAATACCAGCTTCTGCACAGGCAAAAATCTATGGTAGCTACAAGCTTGTTCATTGAGAGGGGTTCAGATCCTTTGCCCCAGCCTCCACAGCCCTTCAGAATTGCTCTCCAGTTTACTTGAGCATGCCTTATATCTGGGAAGCAGCCTTAACTGCTGTCCTTTTAGCTCCTTGTCTGTCCCTTGAACCTTATTGCAGAGTAGGGGTTCTGACAGCTCGGTGTTGCTCCTGCATGTTTGATTTGGGAGCTGTGCAGGGGATTTTCCAGGACATTCTGAGGACTGTCCTCAACACCTGCTGTTAGAGAACTAGGTTGAGGCACAGCCCTGAGCTGCTTTTGTGGGAAGAAATGAACACATTTTAGCTATGTGACTGTAGACTCATCTAGACCCTTGTGGAAAAGCCCCTTACTGTACCAGTCTCATGTCTTCATTCTGAGAGTCTGGGACCTTTCTTCCCCGTTGGAGTGAACTGATGGAGCTTTTCTGTTCAGAAACGAGAGCTTCATGTACAAAAACATATGCTGGTTTCTTTCCAGGAATGCTAGAATGTTTCCATATTTTGCATTTTCTTCATAGAGCTTATTAAAGGCTAAAATTCACAGTTAGAAAATAACTTCTTTTGTCTTGAAGAATACTTCTTAATCATAGATGTAAGTGAGGAAACGCTGTGGGCTCCCCTTCAGAGATTCTGTCTCCTTAAGCCTGGAGTGGGGTCTTAGAATTTGTATGGATGAATAGTTCTGCTTGGTTCTGATGTGTTCCCCCATTTGAGCACCACTGGTGTTAGGATGTTGCTCTGAAATGCACTTAACCTTGGAAGAGATAAAATGTTAAGCATCCTATTTAGGAGTCCAGCAGACTTTCTTGGTTTCGGGATAACTCGTGTGCTATTAAGTGTCACGGAAATGCGGAAGGAAGAACAAACAGCAGAGCAATAACGTGTGTACTTGGAAGGGGAGATGTTTACTAGACGCTGAGTTCTTGTTTGCTGACAAAAAAGCATACAACAACATTACCTTTGCATTTAACTGTACCAGGGGGCTTATTTCATTTGTGATTTCACAATCAGTGCTTTTATGCAATAAACTTTGCACTCCACTTGATGCCATGGAAACATCTTGTTCTGAGGCATTGAAAGCCCAGGATGGTAATAAGCACATTTATACACAAAGTAAAACCAGTAGAGAAACAGCTAAAGCTTTGTCCTTTCTTCCGGACCTCTTGGGTGTTGTCCCCGTGTTGAGGTTGTCAGAATAGCACATGGAGCAAAGTTAGAGGCCTTCTGTGTGGCTGATAAGAGCTCACTGTGTGGGAGGATCTTGATTATAGTCATTACCGACGGGGACATATTGTCTACCTCTGGTTTTGTTTCAGCCTCCCCAATCTCTTGCAGAAAAGTGCCAAATAGTAATGCTTACAGTATCTGAACAGTGGAGTTCCTGATTTTGTTGTGATGTTCCGTCTCTCTGGGCTGGAACATGCGTTGGTTGGTAGCATCATCTAAGCGAGGAGCCATAGGTATAGAAGTGGCTGGATGCCGCCTGAGGCTGTTGGGAGCCCCATGGCGTGGGCAGTAGAAGGAGACAGGGCTGCCCACTTTGTACTGATGACCTGCTCCTTAGTGGGACCAGAGGAACCTCTGGACAGCTCCCAGTGTAGGCTTTTATCTTGCTTGTTGATATAGTTTGGACGAATGACCACTGAAGTCCTTTCTAACCCTAAGGATATAGGATTTGAACAACTAAGCCCAGATTCTTCCTCTCCTTGATACTTGAAGCCGTTTATCTCTTGGTTATCTATTACGTAACTGTCACCCCCCCAACCCTGCCTACACACACACACACACACACACACACACACACACACACACACACACATCTTTTCCTCGTTGGCAGACTCACTTCCACCCCTGGAACTTTTGTTTTGCTTTTCCTCATGAACCCGACCCCTCTCTCCCTCCACCATGACCATGGCTAGGACCTGCTTCTCTTCTTTCCTTATCTATATTCTGCCCCATGAGATTTCCTTTCTTCATGTTGCCAGTGAGCTTTCACTCCCAACATAAGCAACCCTCCAAATCTCCCTTTTTAGAGACCAATTGTACCTACTTCCTGCACAGCACAATATCCTGCTCTTTATAAACATTTTTAGGGTGAGAGTCAGTAGAGCCTTCAGCATTTATGTGTAATGATGGGTAAAGGAGGAAGCAGGGGACCAAGAAGATGCAACACTGGGGATAAAGCAGGATGCCCCCACTCCATGTCTCCTATCAAAGGAAACATTCCTTAAGAGCAAAAACTATGCCTTCTGATCTTCAGGATCCTTTCAGTACTTGATGATTCATTATTTTACAACACAGCCAAACAAAAACAAGGTAGAGGAACTGTTTTGAGGTTGCAGTCAAGACTTTTTTTTTTTTAGATTTGATTTATGTATGTATTTAGTTGAGCCAGAGCATGCATGCATGAATAGGGGGAGGGGGCAGAGGGGGTCTCAAGTGGAATCTGAGCTGAGCATGCACCTGATTGGGGGCTCGAGGTGGCGATTTCACGACCCTGAGACAATGATCTGAGCCGAAGTCATGAATCACTTGATTAACCGACTGAACCCCTCAGGTGCCCCAAGACTTTATTTTGAAAGTGGGGAGCAATTTAAATCTCCAGAGGTCCGCACAGACCCTCTGAAGCTCTGTGTTGCTTTCTCATAGTGATTTTTGCACGTGTAAAGTATTTTTTCGTAAAGGATGTCCAAGTAGGTACTTTAAGGGCTGTGGTGAGTACTAGTAGTAAGGGTTTCGGTCTACTGAGTGTGGATGGGAATGTCAAGTCCGCGTCCACCGTCGTTCGGGAACTGTTGTTCAGAATAGGGAATGATTCAGATCGTGTGCTAGGAAGAAAGTGCAAGGACGTGAAGGCAGAGAGTGGCTTCATGATATGCCTTTGCCACTCTCGGAAAGTTTATCCAGTGGGATACAAACACCGCGAGAGCAGAAGCTCTTTCTGTCTCTATCCCAACCCTGGCATCCAGAAGGTACTCAGTAAATATTTGTCGAATGAATGAGTAAATGAATAAAAACTCTAAAGCACAATGCCAAGATCGGTTGTTGCCAATCTAACAGAACTGATCGGTCTCTGGCTGGAACGATGCCCCTGCCCCCAGGTGATGGATGAGGTCTCTATTTGATTATGGCCCCACTGAACTCTATTTCAGGCTTCTCTGTGATTTGCAGACTTTGTAGCTAAGATTCACCTCTCTCTGATCCCTTCCCCATTTCACATGCGACTGTTTGCGATGGGGGATCAGAGGATGTCATGTTTTGGGGTGTGTAAGCAGTGTGAGGAGCCAGCCATGGAGAATCTCGGGATGAGAATTCCATGCAGGGAAATACAGATGTGAAAGCCCGGAAAGGGAGGGGGATGACCTTGGAATGTTGGTGGACAGCAGGAAGATCCATATGGTGGGTGACAGCAAGTTGAATGGTCTGAAGGGCTCATGGGACCAGACCATGGTGGGCCTTGTAGGACATCCTGGAGAGACTAGATGGTATCCTAATGGCATGGGGAGGCTACTGCGGGCTAGGACCTGCCCTAAGGGTCCCCACATGTTTCAGACCTCACAGCAAGCTGGAATAAGTCCATCCAGTGTAATTATCCCCATTGTAGAGGCAAAGGAAATGGGACTCTGAGAAGGTCAGGGGCTGGAACTCTCATCTTCTGACAGCCAGTAAGAGTTCTCGCTGTTTGCTGCCTCATGCCTTGCCTAAGGGGTGGAGTGACCTTCCAGATTGTGGCCTCCCCTGCGAGGCCCCAAGAGGCTGACCACATGAGTCAGTCGTGCCCTGCTCTAATAGTTCCGTCTGTGCTGAGCAGGGACTGAGAGAAGCCCCTTCTTTCTCTTGGTCCCATTCCTGGAGTGGTGTATTCTGTTTTGACTGCCCCACTTTGGGAGAAAGTGGCGGAATGGGAGAGCTACCCGGGGGAACAGGAAAAGTAGACAAAAGGATGTGTTGTGGGAGGTTCATGGAATGGAGGGTTTGTAATTTTTCTCCCTTGAGAAGCAACAGTGCACGATGAGGCAACAGTGATCTTCAAGTAACTGAGGTTTCTGTCCACTTACTTCTGGCTCCACTGAAGATTAAACTGGAGAAGGTCAACTTCAGGAGCAGTGAGGAACAGTGAGCTTCTTCAGAATAAGCTTCAGTAGATTCCCACGTGGCCCACTCAGGGCTGTTGTAGAAACCTGGTCCCAAGGAAGTCACAGAGCTGTTCTTCTGGAAAAGTTAGGCACAGGCTTTCATCAGGGATGCTCTGATCTTTTACGATCACTTGACTCTCTGAGGTTGTGATCGTGGTAAGTCTTGACATTCACAGGGAAAGAAAGGTTTTCAGATTTGGCCCAACCTGCCCTTGGACAAAGGATCCCCTGCGGCCTTGCGGCGGCGCTGTCGGTAAGCAGCAGCTGTTTGTGGCCATAGGACAGCCCCCCCTCACCCCGACTCTCCTGTCTTTCCACCAGTTGCCCTTCAGGCGCTGGGTCTACCAGGATGGTCGGGGAGCGGGGGGGATGGGGTGGGGTGGGTCCGGTGGGTGGGGGGTTCTGATGCTCATCACACGGCTGAGTGGCATGGGGACCAAGGAACTCTTGTCCCCTGTCCAGCTGGTGCAGATCATCCTTCTTCTTTTGTGTACGTTCTGTTCAGGAAACACTGCACCCAGACCTCTGGAGCCACCTGATCTACCTCCCCACTGAGTATCAGCATGATTCTTGACTTTTTTGCAATATCGACGTTCCATGTCCTTGCAACTAGAGTCTGGGGCAGCTGTTCTTCCTACCAGGTCATTCCCTGTCCCTTTCCCTGCTGTTGAGAGCTGGTGTCTCAGGGTTCCCAGGGAGGGAGAGGGAGCCTCATAACGTGAGCCAGGCATTTGGAGGTCATGATGGTGACCATGTTCAGTGGGGCTATAAGGAGGAGATTAGGATTTGTTTTGTTCAGTCTTCTATTTGCTCATTCATTCATTCAGCATGTGCCAGTACAGAGCTAGGAGACAGGATACAATAGTAATCAAGACAAAGTCTTAATTTTGATAGAGTTAATATGGCAGAGGGAGGGATGGGGAAGGTTGACAGTAAGCCAGATAATTGCAGAAGTTGATGTGTGCTGTGAAGGGTATAAGATAGGATGCCATGGGGGTGCATGGTGGAGGATGAAGCCTGGGGGGGTGGGGATCCTGCCTTGAGGAGCTCTAGGCTGGGCCTGAGGGGAGAGGGATTGACACACTGCTGAGAGATAGGAGGGCCCAGTGGAACTTCCCAGGAATGGAAGAGGCGTGGCTACAATTCAGATCTATTGGTACACAGTCCCCGCAATGTCCATAGTCAGTAGAAAGAGGCCTGCATTTTTTCATGTGGGAAAACTGATTATATTTATAAATGGTTAAACCTACATTCAGAGCAGGAGCAATGATCTGGAGAACTAAGGCTTTTCTCTTATAATGATTAATTATTTTCTTCCCTTGCTCCTAAAATAGGTGATTCCTGATAAAACCTAGCATTTTCATGTTAGAGTTAAGTGATGCTCCATTGAACATTTTATTACTACCCATTCACTACTTAAAATGCATATTTCAG